>CM077261.1:3495293-3905293 GCA_039654775.1 Spinibarbus caldwelli
TTAGTAAATTCAGTGAGTCATTTTTTTCAGTGTATGAACTTAGACTTGACTTTTTAAATGTGGGATTCTGTATTTTTCATTGTTTGATGTTCTGTCCTTTGTGTCCAGACACACTTTTGCAGCCCAAGGCTTGATAAAACTGTAAACCTGAAACTTAATCTAGCCTTTTTTTTTTTTTTACAACAAAAAAGCATAAATAAATAATTATAATATGTTAGTGCCATACTTTAGAAACTCTCCTAATTTTTTTCTTTATTGCATTATTTGTTCTTTAACTCTCTTCTTATTGACTTATATTAACTACTTAAAATGTATAAATAATCAAAGTATAACATAAATTAAAGTAAATATTAATTTGGAGAGTTTTAAGGCACTACTTTTCTCATTACATACCCATACTTTGCAAAAAAAAATATATATATATATATTTTTTTTATTTTTTATTTTATTTTTATTTATTTATTTTTTTTTCACACTTATTTATCTTCTCGATCAGTGTTTGATTATTCAGGTCTGCCTCATGGCCACGGAACCCGGAAGTAGCGTTCAGATACAAATGTATTGTGGATTGTCCGATTGCCAGCGGCCTACTGATCACCTGTCTGTCTGCAGTTCACATTCAGCAATAATGCGAGTCCCACAGGTGTCAAGGTGAGGAAGATGATGATGATGATGATCAGACCTGAGTTTAGTCATTATGTGCTTATCATCACACAGAGTGTTTTAGTGGTTCTGTAGAGCTGAGAGTGTGACAGCAGCATATGGAGGTCATGTACATGTTTGTGTGCCTTTTATGACAGGATTTCTGTTTTTGACTCGCTAATATAAAATATTCAGAGTGTTTCGAAGGCATACGGTGATACTAATATCTATATAACAAGAAATATTAGAAATATATATTAGCCTATATATAAAAAAATTAAATATAAATGTCATTTGTAATATTAGTAGTAGTGTTAATAATAATGTTTTATCAGATAAGTGAGTGTTCTTTTACTTTAATACTAAGGTAGATTGGGGGAAAACGCCCCCCTTAAAGACTGTCATTTTTTTTTTTCGGTGAAACAAAAGTTAAATGAGTCCGAAAAGTTATCATAGTTTTAGTGACAGTGGCATCAATTATAAACCAAGTATGAAAAATGTTCAGAGTTTTCAAGTTATTTGATTATTAACAAAAATTGAATTTGTACTAAAGGGGGTAAAATGCCCCCCAGTCAAAGCAATTTGCTTTAAACATTTACAGCAAAATCAGAGTACAGGCAGTTTTAGCTTAAAATGTAAAAGAATGTAATCAATAATTATGAATTACAAAATTATAATAGCCTATCTGAAACATTTTGTTAGCTGATGCTAACTGGCTAGCTAATTAGCTACCTGATGCTAACTTGAGGTCATTTTTAAATATAAAATCCAAATATTTTTATTCAGCCAACTAGTTAGAATACATCTGATGGAAAAACAAAGGATTTGATGATCATAACAGAGTAACTACAGTAATATCCCATTGCTCCCTGGAGGCGTTTTACCCCGTCATTCTGAGAATATAATTATATTTTTCTTAAATAACACGTACTCCCTATCTACAGGCCCTACTGTTCTCATATCACATATAACTGTGATGTTTTACAAAACAACAAGCTTTAAAATGCTTCTTTTTTTTTTTTTTTTTTTTTTTTTTTTACTGTTGAAAATTAGATCATTTACTGTGAAATCCGTTTTCTCTGAAACTTAATCTAGACTTTTTTTTTTTTTTTTTTTTTACAACAACAACAACAAAAAAAAGCATAAATAAATAATTATATGTTAGTGCCATAATTTAGAAACTCTAATTTTTCCCTTATTGCACTATTTGTTCTTGAATTCTCTTCTTATTGACTTATATTAGCTGCTTAAAATGTTCTGAGAAAGCTTCATGATGAAAACTTCTACATCACTCTTGCCAACGCAGTCCATAGTTACAATAAAAAATTTGTCTTGATTTTATCTTGTGGTTATTTTGGGAAGGGGGGCCTTTTCCCCCCACTCTACCCTATTAATTGTTGTTTAACCCTTGAGAAAATATCCAAGGTCATGCAACTCCAAAAAACCGTTTGTGTAGCTTGGTGAAGAGCAAACTGTTTTCATCTTGCTGTCTCCAGCATGTTTATGTGAGAGTTTGGTATAAATCTCTGAGTAACTCCACATGTCGTGTGATCAGTTCGTCCAGAGATCTGTGTGTCTGGATGTCTTCCTGTGCTTAAATATTTGCGCTGAACTTAAAACAGCCCCATTGTTCTTTTTAGATTGGATATATGGGGATTGAATGTGTTTATGACAGGATCAGTAGTGAGAGATAGGAACATGTTGGGGAGAGATCAGCATATAATGCTGACTGGACTCAAACCTGTGTACTTGTAAGCCACATTGTACTTGTAAGCTCTATGAAATCTGTTTTTTTTTTTTTTTTAATTTAATTTAGAAAAATTTAGATTTTTTTTTTTTTCCTTTTAATTTTTAATTTTTTTGGCTATTGTTTAAACTTTTTTTGTGCTATGTATTAGTAACCAAAGCATGTCTAATGAATTAAAATCATTAGACATCCTAATGACTTTACCCCCCCCCACTAATTAAACTAAATGTCAAATCTTTAGGCTCCTATAATATTTAATTTTTTCCCTAACTCCGTGTGTGCCGTTTTAATTTTTCTGGATTCCATTTTAATGGTTTAATTAAATTTTAATAATCAAAAAGCATGTCTAATCAATTAATCACTTTAACATCTTAATAATTTATTATGTGTTTTACAATAATAGGGCCCAATGAAATCTTTTGTTTTTCTAGAAATTCTATATGGTGTGTTTTCATTTTCCTGTATTTATGATTTAATACAAATTTATTATCAAAAACGGTGGTAATCAAATGAAGGCATATAACATTAAAACTTTAAGTAATATTTTAAAAGCTAAACATATTCCTGCACTGCAGAGGTTTACAGTTAAAATTAAGACAACAGGAAAATTTGTGTACTTATTCCTTAAAAAATGCTGTTTGAATAATGATAATAATTTAATTATTAATGTTGTTGTTGTTATGAGAAGAACTTTCTACTATACAATAGGAATGTATGTCTATCACAGTTTCTTCAAGTTAAACCCAACTTTTATTTTGATGGGTTGCCGCAAGGTTTCTGTGTGTTTATGATATGACCATAGTTTATTTTTTATTTTTTTTCAAATGTAACGGTAAATGCTCATGAAGTGACTCTCAGTGCAGCTCTTGAGATTAAGTTCATGTGTTCATGTCCTCATATTGCATTTCAACTTTTGAGTTATTCATCCAAAATATGCCAGATTTTGTGACATTTCATGTTACACCGTAAGTCCCATTTATATGACTGGATTCCGTGATTCTTTCCATGTTTTCGGCATTGTGCAAATGTACTTAAAGGTAGAGTTTGCCCAAAAAGTATTAACTCATACAGTCAAACCTGAACTTTCTTTCTTCTGTGGATCACAGAGAAGAACTATTAGGTCAATTATTCTTTCAACCATGTTTTCTATGATATGCCATGAGTGTGTCTTTCATGTATATATCTCTCTTTCCCAGCTCTCCACGGATCCAGGCAGTGTTGACCAGCTCATCTTCAGGTCTAGAGGGCTTCAAAGCTCATGCCGTCTTCCAGGAGATCAGTAAAAAGCTGCATGAGGTATGAGAAGCCCTGTTCGGTTCATTTATCTGAATTGATGGGCTGCAGTGTTAAAGCCTCTTAACACCTCAACATCTCTGGCCAAGGCTACAGCAAGATCAATCTGAATCTGTGTTATTACCCACCTTTAATCATGTCAGCAGTGATCTTCTGTCAGGTTAAAGGCCTGCTTTTCCCTGCTGGCTGGTTTTTATTCAGACTACAATTATTGAGTGCTGAAAGGAGCGTCTTTTCAGTCTTATCTGGATGATCCTTTTCATGATATTTCATGTTTTTTAAGATGTTTGGTGACATATGTGTCTATCCCCTTCCCCAAACTGCTCATAACCTGGTTAATATTATAAATCGAACCATGACAGTGTCTTTACTGCTTAGCTTCATCATCCAGGTTTACAGAATTCACCTCATATTATACCAAACTCATATGGTTTACTTTCTTCCTTGCAACATAAAAGGGAAAATTTTTGCAGAAAGTTATTTTGAATGCAAAGATATGAAGCTACACAACAGTTTTCAGCACTGATATTAATAAGAAATGTTTCTTGAGCAGCATATTAGAATGATTTCTGAAGGATCATGTGACACTGAAGACTGGAGTAAAATTCAGCTTTGATCACAGGAATAAATTACATTTTACAATATATTCAAATATAAAACAGTTATTTTAAATTGTAATAACATTTCACATTTTTACTGTCTTTTTGATCAAATAAATGCAGCCTTGGTGAGCATAAGAGTCTTCTTTTGAAAATATTCATACAATCTTACTAACCTAAAACATTTGAACAGAAGTGTCTATATAAGCTGGAAAAAGCAAATAATCAGCACCATAAAGGAGTATATATTAGTTTTTTTCCTAAAATATAAAAGCACGTTTTCTTATATAAAAAATAATTTGTACTGTAAGAGAACTTTTGTGTAATATTTTAAAGACATTTCATTTTGATTTTTAATAATCAAGAAAATTTAAATAAATGTAAATATTGTAGTTTTGTATTTTTTAAAAAAAAAATCATGTTAGAATAAAATATAGAATAAAAGAGAATAAAACAGAATGAAATGATAATTTTGTCAAATTGGGTGAATGTGAAAAAAATTATCTTTATAATGTTTGTTATGTATTCAGTCACATGTTAACTTTGGCAGCCATAAATGCATTTTGTAAAATTATTTTTCTTTTTCCTAAAAGTTTTGTGGACTGTGTAACTTCAGAAAACTTGGAATATGAGTCTTATCATCTACTTTTATGTTTCTTGATCCTTCGTGGAACTTGATAGTAAAAATGGCCATCCACTTGCATTGAACGGAAAGCATCAGCTCCAATAATATCTTTGCAAGATGTCGTCTTTTGTGTTGTATCTTATCCAATGGATTTGCGACGAAAAGAGAGTGAATAAACAACAATTTTAACGTTTGCATGAACTAACCCTTAAAAGCCCTCGTTTATTCATCCGTGCCTCTGGTTATAGCCGTAAATTCGAGTTCAGTCGGTGGGTATGTTCGATTATGTGGCTCAATGATGCATGTTTGTTATTGTTCAGCCGTGACACTCGCACCCTCTCGAGATTCACTCTGTTTAACTCCACACGGCCGAGACGCTGATAATCTCCCACCATCAGCCACATTTCAGCTTCTGCCCAAAAAATGACTCAAATAATGGCCTGTTACACAACCAGACGGACTCTGGGAAAAACCGATGTGCTTTCAGATCACTTTTGCTCCATTACGCTCTGAAATGCAGTGTGTAATTTTACGGGGAAATTTAACGTTTCTCTCTCACAGGCTGGAAGGCTGAGCGAGGTGCTTTATGTTAATAGCCCACATTTCAGTGCTGTTTTGCAGTTTATGATGCTTCTGCTTTGTGTAAAAAGAAAGCAAGTGTAACGAATAGGATGGAAATGTTGTTTGTATGCACTGCAGTTATTTGTTTATTTTATTTTTTTTTTGTCTCTTTCCAAGGTTAAAATCAAGTCTCGCCATACTTTTTCTTTTTTCCTTGACTTTAACCAATTTTGACAGGATTAAACATAAAGATCATATGTGACCCTGGACCACAATACCAGTCATAAAGGTAAATTTTTTGAAATTGAGATTTATACAGCCGAATAAATAAGATTTCCATTGATGTATGTTTGTTAGGATACTACAATATTTGGCCGAGATACAACTATTTGAAATCTGAGGGTGCAAAAAAATCAAAATATTGAGAAAATCGCTTTTAAAGTTGTCCACATGAAGTTCTTAGCAATGCGTATTACTAATCATAAATTAAGTTTTGATATACTTACGGTAGGAAATTTACAAAATATCTTCATGGAACATGATCTTTAATTAATATCCTAATGATTTTTGACATAAAAAAAAAATAGATAGTTTTGACCCAAACATCGTGTTTTTGGCTATTGCTACAAATATACCCGTGCTACTTAAGACTGGTTTTGTGCTCCAGGGTCACATATCAGAGATGTGGCCTAGTGGTTATTCCGCATGTTTAAATCCAGCTTGCAACATTTTCTGGTTCTGCTTCTCCTTATTTTCTATTATAAATATATAATGTATGTTTAAATTAGGTGAATTCAGGTCAATTGGGTCACTTTTTGTTATTGAGATGACTGGGAAAAATGGCCCAATTATCCTGAATAAACTGTTATTTTATAAAATAGCGTATATATAAATAAATACAATTTACACATTTATTTCTGTTTGAATGTTATCTTTTCACCATCATTTAAGTTTTGCTGCGGTTCACACAGTTTACGACGGTTGTGCAACTGATGTACTCTGTGACACTGTGTGTGTGTTTGCAGGACGGAGAGCAGTTTGTGAAGAAGATCGGAGGTGTGTTTGCCTTCAAGGTGAAGGACGGGCCAGGAGGAAAGGAAGCCATCTGGATTGTTGATGTTAAGAACGGAAAAGGCTCCGTTCACAATGATGCCGGTGAGTCTGTTCTAAATGCAGATTGTGTTGATCTGTGAACAGCTGACATTTTCCAGCTCATCAATGTGTCAGGCTGGACGCATATGGATCATGTGTAGTTATTTTACTTGAAAAAGGCTGTACAAATTGTTTTTTGGGGTCATGGGTTGAAGGAGAGGTTCGTTATTGTCTCCAGAGTTTGACATTTTCCTGTGCGTTTCTGAAAACTGCAAATGGTAATCAGAACAACTCCTGCTTTGACCACACACACACATACACGCACGCACGCACGCACGCACGCACGCACACACACACACACACACACACACACTTCCTACCAACAGCATCAAAACCCACTTTAAATTAATAATACTTAATTAATAAATGAATTCAATTAATAAACAAATGCATAAATGTAATTTTTAATAAATTTTTTGATTTCATGGACATAATTAATAATATTTTAATTAAAATTTATTTTATTAGTGAAAATTTTCCATAATTAACAATACTATTAAAATAACAGCATTTAAAATGTAAAAATAGTAATAAAATATTTAAAATATTTAATTAATACAAAGAATACATAATTACCGATACTATTAAAGAATACATAATTACCGATACTATTATTATTAAACTTTTTAAATTATTTAAAGAATGTAAACAAATTACATAATTAATACAGAATACAAATTATACATAATTAACAATATAATTAAATAACATATTTTAAATCAATACAAATTATACATCATTAAAAATGCTATTAAAACCGTGTTTTCATTTTAGTTCAAATCTATTAAATACAAATTATACATAATTAACAATACTATTAAAATAACAGCTATTAAATTACTTTAAAAATATATTGCATGAATGCCAATATACATAATAAACAATTCTTTTAAAAACTTGAAATGTTTTCATTGAAAATATCTTTTAAAATATTGCAATTAAAATGTTTCATTTAATATGAATACAAATTATACATGATTGACAATATTGTTAAAACAGCTTTTAAAATATTCAAATTAATATTTATTATTTATGCAAATTATACATAATGCACAATATTTTTTTTTACAATAACAGCTTTTAAAAGATTATGGATTAAATGAATACAAATGATAGATAATTAACAATTCTATTAAAATAACTTTTAAAATGTTAAAGTCTATTAAATGCAAATTATACATAATTAGCAATACCATTAAAATAACAGCTATTTAATAAAACATTTATTAGATCAATACAATATTTTCTAGAAATAAGGTAGTACAAGCTGCAAAAGCAGACAGCTGTTTTTAATGACACAATGAGTCATTGCATTTTTTTGAGCGTTCTCAAGTGTTACTTTAAAAATGTTCGCTTCAGATCACACAGACACAGAAGCTTTGAAATTCGAACAGTGACCAGTGTGTTGGCATAAATCTGCACTGTTAGATTAGATTTCAAAAATAGTGGTGCACCTCTCCTCAACAAGCCGCACTGTTTAATCCCTCAAATCATCTGTTATATGAAGTGAAACCTCATTTGAGAATGTGTCTTGAGGCATTTGGCAGCATTTCTCCCTTAGTGCAAGCGCTTGTGCTCTTCCTCACCTTCCTCATCTGTTTTAATCATATGTGGGTGTGAGACGTCACAGATATTCACAGGTGTGTGTGTGTTTGTGAGTCCATGAGATTTGTGTGGACGAATGAGATGAAAGCAAGCGAGAGTGTGTGTGCAGCCTAATGACCAGAATCAAAGCTGCTCATGCGTGCCGGATTCTCATTCGTTGTGTAACAAGAGCTAAACACACCAAACCAACAAGTTTTTAGCTGCTGTGTTGGCCTGTTTCTCATTCCTTATAAATCTTCTGCCTTTTTCTTTCTCAGAAAAGAAAGCAGACTGCACCATCGCCATGGCTGATTCGGACCTGCTGGACCTCATGACTGGAAAGATGAATCCACAGACCGTAAGTGCTGATGAAGCAGACAGACAAATCACCAAAACATCCCTCCGTTCGTCCATGAAATAATATGAACCATCTATACTACTATTCAGTTACAAGCTAGGCTGCAAAAAAAATGAATATAACCAGACTTTTTGTCTATTTTTCCCCTTTAAAACTACAATGACATCAATAAAATGAACTATTACTTGTCTTGTTTTAAGAAAAAAACATTTTTAATCAAGAAAAGAAAACAACTTGCTAGTGGATCATGTAAAATAAACTTAATTCAAGACATATTCTCTGAAAACTACTTTTAATATCTTGTGCAGTTTTGCTTATTTCATTTTGCTTGTTTTAGGAACGTTTAGATTTTTTTAAAAGTGATTTTAATGATTTTTAAAAGTTATTTTTTACTCAATGAACAGGTTTCATTTGAAATTACAGTAAGAGTCAATAAGATAAGAGTCTAAGAGACTAAGAGTTTTTTTTTAATAAATGAATGCTTTTATTCAGCACGCATGCGTTAAGTTGATCAAAGTGACAGTAAAGACTTTTATATTTTTAAAGAAAATTTCTATTCCAAACAAATACTGTACTTTTCAACTTTTTATTCATAAAGTATTGCAGTTTCCACAAATATATTGTGCATAATAAATCTTTCTTGAGCAGCAAATCAGCATATTAGAATGATTTGTGAAGGATCATGTGACACTGAAAAATTCAGTTTTGATCACAGGAATAAATGACATTTTACAATATATTCACATATTAAAACAGCAATTTTAAATTGTAATAATATTTCACAGTATTACTGATTTTACTGAATTGTTAATCACGTAAATGCAGCCTTGATGATTCTTTCAAAATAATAAAAATAATAAAATCTTACTAACCCCAAACGTTTGAATAGTAGTGTGTGTCAAATTATACAATTAAAATAGGTTGTAAATGTCATTTTCTTGCTGACTTTTAAACATAGGTTGCATAACATATCCTGGAAAAATAATAACTTGAAAAAAGTGGGAACCCTAGAATTGCTGCAACAGCAGATCACTGACATTTCCAAGTGGTTTGTATGGTTATAATTATGATTTTGGATGATTAGTCTCAGTTTTCCTGTTTGGATGTACCACAGAGACTCATCCCACATGAACCCAGATGTTTTTCTTTCCTTTACACTGTCCTGCATAGTTTTTTTTTTTTTTTTTTTTGATGCATTAAGGTTTGCATGTGGGGGTGAATTCAAAGCGGTATTGTTTTTTAGCTACGAGTGCCTTTTTATATCAATCTGTGATTCACAATTGAATGAAGGAAATGTAAAGACGTTTTCTATTTCAAGGTCTCTCTAGAGGAACATCAAGGTTGAGCACTTAAAAGCACAGTTCATGTAGCTCCCGCCCTCCTTTTGTACTTTGTCTCAATCCACCTCCTGTTTTCCATGAACAAGTTCTCCACAGACGCTCAAAAACACTCTCTTCCCACTCACTTTTCTTTTCTACTGCTAATGGCCCACATTGAGAAAGAGAGATTATTGTGAGGCCTCCCATCTGGAACAGAAAGTGTTTCCATTCCTTCAAATTTCCACGCTTCACCCTTCATGGAAAAGCCACAGATGGGGTGAAAGACGTTTTTGACCCCTGACTGATCAACAAGCTCCAGTGAGACCGTTTAACCTGGCCAACCTGAACTGGTTCAGTAACCAAGTTCATAAATGACTTTTTTTAGCTGGAGACACATTTTAAATGTGCTCTGAAAGTTTAGTTGTTTTTTTTAATATTGTTTTTATTTTATTTTTTTAGTTCAGATTTTTAAACTATTTTACACCATACAGCCCGAAACCAAAGTCATTGTGTGGAAATTAATTATTTGATTTTTGGGAAACACAGGTTTATCAAAACGAAAACGAAAGAACTATGAAAGTGCCATTTTTTTTTTTCTAATTTAAATCAGTTTTTTGTTTAAATTTGAAGTTCCCCTCAGAATTCCGTTAATAGAATGTTCAGCATTCAAATCTAACAGACAGTGATGATATCATAGTAATGTATAATGAATTGTGACTGGTTTGCATGCTGAAAAGTGATTGATCTTTTTTTCTAGCAAGGCTTTCTTGGATTTGACTTGTTTCTCTTTCTTTCATCTATTTAACTACTGATAATCACCTTTGCATTGATTATTGTTTATTAGTTATTAGATCTAGTGTTAAATTGTGATATTACGCTACCACAAAGCCAATTTGATACAAAAATTTCCTGTCTCTAAGGAATAGTTTACACTTTGCTAAAAATGTACTCACCCTCAGGCCATCCGAGATGTAGATGAGTTTTTTTCTTCATCAGATTTGAAGAAATGTAGAATTACATCACTTGCAGTGAATGGGTGCCGTCAGAATGAGTCCAAACAGCTAATAAAAACATCACAATAATCTACAAGTAATCCATACCACTCCAGTCCATTTAACATATTGTGAAGCCAAAAGCTGCGTGTTGGTAAGAAAGAAATCCATCAAGACATTTTTAACTTCAAATCGTTGCATCTGGCTAAAATACGAGTCTTCTATTCACAATATTGCTTTCTCCAATGAAAAAGTGTATCATCTGAATCAGGAGAGAAATAAGCACAGATCAAGCACCGTTTACAAGATAAAATGGTACTTAACAAATACGTCAGTGGATTTTGATGTGAGAGGACTTTTTCACTAGTGGAAGTATTATTATGGATTATAGGCTCATATTTTGGCCAGAAGTGATGGTTTAAAGTTAAAACACTTTAATGATGGATTTGTTTCTCACAAACACGCAGCTTTTGGCTTAATTGATGGACTAGAGTGGTGTGGATTACTTGTGGATTATTGTGATGTTTTTATCAGCTCTCATTCTGACGGCACCCATTCACTGCAGAGGATCCATTTCTCCAAATCTGTTCTAACGAGGAAACAAACTCATCTACAACTTTTTCCATCTACATCAATTTTCTTCAAATCTTCACTATTCCTTTAATGTTCAGTACTCATTCTCATAATGTAAATTAATTCAAGTTTCATTCTAATTGGTTGATCGCAACAATTCTCACAACCATCCAAAATGAACAGTTTAAATTTTTTGAGCCCATTCCTCTCACTTCTCTCAGTCATGTTTTGTCCTTTCTCAACTATCTGTTTATAAACCGAGAAAATTGAGTTTTACAAGCTGGGTTGAGTGGCGAGGTGGTGTTTCCTCGCTCACTTTTTAATATCGTCCATCAGCGTGAAATCTGGCTATGTTTACCTGACCTCCCATAACCGATGTTTGGGAACGGACTGAAAGGAGAAGTCATTAACCACGTTCACTCGTTTTAGTGCTACCTGAGTGCTTCCTGTTAGCAGGGATGGAGGCGTACGGTTGTGTGGTGCTTACAAACAAAGCTTTAATAAGTCACTTACTGAAATGGCTTCATAGTTCCTGGTTCATTTCTTCTGCGAGTAGCATTTCTGCCCTTCAAAAAAGGACTCATTAAAGCCTGTCGTGACGACCGCAGTTGCTGTTGCTCTTTCACAATCATATCACGGCACGTCTTTGTATGTGACTAGAGAGCAGTTTGGGAGATAATACACCTGACCTTGAAAACTGACAGTTAATGAAGGTTAATCAAATTGTTGAGTGCCTTGAATTTTTTTTTTTGTGAATTGTTTTTCCCCTAGGACACGACTTATGCCTCTCAATGAAGTGTATGATTATTTATTCATTTATTATTTAATCCATTCATTTAGTTCATCCATGTTTCTCAACATCAATGTTACTTTCACATAGATGTTGATTCCGTTAAACATGCATAAACCAAAACTTCAACATAGATATTGAACTATTTTGTGAAAGGTATTACAAAATCATTTGTTTATACAATATGTACTTCGTGACTTATTTAACAATATGTTTAAAAACTGTTACTCTCTCTCTCTCTCTCTCTCTCTCTCTCTCTCTCTCTCTCTCTCTCTCGCTCTCTCTCTCTCTCTATATATATATATGTGTGTGTGTGTGTGTATAGTATAATTTTTATATTAGTGTAAATATTTAATATTTCTTTTAGTACTGCATTTATATATGTATGTATTTATTTATTTCCTTAGCTGTGTTTTTCAGAATTTTGACATAAATGTTAACGTCCATTAAATATACATAAACCAAATTGTAATTCCTGACTTATTACCAAATGTGTGTTGCTAGTTGCTGCAATAAATATTTAATATTATAATATTAATATTTATTTATTTCATTTGATTTTTTTTATCTTGTGTGCTTACTCTTAATGTCCTCTACCAAGGTTTTAAGCCAGTGAAATACAATTCAATGTATTTATTAAAAAAGAAAATCATCATATTCCGCTTAGTAAACTGTAATTTTTCTGAGAGGCTTTTACAGAAATCAATTTGGATATCAATCAGATAAAAAATTAAATACAAAATCACTGTTTTTGTTCATTTGCTTAAAAAAAAAAAATAGGCAGAGGACATTTTCATGGCCAAACCTCCTTTTAGTATCTCTGAAAAGCCCTAGATGTGGTTTTTGAGATGCTAAAGTGCCGCATGTAAGGTCACAGAAGAATACTTAACAAAAACAAATGTCCTTTGCCGGTACACAAATGAGTAGCTTATCCTCTCAGGAAGTTAAGATTAAAAAAAAAATAATGTTAATCAGTCTTTTGTGTCCTCTCGTTCATGCAGGCGTTCTTCCAGGGCAAACTGAAGATCACCGGAAACATGGGCATGGCGATGAAGCTTCAAAACCTGCAGCTGCAGCCGGGCAAAGCTAAGCTGTGAGAGGTGGAGCCTTAAAGAAGGCAGGGCCTCGAGTAGCTCCTCCCACTGAGTTCACTCTGTTAGAGTAGCTGCAGGAGTCAGACACCGAATGAGTTTCTGCACTGTAGTTTCAGCCTCTTTCTAACAAGGTAAAGGGATAGTTCACCCAAAAATAAACATTTGGTCATTGTTTACTCTAGGGCTGTTAAACGATTAATCGTGATTAATTATAAATAAATACATATACTTGTAAATATTTCTTAAATATATACATGAATGTGTTTGTATTTATATATACATAATAATTACACACAGTACACACACATATATTAGGCAAACTCAAACTTTTATTTTGTATACGATTAATCGCAATTAATCGTTTAACAGCCTTAGTTTACTCAGTTTTCTATTTCTTACCATAAACATATGACTATTCTTAGTCTTTTTTTTTCAGAGGAATAGACCGACATATAAGACGTTACAAACATTATACAGTCAAATAGGTTTGAACATGAACATTAACATGTAAGTGAGATTGAATGATGCCAGAAATCTCATTTTTGGGTGAATTATTTAATTATTTAAATGATCGAATCACAGGAGTCTGATAGACAGTTACAAAAATACTATATTAATAATGTTCTAAATGGTCCTTGATTTTTCCTGTGATTGGAAGCAATAACTGTTTCAATTGTATGTGTGTGGATTGATTGTTTGCTCTGAAGGGGTTTATTGGAAGTGAAGCCCAGTAAAGTGCCTGCGAACTATAAACGTACACACTGGGCTTTGATGGACGGACGTGTCGTTAAAATGTACGACAACATTGCATTTCATTCTCTTTTGTCTTTATAGTTATTCTAGGTCATTAGGAGCAGGTTTACAGTGCCGCTTTGATAAAACACCAGTTATGCAAATATCTATCCATCAGGTCAGTGCATGGATATATTTGACAGCATCTTACAGGTATAATTGTAGCATCACGTCAATGTTTTTTGAGTGTTTCCCCATTAGATGCTAAAATACTTTTATACTAAATAAACCTAAACTTTCTCATTAAAATGAGAAGTGTCTGTTTTTAATTTACCAATTTAATTTGATTATCTTGAACCAAACGTGTATGAATCAAACTTTTGTTGGTGACAAATCTTATTTTCCTCATTTGTCGAGGGAAGCAGAGCCTACAAGATTTTTCCCTGTAATAAGAGCAATTTAAGCCACTTTGCGTACAGGTCTGTTAAACAACTAGTTATTAATGTGGAGGCCAATGCTTTTGCATGAAAAAACTCTGAGTTGAGTGTTCGGATCATGTTGCAGCTCGTTTGCCTGTATATCATTTCTTGCTCCTCTCGTGAGATGATCCGGTGTAAGTGTGCATTCCAGCGCTCATGGAAAGCGTAGACGTTTCCACCCAAAGCTACTGGCCGATGTCCAGCCTGCCACGCTTTTGTTTTTCCTTTGAAAACTTCAGCTGAAACACTAAATCCCTGAAATTGTTAACAAGCTCTGACCTACATTCCATAGCTCAGACTCTTTCTGTCCTTCATTTGAAACCTTTATTTCTTCAATATTACATGCATTATTAATTACAGTTTTGGATGCTTATTATCGTATCATACTATATTAGTCATAGTTATATTATTATGAAATTATCATATCATACTATTGCTGTAACTGTATTGTGTAGTTTCAGTGTCCCAAGTGAATTTGCAAAAATGTTTTTCAAACAGTCTTCTCGAACCTCCCCCTGTCTGCTACTGGTCAGATAAACAGAGGACAGAACAATAGCTGATGTCAGCTGTCAATCAAAAAATCTGCAAACACAGAATGTTTCCCCAATGTTGGCATATGGTTCCAGTTTGGTTATATATATATATATTTTGTGTATATATATATATATATATATATATATATATATATATATATATATATATATATATACACAGAGGCGTCATGCCCATTCAAAGTTAGGGGACACATGCCCCCTCAGATTTTTGAGCCAAGTGAATTTTGAGTGCAGCTTCCAAAAGACATAAAATAGCCAATTAATATTTTCTACATTTAATACAATCACACCTGTGTGATTAGAACATTCAGTGCGTCATATCATCAGCTGCTGAATTCAAATCTGCGTTCGCTGGCTGGCGCTGAGCAAAGATACAGACGCGTTTTTACAGCACTGCCCATTATAACCAATCACACACGATTCTGTTGAGCTTATGAATGCAATGACCAATCAGAGGCGTTCAGATGAGTCATCATTAAAATGCGGTGTTTTCTTCACTCGCTCACTGACTGAATACCTCTTTCTGGTGAATTCTCTCGTCAGAAACAGAATAGTGCAAATGTGTGTACGAATCTGTACGATATTTCACAGTGTAAAGAGCTTCAGTGATTTTTAATGGGAGGTTTTGAGAGTGCTTGAACTCTAGACTGTCAGTAAAAATGTTCTTTGATAATGTAAACGTTCTTTGCTCTCTATCTGTACAATGAAAGTGTTATGATAAGTAGCCTAATTTACAGTGTTTTTATTCGCATTAACTTTCAATGTCAGTCGTATTAAAATATGTTAAGGCTTGACGCCCATATCTGTTAAAACAGACTTTTTATGCATAGTTAGCCTAATAGATTACATTATTAGGTTACTTTGACCATCGCCCACTAGATCAGCTATAAAGGTGAGAATCAAGATATTTCATGATATAGTTAATGCGTTTGGGAATGTTTCGAATAAAAAGGGAAAAAATAAATAAAACATAAGTGCTGTTGTGGCTGCTGTGTGTCACATGACGAAAAACTGATGAAACCGGCAAGCATACTCACCTAACTGCCTCCGCCCAGTCTAGACACATTTTTCTTTCAGCCCAATAAACTGGACTGAAAACAGCTGCATTTGTCCAGCAGATCATCTGTGACTCTCACACAGTAAAGATGAATTTACAATAAACATGAAATATGACAGCAGAGTTTAGCAAATGTTTCTTCTCAGCCCCAATTTAAAAGATCTAAAAGGATAGTTCACCCGAAAAAAGACAACAATTTTGTCATCATTTACTCACCCTCATGTCATTCCAAACACATATTTACTTTTTTTGTGGTTGTTGATTCTTAAAATTGAAGTGTCATTTCTGTGCCACCACAGAGCCCTCATTCCTGATGCTGAAAATGTGGATAGTGTACTCACCTTCAGGCCATCCAAGATGTAGATGTAGAGTTTGTTTCTTCATTTGGAGAAATGTAGCATTCTGTCACTTGCTCACCAATAGATCCTCTGCAGTGAATGGGTGCCGTCAGAATGAGAGTCCAAACAGTTGATAAAAACATCACAATAATTCATAAGTAATCCACACCACTCCAGTCCATCAATTAATGTCTCCTGAAGAGAAAAGCTGCATGTTTGTAAGAAACAAATCCATCATTAAAACATTTTTAGCCACAAACCTTTTTTTTACTGACTAAAATGAGTCCTCTATTCATAATATTGATTTTTCCATTGAAAAATTTCTTTAGTCTGAATCAGGAGAAATCTGCACAGATCAAACACTATTTACAAGTGAAACCAGTCCAAAACAGCTCTAAACAAGTATGTTTGTGGATTTTGATGTGAGAGAACAACAGGGGATAGACATTTTCACTGTAGAAAGCCTTATTATGCATTATAGCTTATTATGGATATTTTAGCCAGAAGTGACAGTTTAAAGTTAAAAACGTCTTGATGGATTTGTTTGTTATAAACATGCTGCTTTTCACTTTACAAAATGTTAATTGATGGACTGGTGTAGTATGGATTACTTGTGGATTATTGTGATGTTTTTATCAGCTGTTTGGACTCTCATTCTGACGGCACCCATTCACTGCAGAGGATCCATTGATGAGCAAGTGATGAAATGCTACATTTCTCCAAATCTGATGAAAAAACTAACTCATCTACATCTTGGATGTCCTTAGCGTGAGTAATCATTCAGCAAATTTTCATTTTTCGGTGAACTATGGTTTTAAACCTGGACAGAATAGAGTATTTCAGCACAGAAAGAAAACAGCACTCTTTAGCTTTAAGTGTTTCAGGTGGCCAAACACCTGCTCAGAGCCGCAGTTTAATAAAATTCACTTTCCTTTTTATTCCTCTGTCTGGTGGCTGTTATGTTGGACATGAGGAAACAGACAATAAAATTGATGGCCTAGAAGTTTATTGCCTCAAAACTCTTCCAGGAGAAGCGCAACGCTCTGACAGGCGAAAACTCCCTAAGGTCAGACAACAGATGAGACCGACAGCACATGCTGGCAAACCGATCTGAAACTCCATTTCCCTTCTTTTTGGCTCATCTCTCCTCTGAAATTTACAAAACAGGACACGATTTAAATACCAACATGAGTTCATGAAAGGTGTATTTGATGCTTGGAGTTCAGCTCTCAGGAGAAGAAGCTACAAGAAAACAATTTCAAAGTGAAGGTCGTTGAGAAATGTGGGATACAATACAACGCCTACAGAGAAACAGGGCTTTTAACAGTCATTTCACCGTGAAAAGCTCTAGGATGCTTTCATGAGAACGGAAATCAACAGATGCTTTTCTATAAAACATTCTGTCTAAATAGCATATGCGTTACTTTCTCAGTCTTTCTTTGAAACCAGTGAAAACCACATTTAACTGTAAATGCAAGAATCTGAATCAGTTAAGTTCTTCATTCCGCTCGTTTTACTCTACTGCTTATCCGTGTTTATGCTTTAAAGGTTGTTGAAGTTTCAAAGCACCTGTTTATAACTAGACGTGTGCTAAACTCCACCAAACCTAAACATCTCATCTCAATGACTTGTAATTATATCAAAGCAAGAGCACTAGAAGGAGCAGTGATGTATATAAAGCTACTTAGTTAAGTAAAAAACAACTCTAAACTGTGTTACAGTGATTTTATCATGGTAAGAGGTGTTATATACATCATGCAAAGAAAAAGAATCTTAACCATGGTAAAAATCACTGTAAAGTGGAGACTCAAAAGTCAATTACTGCTGTAAATAAAATGCAACAGGAATAAATGAAAAATGCAGTTTTTCTAAAAATAATAAGATTAATAATAAATATTATAGTAATAATATGTTTACTTATGATTATTATGCAACATGGCATTTTGATATGAATCTCAACTGATAATAACAGATTTGGATATATTGTCTATTTTATAAGCTCATCTAATGAGATTTTAAGTCATAACTGTTTCATTAAAAAAATTAATGAAAAAAAAATAATGAGGGATAGAGGATGTGCAGCACAAGTTTTACAACTAAAAACCTATATAAGAGGTTAAAAGAATCTGCATAATTTATATATTAAATAGCAGAAATGTAATAAATATTAATTTTACATAATAATAATAATAATACCCAATATTTTAAAATTAACCAAAAAAAACAAAACAAAACAGTTTTGTTACTTGAAATAAAACTTTAACACATATATATATATATATATATATATATATATATATATATATATATATATATATATATATATATATATATATATATATATTAGTGCTGTCAATCAATTAAAAAAAAATTAACTAATTAATCACACATTTTCGCACATCTCGAAGACAGGACCTTCTCAGTGAGCATTGGGAAGTTTTCTTCTTTGTCGGCTCCTTTGTCATGCGGTGTGCCCTAAGGGTCCATTTTAGGCCCTCTTCTCTTTTCACTTTACATGCTTCCCTTGGGTGCCATTTTTAAGAAATATAAGAACTCCTACCACTGCTATGCTGGCGATACTCAGTTCTATCTTCCAGCAAAAACTAACAGTAGTGACTCTTTGGATGTGCTTTACAACTGTTTTGAGGAGATAAAAGGTTGGATGGCTAATCATTTTCTACAATTAAATGAATGCAAAAGTGAAATTCTGATTTTAGGCCACTCTAGGACTTTATCTGTTTTTAATTTAGGGTCTCTCTCTGCCAGTGTTCAACCCTATGTAAGAAATCTTGGGGCTACATTAGATTCGTTACTCAACTTTGAGAAACAAATTAGCATAGTGGTAAAGGGCAGCTTCTTCCATCTGAGATCTATTGCTAAACTGAAACAGTCGTTGCCCAACAAAGATTTGGAGACTGTAATCCATGCTTTCATAGCATCACGCCTGGATTACTGTAACTCTCTTTATTGTGGCCTGCCTCAAACGGCAATTTCTTGTCTGCAAGTTGTCCAAAATGCTGCAGCAAGGCTTCTTACTGGAACAAAAAAAGAGGGATCACATTTCTCCAATTTTAGCGTCTTTACATTGGCTTCCTGTAAAGTCTAGAATTGATTTTAAAATAGCTGTCTTTGTGTAACCCTAAACCTAAATACATCAGTGACCTTCTAATTCCCTACTCTGCTCAAAGAGCACTTACTGTAGGTCTAATAATCAGCTTCTCTTAACTGTCCCACGTTGTTGCTGTAAAACCAAGGGTGGTCGGGCTTTTTCAGCTGCAGCCCCTAAACTTTGGAATAGTTTGGCTGTAAATGTGAGACTTGCTCCTTCACTAGCTAGTTTTAAGACTGTCCTCAAACCTTATTTGTTTTCTCTGGCTTTTGATTAATGTTAGTTAAAGCTCTGATGTCAATTGGCTCTGATTCTGTTTTATGTGTTTAAATTTCATATGATGCAGCATGTTTTCTTTTATGCTTTTTATATACTGTATTTTGTTGTACAGCACTTTGCCGCAACTCTGTTGCTTTTAAGTGTGCTATAGAAATAAATTTTGACTTGACTTGACTTTGACTTGGCACATTTTTCTGAAATTAATCGCAGTTAATTGCACCTAACATTAAAGTTTTTAAATATACTTTTATATTGCAATAATTTCACATTCAATCTTCAAATTAATGTACAAACAAGATAAAGACAGTATATTTTTAATATTTGTTTAATGTCATCTTTATTTTTATGACTGAAGGCCAGTATCACTGATGCCAATTAATACTGATTTCCCTATAAAACTTTTCCCCCTAATATTTAACCATTGACTATAACCATTCAACTTTACATTATAATAAAGAGCTACCAATATAGAGCTAGCAATTTTAACATTTATTAGACTTTAAAAATAACTTCTAAGTGAACTTAAAACAATCTTCACATAAACCAATTATAATAAATGTCATTTATCTACCTGTGCCCCTCAACTGAATAAAGTTATCAAACACTAAATTCTAAACTAAATACAGATGAATCCTTAAAACTATAAAAAGGTATTGATTCCTCTTTTTTCTTTTGTTCTTGATGAACAGACATCACAGCAGCTGGTTATTAGGTTGTTTTGGCTTCTATTTCTTTAAGAGCTGACGCTGCTGAACATAACACTACCATCTGCTTCTACCATCTTCGTAGATTAGCTAAGGTTAAACCCTTCCTGAGCAGGAAGACTTTTGAGACTGTAATACATGCTTTCATCTCTTCCCGACTCGATTATTGTAACTCGCTTTATTATGGCTTGCCGGTCTTATCTATACATCGACTTCAGTTGGTTCAAAATGCAGCTGCCCGTTTGCTCACGGGCAGTCGGAAATGGGTACATATTACACCTATCTTACACTCGCTGCACTGGTTACCACTGCAGTATCGTACTGAGTTTAAAATTTAGCTTTTTGTGTACAAGGCTGTAAATTGTCTTGCTCCTCAATATCTCTCAGGGCTGCTTACTGCTTACAGTCCTGTTAGGTCACTGAGATCTCATACTACACGTATGTTGTGGGTTCCCAGAACAAGACTAAAATGTAGGGGAGATAGAGCCTTCTCTGTTGCTGGTCCCAAATTATGGAACACTCTGCCTCTATCTATCAAAACTGCTTCTACAGTGTTTGAATTTAAATATTTGTTAAAAACTCATCTTTTCTCCCGTGCTTTTAATTGATAGGTGATTGGATTGTTTTAAGGTTATATGTTTTTTTTTTTTTCTATTGTATTTAAGCCTATGCAATACTAATGCAGCAATTAGGTTTGTCCATGTTTTAAATGCTGTAATTAGGTTTATGTTTTATGTACAGCACTTTGGTCAACTAAAGTTGTTTTAAATGTGCTTTATAAATAAATTGAACATTGAACATAACACGGATCTGACACGCATCGTATTTTCTCTCAACTCTACCTTTTCTGACCCATTTCAGGTCGGACCCATTTCAGTCTCTTCTAATGAGCTGACGAGTTGAATCGAGTGTGTTAGATGATGAGGGAGACAGTGCTGGACTGCTCCAGGTTTTGAAAACCATTTCAGAGACATGTTCTTAATGATTTTTCCCAGCATCAATAGTCTTTTCAGTATGTTCAGTGTGTTTAATTAGTGATGCCTGGACTGCAAAACCTGTGATCTATCTATCTATCTATCTATCTATCTATCTATCTATCTATCTATGGTTATGGTTATATAGTTCTATCTATCTATCTATCTATCTATCTATCTATCTATCTATCTATGGTTATGGTTATATAGTTCTATCTATCTATCTATCTATCTATCTATCTATGGTTATGGTTATATAGTTCTATCTATCTATCTATCTATCTATCTATGGTTATGGTTATATAGTTCTATCTATCTATCTATCTATCTATCTATCTATCGTTCTATCTATGGTTATGGTTATATAGTTCTATCTATCTATCTATCTATCTATCTATCTATGGTTATGGTTATATAGTTCTATCTATCTATCTATCTATCTATCTATCTATCTATCTATCTATCGTTCTATCGTTCTATCCTTCTATCCTTCTATGCTTCTATCCTTCTATCTATGGTTATGGTTCTATCTATCTATCTATCTATCTATCTATCTATCTATCTATCTATCTATCTATCTATCTATCTATCTGTCTATCTATCTGTCCATCCATCCATCCATATATCTATCTATCATTCTGTCTGTCTATCTATCTATCTATCTATCTATCTATCTATCTATCTATCGTTCTGTCGTTCTATCTATCTATCTATCGTTCTATCTATTGTTCTATTTATTCATTTCTATTGTGCACATATTTTGAAAAATATTATGAGTAATAACTTATAAAGCATAACTTGTAAATAAGTAAAGTAGCATCTTGTAGTATATGATTATTAAAAAAATATTGACAAATATTGACATTGACAAGCTGAGTTTACTCAAAATAATGTCGTTGAATAGGAACAATGATTCAGTTTGTTGCATTTAGTTAATCTTGTAAGTTGTAAATATCCTGTTTGTTGTAGATGCATGTGTTAGATTTACACTTACATTTATCCGTTTAGCAGACTTTTTATCTGAATGCGGAACACAAGCAATTTGTCAACAATATTCATAGCATACAATCTTAGGTTTATTTAAAAGCCAGATTAGGAAGCAGGCTGTGAAATGCAGAAAAGAAGAGATTGTGTGTGTGTGTGTGTGTGTGTGTGTAAAAGTACCTTAGTTTTTCAGGTTGTGGTTAAGTGCCTTTTCATCCCGCACAAATCAGAACATCAGACTGAAGCTGGACCGCAGTGACTCTTGTCTTGCCCATTGTCTAATTTTATAGCCATTAAGGAAGCATTTCAGCGCACTGAAAAAGTCTGCAAGTGCAACAGTCTGAGATAATGACTGTGAAATGTGTTTACATGAGAGACGGTCCCCATCTTTAACATTAGAGTTTGTCCTTGGTGGGATCAGGAATTCTCTATCCACTCTTGTTGTCTGTGTACTTCTCCAATTTCAGAGTTCTAATGCTTGTCTCTGAATGTGACATAGTTTTTGTACAACAATACACAAAATACCTCAATATGAAATCAAAACAGTGAATTTTCAGTTGGCAGTGAATAAAAACAACATGCAGTTGGATTTACCAAGATCTACAGATCCATGCGTATGATAAGTGATGCAGTTCAAACCCAAGAGACAAATAAAAACCACATGTTCCTCTGGGTTGACCTATTTGTTTCCTAAAGGCTCAGGAACTTTCTTGATGTGAATGTCAACTTATAATGTTGTTTATAGAGTAAAGTGAGAACATTTCTCATCCAGGTACAGTATGTGCAAAATTACTGTATGTTTCCTAGAATAAGAAAAAATCCATACCAGCCTCATATTTCAACTACAATCATGGAAAAGTTTGTTTTCAAGAGGAACAGAAGTAAGACGTTAATTTTTTGGCGACACCACTTTCCTCTTTCCTCTTCTGCGTTCTCTCCCTCTCTGGCTCTTCACACATCTGGAAGGTAATACGGCGGACCGTGTCTCTCCAGCGCTGCTGATCTTATGATGTGTTTTGGCTGTTTTAAGAAGCTTTCATACGCTGGACTTTGGCTTTAACTCTGTTGGATACTTTCAGAAGAAGCGGAGGTATGAATTTATACATTTATACTTCGCATACATGTTGTTTCCCTTATGATCCATTCAGTTTTCCCAGAGCTTGTGAACTGATTCCAGTTGTTTTTGATGTTAAACAGGTGTGTTAGAGGTTATCTGGATTCATGTGTTTTTTCATAGCACCATATGTTTTAGTAGCTGACCTGAGGATGATGTTCTTGAGTTACAGACAGTGTTACATAACAGTGAACTTTATGGAAAGCGTGAACAGATGGTCTGTTTTTGTTTTAGAAACAACATTTTATGCATTAATATGAGGCTTTTATTGTTTGGCAAAGAAGTTGAGCATTAAATATGTATAGTGTGGTCCAAAAGTTTATGAAAAGGCTTCTTTTTTACATTCTTTTGAGCTTTTCTTTGCAAATTATATTATCAGCTTAACAATTTGAGTGAATTTGAGTATGTATTTGGCGTATCTTATGCTTTCATAACTGGAGCTGACATGAGAAAAGCCTTATGATCATGTTCTCCAGCATGATTTGAGATGTTCAAAAGAGCTTCAGTGGAAACAAAGAAATCACATGATTAATGTCTTCATGATCAATTAAGTATTTGTTATTCACAATCTTAAAAAATAAAGATTTCAAAAAAGGGTGACGGTTCCTCAAAGAAGCTTTCAGTGAAAAAAAATAAAAATGTTTGTATGAAGAACATTTTAAATCATCATATTTCTTTGTTTTAGATGATTGTGACCTCTTTTGGACCTCACTGTATATAAACTGCCTGCTATGCTTGTGATGAGTCACTGAAATTGATATTTCAGTATTTTAAATATGATTTTGCTTATGATTGACTGATGCTATCATCAAGCTATCACTTCCCTTGGTTTTAGTTAATGGTTGCGGTTAGGAATAGAGTTACAACTATGCTTGTTTGACTGGGATGTTGTAAACAAATGATGTTGGAAAATGTCCTGCTTGGCAAAACGCTGGACATGAGGGATTTGGAGCAGTGTTGTTATTGTTATTGTCATTAAAGCTGAAATAAAATAGAAATATTACACAAAAAAAAAAAAAAATAAATAAAAATTAGAAATGTTGCATTGGAAACTAACTGCCTTGGAAACTTAAACTGAAGTACTAAAATTACTAAAACTTAAGCTGAAGCTAAATAGGGATATATAAAAAGCGATTATACTTATGCTATATAAAAAGAAAAAGAAAGTTTGAAGTAGATTTGATAGATAGATAGATAGATAGATAGATAGATAGATAGATAGAATGAGACTGAAGGGCTTCTGGGAGTTTAGAATTTAGAATTTTGCATTTTGAAAGTTGGAGTTTGAATAGTTTTGGCTCATCTGAACATTCCATCAGTGTAAGTCTATGGAATTTTTCAGAGTTTTAATTGTCATTTTTAGAAAAACTGTAAGTCCGATCAGTTAGAAAAGATAATAATACTAGAATAACACTGGAGCTGCTGTAAGAATATTCTTTCCTCACTGGTTATTAGACTGAGATTTTTCTAGAAGGTGTTTTCCCCCAAGCACCCACTTCAGTCGAGCTCTTCCAGCTCTCGCGGCGATGTGAACCGTGTTTATGTTAGACACCTGTTTGTGATTGTTGGAACTCATTCCAGAATTTTTTCCCAGTTCATTTTCCTTCCAATTTCTTAGTAGGACTTTGGGAAACTGGGCTTCAGACGTGGAATGTTGGGGTTTGTGTGAACACGTTGGAGAAAACTGCTCCTAGATCAGGGGTTTGGTGGTGTTTTCACGTGGTGGATGAACCCAGACCTGTGTTTATTTACTGAGGCGAAATAAACCACATTATCATTTGGAGCGCCACAGTAATTGCTGTTGTATATGGCTGTTTACTAATTTGCAAAATAATCACAGAATGAAACTGTCCTGTATCAACCCAATTTATTATACAAATTAATACGCTTCTCTGAAAAATTAAAGGCATAGTTCACCCAAAAAATGAAAATTTGCTTATAATTTACTCACCCTCAGGCCATCCAAGATGCAGTTTGTTTCTTCATGGCAACAGATTTGTAGAAATGTAGCATTACATCACTTGCTCACCGTCAGAATAAGAGTCCAAACAGCTGATAAAAACATCACAATAATCCATAAGTAATCCACACTACTCCATTCCATCAAATAATGTCTTGTCAAGAGAAAAGATGCATGTTTATAAGAAACAAATTCATTATTAAGGTGTTTTAACATTAAACTGTTGCTTCTGGCTAACATATGGCAAACAAGCCTGGAAAATTCTATTGCTCAGAAGTTGCAGAGAGTATAAACATATAAATGTAATTCTGATAGTGTAAATAATTTGTTCTTTGATATATTTGATGTAAAATATTCAAGTTCATATAGAGAACTTTGCCTTTTAATTGCAAATTTTTCTTTCTTTGCATATTTGGAGATTATGGCTGCTTATGGCTGTCTATGAGAAATAATTAAGATGTTAAAAGATATTATTTGTGGGTTTTTTTTCCCCTTTCTTTTTTGAAAGCTTTTGACCTTTTATTCCTTATTTTTTAACATACAAAAACATTCTTACAGAAAAGCCACTTAGTGAATCCAGAAAGCATCACTTCTTTTGATTCACAGGTCACAATTTTCTAGCTGGATCGGTAAACACCATTCAGAGTCGGACGAGGGTTTTCAGATCTCGTTTGGCCCGAGTGACAGCACTGAGGCCCGGAAGCGATGGGTCAGCGGCACGGCCTGCTGGATCTGCTGTGTTTGGTTCTGCTGGGCTGGACTCTGGTTCGAGGTCAGGTGGAAACGGACCTAAAGCTGGTTAAGGAGGAAGGAGAGGCAGAGGACCCACCCGTAACAGTGAAAAATGTGGAGCTACAGATATCTTGTCCGGAGAAATGCAGCTGCAGCGGGGAGGGAGCGGTGGACTGTAATGGAGTCAGTCTCACTGAATTCCCACAGGATTTATCCGAACAGACCCGTCAGCTGTCGCTGCAGGTGCGTGGGTTTGTTTGCAGATTCTGATTGCTTCCCCATGCACACTTTTCCTGAATATTTTGCTTCTTGTTTATTTGGTGAGAAAATCTGACAGTGATCATCAACTCAGCGGTAAACATCTGAAATGTTTGGGGTGTAAGAGTTGGGAGGTCTGCTCTTCAGCTGATGAATTTATTCATAAATCAAAAATGTTTAAAAACTAATTTTATATATTTTACCAGTCATATTTTAGAATAATTCAGATTTATTGATGTTTTTGAAAGAAGTCTTTTAATGCGCACCAAGGTTGCATTTATTTGAACAATAAATACAGTAAAAACAGTAATATTGTGAAATATTATTGCAATTTAAAATAACTTGTTCCTATTTGAATATATTTTAAAATATAATCTATTCCTGTGATGCAAAGCTGAATTTTCAGCATCATTACTCCAGTCTTCAGTGTCACGCAATCCTTCAGAAATCACTCTAATATGCTGATTTGCAGCTCAAGAAACATTTCTGATTATTATCAATGTTGAAAACAGTTGTGCTGCTTCATATTTTTGTGGAAACCTTGATAGTCTTTTTTCAGAATTTATTGATAATTAGAAAGTTCAAAGGAACAAAATTTATTTGAATGAAAAAGAATAGAAATCTTTAACATTATAAATGTCTGTACAATCTCTTTTGATCATTTAAATGCATCCTTGCTGAGTAAATAAATAAATACATTTTAAAATATATTAAAATAGAAAATTTAATTATTAAATTGTAATAATATTTGACATTATTACTGTATTTTTTATCAATTAATTGCAGCATTTGTGAGCAGAAGAGACATCAAAAACATAAAATGTCAAAAAAATCTAAACGATTCCAAACTTTTGTCTGGTAGTGTATATATACTTAAATGTATACATTTAAAAACTAATTAATATGTATATGCCCCTCATGTTATTTCAAACCTGTATGCTTTCTTTGTTTTAAGAAATACAAATGAAGACAGACTGCAGAATGTCCAAATTATTTTTCATTACGAGGCTGTTGAATTTCAAACATGACAATAAAATGCACTGTAACAGTAGTTCATACGACTGGTGCACTATATTTCAGTTCTTCTGCTGCCATATGATAGCTTTTCATGATAAACAGATGGAAATCATATCACTGTTCACTGAGAACATATGATGTGTGCTTGTATTTTAACTAGGTCTTTCAATTTAATGGTTTAATTTAGGCTGATTAATAATAAACACACTAATAATTATCATACTTTGTGATGTTTCATAATTTATAAGTTGCTTTGTATAAAAAAGTCTGCTTAATTAAAAATGTAAATGTAATTAAAAACAAACTTGGTGTAATTAAGCGTTAGATTTGTACAAAAATTCTGCATTAAGGGATTTTTCTACTGTTTGAGTAACTGACACTTCAACTGAATCACCTCTTTTATAATTCTTTACATAAATGATTCATTTGAAAAATGATTGACAGTCTGCTAACTGATAATGATGCACTAGTTTGAATATGGAAATGCAATTAAGATTTGAAAGCAGACTAAATTACTTTATGGCTCCAGAAGACTTAAAATATAGTGTATGAACAACTTTTATGGTGCTTTTGTTGTCCTTTTGGAACTTGAAAGCATCCATTCCCATTCACATAACTTTTATCATTGTATAGAAAACAACAGCCGGGACGTTCTGCTAAGCATCTCCATTTGTATTTCACAGAAGAAAGAAAGTTGTACGGGTTTGGAACAACATGAAGGTGAGTAAATGATGACAGACTATCCCTTTAACCCCTTTGAAGCCTGACATATAAAATAATAGTCAGACAAATCTAATTTTTTGAAATTAAGTTTATCGAACCTTTAGACAAAATATCTGAAAGAAAAGTTTGCACGTGTTTTTTGTTGGCTCAAGAAAAGTTTGCATATGTGTTTTTTGATGAGTATCATTTGATCCATCACACTTTTATGTCTCATATAATATAATATAATGAGAATATGGAGGGAAGAATTTTATTCAGAGGCCCAAACTGAGCAAAATTATGCAATTTGGTGCAGATACTGATATTTATATGTCAAAAAGTAAGATGAAATTCTGATAGCTTGTAATGTAAATCAATGATATCTTTTTAACAGTATAGCAAATACTAACAAAAATGACATAAATATCAGTCGTCACTCTATATCTCCCAATAATATGTCTCAAGATGATATTTAAAAATGCTTAGATTTTTGATTAAAACATAATACAATGCAATACAAATATGAATGTATGTATGATTAAGTAAACCCAAGTTGCTATAAAAGTTATTCTTTTATAAACATCAGTAAAGATTTGACAGCAAAAAGACAAAACACAAGCTAAATGTGGATGTTTGTACAATTTTACTAAAAGGCCTTTTACTTGCTAAAAAAAAAGTAAGAAAGAACTATCAATCAGACAACAGATATCATGTAGTAGATTGTGTGCAACAGGTTTTTCAGCAACATTCTGATCATGTTGATATGTGGCTTTATGTATACTACTGACTTCACAGGGTTAAATGTGATTTATTTTTCTGTTCTGTCCCAGAATAACCAAATCACCGAGGTCACGCTGGAGCATCTGTCACGTCTTCAGCAGCTGGAGACCCTAAACCTACAGAACAACCGGCTCACGACACAAGGTACGGCTGATGAGATGGAGGACAGCGGCTGAAAACAGCACAGAATAATCTGTAACAGAGGGTTAGGATGAGAGAGAGAGAGAGAGAGAGAGAGAGAGAGAGAGAGCAGGATGGAGGGATGCAGAAGGGAAAAGTGCTGAAAGAGCAGCTGGGTTTGGATTGCACTCTTTCCTGCATGTGTGGTCAACATGACTATTTGAAGTGGAAATGTTTTTATTTAAATAAATCAGCAGAAACATCAGATTATTTTTGTTTAAAGCATAAGTGTGGATAAAATGAAATTCCTGATATTATTTATTCCTTCTCAAGTTGTTCAAGTACACATGCTGTTCCATACATGCATACTTTTATTCAGCAAGGATGCATTAAATTGATCAAAAGTGACAGTAAAGACATTTATAATGTAACAAAAGATTTCTGTTTCAAAAATGTGCAATTCTTTTGAACTTTCTATTTGTCAAAGAAGTGGCACAACTGTTTTCAACATTGATAATAATCAGAAATGTTTCTTGAGCAGCAAATCAGCATATTAGAATGATTTCTGAAGGATCATGTGACACTGAAGACTGGAGTAATGATGCTGAAAATTCAGCTTTGCATCACAGGAATAAATTACATTTTAAAATATATTAAAATAGAAAGCAGTGTTTTGCAATTGTAATAATATTTCACAATATTACTGTTTTTACTGTATCTTTGATCAAATAAATGCAGCCTTGGTGAGCATTAGAGACTTAAAAAATGTAACATTAAAAAATCTTACCAACTCCAAACTTTTGAATGGTAGAGTGTTTATGTATATATAGCTTATATAAACATGACTAGTTCTTCAAATGAAACATGAAATGAAGGCATATGAGGCATGTCAAGCAGTAATGTGCATGTGTGTGTGTTTGTGCATGCAGGCCTTGACGATGAAGGGTTTCATGTTCTGGAAAGGCTGAGTTATTTATACTTGGCAAATAATAAGGTGAGTCATCGATGTTTGTTCTCAAACTCTCTCTCTCTCTCTCTTTCTCCTTTATTCACTAACTTGAAAGCAGATCACAGGCTCAGATGTGTAGTTTCCATGATTTGTGTTTAATGAGGCTATATCCTACATTTTCTCCCTGAAGTCCATATATCATTTTAAGAAATGGTTTTGCACCAAATCAGTTATAATTTAGTTTTCCATAACTGTTTTTCCATGCTTAGAATTAGTTGTTTTTGCTACTGTACCTTTAAGACTTGATGCAAATGATTATTATTGGCCTCGCATTCCATCATGAATAGCTGTTCACATAAATGTGGGCGGTCATATGTTAATGAGCCAATGATTGTGGCAACATGACCACAACTATTTTGCATCCAAATTTCAGCATTTATATCTCTTCATTTTCTGATTGCTGTGAGGCTAGAGTAGTTGCCAGGATGTTGCTTTGTGATTGATTGCTAATGTATTCTCAATGCTACTTGAGACTTTAGTTACTACTTGCTTTAGAATGTTCAGAGAACATTCAAAAGCAACGTTTCAATGTCTGCAAAATGTTAAAATGGAATGTTCACGTGACCCAGTTTCCAAAACATTTTTTAAAAAATCTGTGAAGTCAGACTTGCTGTGGTATGATTTAATTGCGACATTTTTGTTGGCAAGGGTTTTCATAACAATCTAAAAAAAAAAAAAAAAACAGAATTAGCTGACTCTCAACAAATAAAACCTCTAAATTGTTGAGTTTCGTTTAATGCCAGGGGTTTCGGTCATGGCCCCTAAGAGTGACTCACTAACATTGGTTTTCCAAGACCGAAGCCTTTCCCAGCTCTGTTTAACGCTGACTGGTGGGAACTGGAGTCTGATGTTTATGTTGGTCATGAGACAGTCAGTCGTGTTCTGTTATTGGCAGCCAGTTTGGCGCGGTTGTGGCTGTTCAGCTCCCCTCAATCCCTCGTTCCGTCAGTGCTGTGGATTGTTCTTATGCCAGCTGGTAACAGCGATTGCAAGGCTTTAACGCGCACACATGCTCTCTGGACGTACTGTGCCAGCTTTCCCTGTTAATCACCCAGCTGTGCGCACCAGGCGTTGGGAGCTAAAGCGGTCCCGGCGACCTCCAGTCGCTGGACAGATTTGTAGCTGATGGACTTAAAAAAGGATAACAGCAGGACAAAGATGCACCAATGAAAGCCAAAGCAAGCGGCATAATATTTGCCATTAATCGTGTTGGACGTTTAACATTCATTCTTGCCGTATTGTGTCAGTAAATTTGGCAAAGTTTGCTAGCTTTGTGGCTTAAAATACATGCAAGATATTCAGACTTGTTCGAGGCACTTAATAGCATGTTTGTGAGCAGAAGTATTTTTATTATTCAGGAAATAACCAGTACTTTTTTACTTTTGTACATATTCTGACCATGATGACTACATAGCCTACAGTTTCACCATTTTTTGTTGTTGTTTTCTGTAAAAACTGCCACCCCAGGCTATTAAAGGAATAGTTCAACCAAAGATTTACTCACCCTCAGGCCATCCAAGATGTAGATGAGTTTGTTTGTTCATCAGAACAGATTTGGAGAAATGTAGCATTCCATCACTTGCTCACCAGTGGATCCTCTGCAGTGAATGGGTGCCGTCAGAATGAGAGTCCAAAAAGCTGATAAAAACATCACAATAATTCACAAGTAATCCAGTCCATCAATTAACATTTTGTGAAGTGAAAAGCCATGTGTTTGTAAGAAACAAATCTATCAAGACATTTTAACTTCAAACTGTTGCTTCTAGCTAAAATATGAGTCCATAATCCATAATAACACTTCATTCAGTGAAAAAGGCTCTCTGTTCTCTGTTGTCCCCTCACATCAAAATACACACACATATTTGTTTAGAACTGGTTTTGCTTGTAAATGGTACTTGATGTATGCATATTTCTCTCCTGATTCAGATAAAATGACTTTTCACTGTAGAAAGCAATATTAAGAATAGAGAACTCGTATTTTAGCTGGAAGCAATGGTTTGAAGTTAACTTCTAAATGATTAATTTATTTCAAACACATAGCTTTTGGCTTTGTAGCACATTAATTGATGATTGAGTGGTGTGGATTACTTGTAGATTATTGTGATGTTTTTATCAGCTGTTTGGACTCTCATTCTGACGGCACCCATTCACTGCGGAGGATCCACTGGCGAGCAAGTGATGGAATGCTAAATTTCTCAAAATCTGTTCTGATGAAGAAACAAACTCATCTTAGATGACCTGAGGGTGAGTAAATTGTCGGTGAAAAATCCAGCTACAGATTGAACAAGTTTGGCAATTTCCATCAAATGGTTATCCCACCATGACTCTTATTAACCTGAGAGACAAAACTGACTGTGGAAGACATACTTTGTGCATGCTATAGTGACCCTATACTTGCATTGCATTATGCATTGCATAATTGAATCTGAATCTGAAGTACTGTGAGCAGAAATGAAATCTCAATATGAAACACATAATTAAAGCTCATTACTGAAAATAGTTTAATGGCCGAATATGACAGACGCACCACTATAAACGTGACCTTGCAGCTCAGTAACTGTAGTCTGTCACATATCTTCTTTCGCCTCTCTGCTCATATCATGTCTCTATTCAGTCTGTTCACTTCACACTTTTATGCTCACAAGGATCTCTGGACATCCTCTTCAATCTCGCTGGAGGCCTTGGTCACAGCACTAAGAGGGAAGTCACAGTATGAAGGCACAACACACACTTCAGCTTTTTCAAAGGCTCTGGTTTATGACTTCCTTGAGCTCTGAATCTTTCTTAATCTTTCTTTTGCATACATAACTAACATAAATAGAACTTCATTTTTTTTAATAGAACATAAATTATTTCTTATTGAAGTACGTTAGAGTTGCATGACAATGAAGATCCAGGGTTTTCAATGCAATATTATGGGTTCTTCTTCTTTTTAAACAAAAACACAATGTTGAAGCAAAAAGAAAAAAAAAAAAAAAAAGAAAATCATTAAAATCATATGGGAAATCTGTATTTCAAGGTATTGCTATATTTTACCTCACAATGCTGTATTGATATAATTTTTTTGTGATTTTTTACATGAATGTTTTGTGAGAAAGGAGTACCAATGAAAATGGAGCTTTGAATTGGTTAAAAAAATAGAGATTAATACTTTTATTTAGCACTGATGCATTAAATTGATCAAAAATGACAGTAGAGACATTTCTCATAAAAAAGCATGAAAAAAAATCCTGGTATCCTGATTTCCACAAAAAATATGAAGCAGCACAAATGTTTTCAACATTGATAATAATCAGAAATGTTTCTTGGGCAGCAAATCAGCATATTAGAATAATTTCTGAAGGATCACGTGACAATAAAGTCTGGAGTAATGATGCTGAAAATCCAGATTTGCATCACATGAATAAATTACATTTTAAAATATATTCAAACAGAAAGCCCCTATTTTGAACTGCAATAATATAGCTCTCTTTCTTCTCACATAATGAAATAATTTCAACTCAAATCAATTTTTCATGTCCATTTATTTGTCTGTTTGGTAACAATCCATATAAATAATCCATTCCACTACATTGTGTTCATTTTCCCATAATGAACAACTTGTTTCTGTATTGTAAACTTGTTCACAGCTCACAGCAGCTCCCAGACACCTCCCTCCCTCTTTGGTCAGCGCTGATTTTGCTGCTAACCAGCTCACCAAAATCTACCCCAACACTTTCGGCCAGAAACCGGCTCTGAAGTAAGCCAGAAGCGCTCTTTCGACAGGGTTTGTGTGTTGCTTTGTGACTCAGTTTTAACAGTCTGTGTGCTGTGCTTCAGGTCAGTGTATCTCCATAACAACAAGCTAACAGATGCCGGTCTGCCGGAGAACATTTTTAATGGATCAGATAACCTCGAGATCCTCATTATGTCCAGTAATTTCCTCCGTTATGTCCCTAAGGGTCTGCCCACCGCCCTCTACCGCCTACACCTGAAGGTAAGACCACCACAGGGCTCATTAAATGATGAAAAAAAAAAGAAAGTCCAGTCAGTCTCATGTCATTTAAACCACTTTCGTTCTCCTGTGAAACACAAATATGCATTGTACAAGGTCTAAAGTGGTATTTTTTTCACAAAAAGCACCATAAATGTGGTCTGTAAGCACTATAGCTATAGATAGTTTAATGTGAGCTGAAAGGAGCAGCAGCTATTGGAATGAGAGACTGATTATGCTCTCACTGTTTAACAGTTCTTGTCTCCGCCCCCCTCATTCTCCTCCACCAATCAGAATCCTTGACTACTCATTGTTCTGGCAAGGTTCTCTCAAAGTTATGAACAAACATTCTTCCAGTATTGTTTATGGAACATTTGTTCAGCATTTCATCTGTTCTCAAAATGTTAGTACAAAAAATTATATTTATACATTGTTATTTCTGAATGTTTTAGTTGGATGTTCAGCATTTTTTAAAATGTTACTACTTGTTTCAGAATATCCCATTATAACCCATAATATTCTCATAATATTCGCATGCTCCCTTAATGTTTGTATAACTAAGAAAAAAAAATTAAACACTTGAAGAACTGGACATTTGGAACGTTTCGAGAACATTCAGAAATAGCGTTTTTATTACTTAATGAAACGTTAGCAAAACATACTTAGAACATATTTTTGTTAGATGGGGAGTTGTCTAGTCTTTCTCAAAATGTTAGCACAAAAATGTTATTACGTTGTTCATGAAACATTTTATTTCTGAAACATTTTAGTTGGATTTTCAACTAATGCTTTTTTTTTTTTTAATTGTTATTTGTTTCAGAACATTCAGAGAACATTCAAAAGTAATGTTCCAATAATGTTTGCAAAAATATAAAATGGAAAGTTTCTTTAATGTTTAAAAAACATTCAAAACAAACAAAAGAACTTTGAGAAATAATGTTCTAAGAACACATTTTTATCAACTAGGTAATTCCATCTTTTGAACTCCCACCTCTTCTGTAGTTTTGGGTCTTTAATGATTTGGGGCGCTATTTTGGGCTCTTTAGAGGATGTTTAGTGTCTCTTTAGCACCTTTGAGAAAACCATTGTGTTTTCAATTGTCAAAGACTGGATAAAAACCAAGGTGGTTTACTTGCATTACAATGAATGGGAGAAACTGGAGTGCCCAATATGGCCAAATAAGTCCCGCCTCCTACATAAAACAGCCAATCACCACTGCAGCTGCTGTTAAAAGCGTCGGATCCCATAGAAAGTGACCAACCTGAAATACACTTTTTAAACCCATTTTAGCATATTAAACAACACTTATGAGATGTTCATGTAAAATCATGTAAAATCTTTTTATTTTGTTCGAGTTTAATTCCAGATGGTTTCCCGTTGTTCAACCTGATAGAATGACCATGTGCAGGTTGCAAATTAGTGATTTGGATCTTTGAATTTTCGTTCAGACAAATGAACTAATATTTATTCATGTCATTTTGTACATTTGCAGAGTTAAATTAAAATGTTGTATTTTCAATTGCCAAATTCCCCAAACACGTCCCCATCTTTGATAATAGTCTGAATTAGGAAGTCATTGCAGTGCAGCCAAAAGTAAATTTGACAAAAATGTCAAAAAAAAAAATTATCTTTTGAAAATTTCTAAATTTCCCATTTTTATTTTTTTTTAAATGCAAATCCTTCATTTTTCTTTTCAATTTTATAGATATTTGTCAAAATGTCAACATTGATGCCTTGCTAGCCTTGATGCACCACATTTGATTTAAATGAGATTGTCAATAATGGCAAATGTCATTGGTTCATTGATATTAAACCAGGCATGATACAATTTAATGCAAATTGTTAATTTGGGTGAACAAACCATTTAAGTCAAGTCAAGTCACCTTTATTTATATAGAGCTTTAAACAATATAGAGTGTGTCAAAGCAACTTTACATTATTAAATAGGAAAATAGTGTGTCAATAATGTAAAATGTCAAGATTAAACACTCAATTTTCAGTTAAAGGCATTTCATTATTGAATTCAGTGATGTCATAGTCCAGCTCATTTCAGTTTAAATAGTATCGGTGGAATCAAGTCGACAATATTACTGGAAATTAAGTGTCCCCAACTAAGCAAGCCAGAGGCGACAGCGGCAAGGAACCAAAACTCCATCGGTGACGGAATGGAGAAAAAAACCTTGGGAGAAACCAGGCTCAGTCGGGGGGCCAGTTTTCCTCTGGCCAGACAAACCAGCAGTTCAATTCCAACTGCAGCAAAGTCAAATTGTGTAGAGGACTCATCTGGTTCCCGTGGTCTTGTCCCGATGGCCGTCTAGGAGACGAGGTCTTCACTGGGGATCTGTCTCTGGGGCTCATCTAGGTGTTGTGATCTCCGATGACGTTCAGGGCTGTAGAGGTCATCTCTAGGTGCTGATCCACCATCTGGGCTGCATACGGACTGGATCTTGTGGTTACTGTGATCTCGGAATAAGAAAGAGACAGACTAATATTAGTGTAGATGCCATTCTTCTTACGATGTAACAAGTACATCAGGTGTTATGGGAAGTGTTCCCGGTTCCGGTTGATCTAATTAATGCAGCCTAACAATCCTTTAATGGATTTGAATTATAGAAATGTGATAGTGTGTTATGTGTAAGCCAGGTTAAATAGATCTAGCATCTAGATTTAAACTAACAGAGTGTATCTGCCTCTCGAACAGTGTTAGGTAGATTATTAGTTTGGGCGCTAAATAGGAAAAGGATCTGCCGCCCGCAGTTGATTTTGATATTCTAGGTATTATCAAATGGCCAGAGTTTTGAGAATGCAGCGGAGGACTATAATGCGATAAGAGCTCACTCAAGTACTGAGGAGCTAAACCATTCAGGGCTTTATAACAGGATTTTAAAATCTATACGATGTTTAATAGGGAGCCAGTGCAGTGTTGACAGAACCGGGCTAATATGGTCATACTTCCTGGTTCTAGTAAGAGCTCTAGCTGCTGCATTTTGGACCAGCTGGAGTTTGTTTATCAAGCGTGCAGAACAACCACCCAATAAAGCATTACAATAATCTAACCTTGAGGTCATAAAAGCATGAATTTACGTTTCTGCATTTGACATTGAGAGCATAGGTCAAAATTTAGATATATTTTTGGTATGGAAAAATGCAATTTTACAAATGCTAGAAACGTGACTTTCAAAGGAAAGATTGCTATCAAATAGCTCGCATGGTTCCTAACTGATGACAAAGAATTCACAGAGCAGCCATCAAGTGTTAGACAGTGTTCTAGGTTGTTACATGTGGGGGTTTTAGGTCCAAGATAATTAACACCTCTGTATTTTCAGAATTTAGCAGTAAGAAATTATTCGCCATCCAGTTTAACAGTGCATAACAGTGAAAGCTAACACCATGTTTCCTGATGATATTTCCCAAGGATAACATGTAAAGCGTGAAAAGTAAAGGCCCTAGTACTGATCCTTGAGGTACTCCATACTGCACTTGTGATCAATATGATACCTCTTCATTCAAAGCATGATTTGAACCTAATGCACTTCCACTAATGCCAACAAAGTTTTCTAGTCTATTCAAATGAATGTTGAAAAAAAAAAAACATTTTGACATCAAGATGTAATCGTTATTATGATTTTTTTGGGGGGCCTGTTTTTATGTAGAACAACAAGCTGGAAAAGATTCCCGCAGGTGCATTTGATAATTTGTTCCATCTTCGAGAACTTTACCTGCAAAACAACTTCCTGAGTAACGACGGCATGGACAACGAGACCTTCAGGTCAGCATGACTGAATAATCCAAGAAACACATAATTTACCTCACACTCTTTATTTTGCACAGCTCTCTCCTTCCCAACCTTCTTGTAAAAACCCTACCTGAGCTGTAACTGATGAAAACTGTCCTCTCTTCTCTCATCAGTCACTTGAACAGTCTGGAATATCTGGACTTGTCCAATAACAACCTGACCGCAGTTCCTCTCGGGCTTCCTCGAAATCTCATCCTGCTTCATCTGGAGAAGAATTCAATCCAAAGCATCACAGTAAACGCATTGACGTCCATCCGAAACCTGGAGTACCTGCTCCTCCACAACAACCGCCTCCGCTCCCGCTCCATCCATCCGGCCGCCTTCCAGGGTCTCAAACGTCTCCACACGGTCCACATGTACAACAACCTTCTGGAGCGGGTTCCTCGTGGCCTTCCTCGCCGCGCAAAGACCCTCATGCTGCTCCACAACCTCATTAGCGAGATCGGACGCAACGATCTTATCACGCTCTACACCCTGACCGAGCTTAACCTCAGCTACAACCGCCTCACCAGCGCCAAGCTCCACAGAGAGGCCTTCAGGAAGCTCCGGATCCTGGAGACCCTGGATCTGTCGGGAAACAAGCTGCAGACGCTGCCGTTGGGTCTTCCCAAGAGCCTCCAGATTTTGAAGATGAAGGACAATCAGATGAGTGAGATACCGGAAGGAGCTCTGATGGGAATGAGTTTGCTGAGGGAGCTCTACCTGACCAACAATCAGCTGAAGCTGAACTCCATCTACCAGGGAGCTTGGCAGGAGCTGAGCGGACTCACGGTGAGAGATTATCAGTCAGTCAAGAAATTTTATGATTGTACTTTAATGATTAGAACATACGGAGCCCCGCACATGACATGCAAGAAAAAATAAATAAATTGTGCGCACGATTTACTAATTCGTTCCTCGATGTACTGAAGCGAGCACACGATTACTATTTCGTTCGCTCGATTTGCTAAATCGTGCGCGTCGAGGGAACGAAATAGTAAATCGTGCACACAATTTAGCCTACTATTTTTTTCCTGCATGTCATGTGTGGGGCCCCGTAAGAACAAAATGTGGCAACCATGTGTGAATGAAAATGTGCAAATGCATTTTACAGAGCTTAGAAAACTTTGGGCTTGTGGTGGTGCCTGAGACATTAGTTTTTCTGAAAAAATAAATAAATAAAATAAAAATAATAATAATAATATAAAACATGATAAATTCTTACAGACTGCTGGGCTCATGAATAATAAATATATAGAAAAATGGGGTAAAGTTTGTCAAATGATCAACTAGATTACAACTGTTTTTGTGCAGGTAACCTTGACTAACATTATGTGTGGAAGTCATGAAGATAAATTATTTTTTTGTTTATCTTTTACTACAAAATATTTTTTTTATTTTAGATTTAATTTTATATTTTTATTATTATTAAATTTGTTTTATTTTATTTTATTTTATTTTATTTTGCCTGTGGGGTAAGCTTGTTTTTTTTTTTTTTTTTTGTTATCAGTGAGACAATAAAAGCTGACTCTACACTCTTAATAAATAATAAATATTTAGAAAAATGCAGTAAAGTTTGTCAAGTGATCAACAAGATTACAGCTGTCTTTTGTGCAAGTAACCTTGACTAATGTTATAGGTGGACCTTATGAAAATAAATAAATTAAATAAATAAATAAATAAAATAAAAGTATTTTAATTTTATTTTATTTCAAAATATTTTACATATTTTTTGCAGTTTTTCCATGTCATTTAAAAAATATTTTATTTTATTTTATTTTATTTTATTTTATTTTTCAGCTGGAAAAGAAAAGAGGACTCTGTACTCAATAAATAATAAATAATTGATTATAAAAAGTTTATCAAGTGATCACAACTGTTTTTGTGCAAGTAACCTTGACTAATGTTATACAATAAGTGCACCTCATAAACAAATATTTTTATTTTATTTTATCTTATTTTATTTTATTTTATTTTATTTTATTTTGCCTTTTGAGTACGTAATCACAGAGAGAGCTTGTTTTCTGTTATCAGCTGGATGAGAAAAGCAGACCCTCTGCTCTGACATGGGGAAAAAAAGATAAGATATAAAAAGAAGCAGTCTCTTTCATTGCATGATTTCCTAAGTGATGTTTCCTGCCAAGGAAAGATTCTGCTCGACCGTAAAGTCCAATTTCCCATTTCAAAGGCTTGGCCATATCTCCCTTTGGTATATGGAGAAAGACTATGCTTGAACATGTTTTATGTGTGTTTCAGACGCTGGATCTCTCGGGTAACATGTTGTCACACATTCCTCCTGACCTGCCCGAGTCTCTTGAGTTCCTTCACCTGCAGAACAATAGAATCAGCACCGTTTCGGCCACAGCCTTCCTCAACACACCCAACATCAAAGGCATCTTCCTCAGGTGACTCGCTGATCCTTTTCTTTTTGTCTGTTTTACTCACATTTCTTTTTCGTCCTTTAGGTAAAAGCCATAAACTGTTTTAGCAAAAACTGATCAGCACATGTAGACTTTTGTCTATTATCCTGATTTTGCAAACACATTTTACTGCTTAGGACAATGAATGTTTATGTTTTGGTGTCAAAACTGGATAAAAACCAGACAAGTTCAAACTCTCATGTAAACATGGTTTTCTTGCTTGTTGGTTTTTTATAATGAGCTCATTTGTAATAGCTATCAGCATTTTGTTGTACATATAAACACGTTTACTGAGGAATCTGATCATTTGTGTGCTCAGATCTGAGCTTTATCGTATGTTTCTTTTTCTGAAATGGCTTGGATCTGCTCTGCTGTAATGAACTCAGTATTGAAGCTATCACAGCTGCACTTACTGCCACATAACATGAGGCGAGAACATTTCCCATAAAATTATACAGTAACAGAGTTCAGACTGTAAACGGAGTCTGAGAGCATGTGGAGCAAATGAGAGAACAGGCAAAATAGTTTTCTCATCTTGACCTGATTATCGGTTTCAGAAACATGCGAGAAACAGAGATTTGGACTGGTTTAGTTGCTGGTTGTGTGTTTTCAAAACCAGCAGGTGCCATGAAGAAATTACTTTCTATAGTAGTTATTTGGGGGTCAAATGCAATTTTTTAATAGAATATATATTTTAAAATTATAAACTCTTTTTATGTAACATTTGACAACTTTTCAGCAAATAGGTCACTATATCGGAACAATAAATTTTATCTAGCACTTAATAAAATGATATAAACAATACGTATATTTCAGACACCAGTATATGGTGCAATTAAAATCCTACTGAAAAACATATTTAAAAATTGTACCTTAGTAAAACAGTATCTAAATAGTTATTACGAAGAAAATATTTATCTTTAAAATAATAATTTATTCTTGTATCAAAGCCACCAGAGTATGGTTGCATAATTTTGAATAATACTGAATTATGTTTTGTGTATTACAATAATGCATTTCAAACATGGATTTATGTGGAATGACTGAAAAACCAGGAAACATTTCACAACACTCAAGGTCATCTTACAAATCATCCTAAAAACAATAAATACAATTATTATTATTATTATTATTATTATTATTTTAAGCAGTTTTAGCAGTAAACAAAACAAAAACAGATTTTTTTGTTATTTCAGCTTTGCCACTTTTTCTTAATGAAAAGGTTGAAAAATTGAAAAAAATAAGATGAAAATATGTAATTTCAATTTACAGTAAAATGGAAAGACTACTATGTCACTACACTAAACAAATATGTAAAAACAAGGCACAATGTACTGTAGTAATATGAAGGATTTTCCATATTTATTTATTTTTGTACAGGTGTTTTATCTATATTTTTAATTATTTCATTCCATTCAAAAATGGTAAAAAAATTAATTAACAGAAAATTAACAGTACATTATCCTTTTTTTTAAACCAGTGTAGACCTACATTGTTCTTTATTCTGTAAAATTTCAGGACTTTTATAAAATTCAAGAAAAACTAAATTAATAAAGCAATACAGCTTTGCAGGAGCAATATGAAAGGAACAGTTTGTCCAAATATGAAAAAGGTCATTCACATTGGAAGAAGAACACAGATGTTCAAGAAGCATTAATGGCAGTGAACATCATAAAAATGGTTCAGTTGTGATATTTAGAGTTGATTCCCACACCTAATTCTCATGTGGGAGAACCGGATTCATCTCGCACATAATGTCTACAGTCTCTATCAACAAAAAGATGGAAGAAAATGAAAAAGATGGATTCATGTGCGTCAATAAAACACACTGTGCTCAGCCTCAAGTGGATGGACATGGACTCGATGGACGTTTCTTAATGGACATGCCTGAGCCATTACAACCCAGTGTAGCTTTTTGGCAATTTAGCTAGTCTATTTATAAGAGTACAGGCTGGAACGCTTCTCGTACTCGCTGAACTCCTGTTTGATTTGAGAACGTGAAGTTTCAGGATGAAACCACTCATCTTTTCTGAGAATTTGCTCCTCTTGCCATTTAAACCGGAATGAGCCTGAAAATGTCTTCCAAATTGCATTTCATTTGTAGGTTTCGCTTTTGATGTTTTTGAATTTAGACTTTAAAATCAATCTTTTTGTGCATTAACTCTTTCTCTGCCTCTCGGTCTCTCTCCCCCTCAGATTTAATCGTCTTTCGGTTCATTCGGTGTCCGAAGAGTCTTTTTCTCACCTGTCCAAGCTTCAGGTGTTGGACATTGGCCACGGTAACATCTCTCCCAACCGAGGCCAAGCAGGAGAGCAGGTGGAGGAGGAAGAGGAGGAATTACCGTATGAAGAAGAGGAGGCCAAACATTCATGAGTCACAGATGGAAAAATAGTAAAAAAAGTAAAAATAGTAAAAAAAAAAAAAAAAAAAAAATCATGCCCTGAACTTTCCCTCACTCAAAAATAAAATCAAAATGACAACCAGTTTGAGATTATAAATGCATTGTGGCTGCTGACAGAATGTGATTTCCAAAAGCATTGACTAATTACATCTGAGTGCTTTTGTATGACATTTTAGACATGAGAACGGAAAATACTAATTGTGCTACTACTAATTTCTGTCTTCCTTCATCAAAAATGTGGCTTTATATTGTAATAGGATGCAATAGTAAGAAAGCAAAAGTCATATACATTAATATCTGGTGCAGGATGCCGGAAAATTGTATTGGTTGTCTTGTTTTTGTGGCGTTTGCTCAGTCATGGCACATTGCTCATTGTGTTTACATGGATAAAACCGTTTTGTGGTATGAAATTATAATTTCTTTCTCTAGAGAGAAGGCTCTGGGTATTTTTTTCTGTAAAGGAAGACTGAAGTCATATAATGGTTTTGTGAATTTAAGTAGAAATGCTCTTACATCTCATTTCAGATTCAAAAACGGTGCATCATTGTGCAACACTACATTTGATATCATTTTGATAGTTTGAAGTTTGACAGTTTTTTGATGAATAACAGCTTAAATTTCAGTCTTCCTTACACTGATCTATCATATGACTTTCAAGGATTTGTAATATAGTGCACAGGTGATATGGGCTACATTTACTGTGCTTTTATTGATTGATTGACTGATTGATTGATTAATTGATTGATTGGTTGATTGGAGCTTGACCTCTGGATTGTGTACCCTTCAAAATCAAACTGAGGCTGTGTTTACAGCACAACAATGTGCTAAAAATGGAAAAGTTTTTTTCTTTATATTTCCTGCATTGACAATGTTGGCAAAATTATCCTGTAAATAACTTTAAAAAAATTAATTAAATAAATTAAAATACTGGCAATGCATGCTAGGCCAGTAGCTGGCAATGTCAGTTTGTAAAGAAAAACTATGCAAACAAGTACATATGCCCATAACTTTACCATTTTCACACATTTATGTTTTTATAGTTTACATGGAGATGATAATGATATCATTTTCAAAAACTTGCACTTTGAAACCCATTTCAAAAGTTTGTGTTTTCAGGCCCCTAAAATGCCATTGTAAATGAACAGTCAAAACATAAAAACTTTCCTCTTTTTAGTTGAAAACAGTGTCATATAAACGCTCCCTTAGAATGCTTTTTAAATTTATATTCAATTCCTAATCGGAACTGGTAGCAAAGAGGAACCAGAATTTAAATTTGACCCCAGCAATCTCATTTAAAAGAATAAAAAAAAGTTCAAAAAGTCTTGAAGTTTGAATATTTTGTCAGATTTATTCTTCTGCATGAACATATATATATATATATATATAATAAGGCAAATAATGACAGAATTTTCATTTTTAGGTTAACCGACAGTTTGACAGCCTTTCGAGCCTTTTTAATTGATCATTTTTCTCATCATCATGTACAGGAAGATTTGAGCACTACTTCATTTTGTTCAGACATATCTATTCTTCAGCGTTACTCATCATAGTGTGTGGTGATATTCTCGGAAAATCATTTTCAGAGCTTAATGAATGGAAAGTTCTTCTGTAGCAGATGGGGTGTATGAACTTCGAGATCTCCACCCGGAACCGCTTCGCTCCCCTCCGCGAGACGGAACGCGACGCTGTGATCGTCGGAGACTCCATCGTCCGGCACGTCCGTGCTACGTTAGCTGAAGGTAAAGCGCACACTCACTGTTTCCCTGGCGCTCGTGTTCTCGATGTTTCTGCGCAGATACCCACGATCCTGAAAGACGACGTGAGCATCGGCGCGATCGTGCTGCACGCGGGGGTGAACGACACCAGGCTGCGGCAGACGGAGACACTGAAGAGGGACTTCAGGAGCCTGATCGAGACGGTGCGCAGCGCATCACCCGCGGCGACGATCATCGTGTCAGGACCGCTTCCCACGTATAGACGAGGACACGAAAGGTTCAGTAGACTTTTTGCTTTAAATGAATGGTTATTGTCATGATGTAAAGAACAGAAACTGCTCTTTCCGCGCTGATGGCCTGCACCCCAGCAGAGTCGGAGCAGAACTCCTGTCGGACAACATCTCCAGGACTCTACGCTCCATATGACTAGTAAGCCCATTCTCAAATAACTGCTATGATGACTTTTGTTCTACCCACTTAAATGATAGAAATACTTGTGCTGTCCAATCTATAAAGACTGTGTCTGTTCCACGAACAGTGAAGCCAAAATATAAATTTAATGCAGGATCTAGAAATAATCTGATCGTGATTAAACCAGAAAAATGCAAAACAAATAAACAAAAGCAATTTTTAAAGCTTGGGCTCCTAAACATTAGATCACTCGCACCCAAAGCTGTTATCGTAAATGAAATGATCACAGATAATAGTTTTGATGTGCTCTGCTTGACTGAAACCTGGCTCAAACCAAATGATTATATTGGTCTAAATGAGTCTACTCCACCAATCTACTGTTATAAGCATGAGCCCCGTCAGACTGGCCGTGGCGGCGGTGTTGCAACAATATATAGTGATATTCTCAATGTTACCCAGAAAACAGGATACAGGTTTAACTCATTTGAATTACTTCTGCTTAATGTTACACTGTCAGATATGCAAAAGAAATCTCTCCTATCTCTTGCTCTGGCTACTGTGTATAGACCGCCAGGGCTGAATACAGATTTCTTAAAAGAATTTGCAGATTTCCTCTCAGACCTGTTGGTTACTGTTGATAAAGCGCTAATTGTCGGAGATTTTAACATTCACGTTGATAATACAAATGATACGTTAGGACTTGCGTTTACTGACCTAATAAATTATTTTGGAGTCAAGCAAAACGTCACCGGGCCCACTCATCGTTTTAATCATACGCTAGATTTAATTATATCGCATGGAATTGATCTTACTGACATAGATATTGTACCTCAAAGTGATGATGTTACTGACCATTTCCTAGTATCGTGCATGCTGAGTATTACTGATATTAGCTATATGGCTCCACGTTATCGTCCGGGCAGAACTACCCTTACAAAAAAATTTAAATAAATAAATAAAAAATACTGCAGTTTTTGTTACATGTAGAAAAATGCAGTTTTTTTTGGACACGAAAAAAACTGCATTATTGCCATTTTACTGCAATACATCTGAAGTACTATTGAAATACAACTGCAATACAACTGCAGTAGAAATGTAGTATTACTAACAAACAACTGCAATAGAACCACAGTATTACTGCAGTACAGCTGAAGTAGTACTACAATTATACTGCAATAAAACTGCAGCAGTACTGCAATATTTAATACAACAGAAGTACAATTCAATACTACCGAAGTGCAATACTAATAAAATTCTGTACAGTAACACTGAAATGCAACCAGAATATTCAGAATAACAAGTTTTATTTGCACACATCTGCAGTATAATGAATTAAGGTACAAAACAACAATGAATGTCTCAAACAGCAATGCAACAATAAATGATTTTACTTTTCTTTATACTTAAAATAACAGGCTGAGAGTTACACTAAATGTACTTAATGTTTATTTACAAATGCCTGCCCTCATTATTCAGGCAGGTTTCATTTTTTGAAGAGCTTATCCTCATCGTTCCACTTGGTTCTTATGACTGCCTTTATCTCAGATGTGGAAACACTATTTTGGATGTAGTCTGGAAAAACAAACAAACAAAAACTATCAGAAATTCTCAAGTTTCAGTTACACTTTTCACCACAGGCATATTTAGTATGCTTAAAATAAATCTTGAATTGTGATGTCACCAAGTGTTTGTGAAAAGTATTCATACTACTCCCAGTTAATTTCTTATGGCATATTGGTCAGCATTAACAATGTCTTTGAACACTCCAGGTAAAAGAAGTTAAAAGGTTGGTTCAAAAATGAAAATTCTGTCATCAATTACTCACCCTCATGTCGTTCCATGTCTTTCTTTCATCTTCAGAACACATCTTTCTGTCCCTCCACTGATAGTCCATGCAACAACCCCTTGCACAATAACATGCATTTCTGGGAAAAAGCATAGACACAATCATGTTTAAATACTATACAGAGTCCTCCACAATTATTTGCCCTCTTTATCATTTTGTTTTTTCGTTCAAAATTCTAACCTTAAATTAAAAAATATATATATATTATAATGTTAATAACTGAAAAAATATATATATATAATTTACAAATATATGTAAATATACTATTAGAATACAGTATATAGAATATATGTGTTCCACAGTTATTGTGCCCCCTTTATTTATTACTTTGTGTAACCTGTAACCCTCTTCACACATAAGGGCTAATCCATGGCTAGGTGTGCATTACATGATTTTAATGATTTTAATGGAAGAACCACCCGATATGAAACGGGTTGCCTCCATTGAAGTCGATTAAAATTGTGTAATACACACCTGTTAAAGACAGGCTAAAAAGTTAAATTAAAGCTGCCCTAAAAGAGATAGCTAACCCAAAAAAATGAAAATTCTGTCATTAATTAGTCACCCTTGTGTGGTTTCACACCCGTAAGATCTTCATTCCTCTTTGGAACACAAACAAAGATATTTTTAAAGAAATCTGAGAGCTTTCTGACCCTGCATAGACAGCAATGCAACTTACACATTCAAGTTCCAGAATGGTAGGAAAGATGTAATTAATTAATAGTTAAAGTAATTCATGTGACTCCAGTTGTTTTAACTCAATTTTATGAAGCGACGCGAGTGTTTGCGTCCAAAAAAACAAACAAACTAATTTAGCTGGAGTTATTAATCACATTTAAATCTAAAATCAGGTTTACATTTGTGGCTAACTAGAATGTGAGTGACCTTTAATGCATTTCCAGAAATCAAGTCTCACCAACATCTGTTGAGTGCGTTTCCACTGTCTCTCTTCTCCTCTTTCCTAATGCTTCCTCTGTTGCAAAGAGGGGTCCACTGTACACAGAACACTTTTCAATGATTTTTTCCTCATGTCAATTAGGGGTTGACACTCTCCTAGAAACAAACAAAAAAAATACACAGTATTCAGTGCAATTTTGTTCATTCCATTATTATATATGATGTACTGATGCTATTGGAATGAGAACTGAACTGAGTTGGACAATGACACTAATTTCTACAGATCTGCTTAAAACAAATTGCTGAGCCATAGCATAATTAAATGCATCTATACACAGGGTTGTCACTAATTGGATTGAGATGTTGATGTTTTATTAGATCACATTTTAAGATTTTATAATATAATTTTAATTTGTTATAGTAAAAACAGCATTAAACCAGTGGTTTTGTCTCTCTATCAGACTTGAGTTCTGTGTGTTCTGTGTATCATAAGCTCCTCACGCACAGACCTGCGGGCGGTACAGATCAGTACTGAAGCGGCGTTTCCTCTCATTTTCCTCTCATCTCAGCGGATTGAATAAGATATCCGTTAAGTCTTTTTACATTTCTCTAAAATCATAACTAAAGATATATGAGGACTTTAGACATTACCGCTAAACTGGATGACTCGCTCCTGCTCGCCTGATGAACTTCTCTTCTGGAAAGCGTTTCTTCTATTTTGTCACACTTGTGAATGGTCTGGGGGTGTAATGTTGTTATGTCTTTGTACTTTAATTGTGATAGTTCACATATGAACGATGTTGTCAAACCAAAACGTATTTTATACTTTTATATCCATCCTGCAGTAAATACTATGGAAAAGACGCTGATTTATGTTACGAGTAATCAGCTGCTCTCGAGACTCGTTATCAGGACAACAACCTTTGGCACGAAGGAAGATCTCACGTGCGGGCTATTAATCTATGCGGGTGAAATATTCCATAGGCAATTATTATTATTATTATTATTTATTTATTTTTATTTTTTTTGTCCAAAAATATTTTTTGTACGAATATTTTATAGGACGTCTACATTACAAAAAATAAAATAAAAAAATAATTAAATAAAAAAACGCTTCCAAAAGTCTACCATAACCACAGCATTTGCTACATGTTGTTGCACAATATAGCGTAACTGCAGTACAGGGCCTATATGAAGACTTTAATGGAAATGAAAAGAACCTCATTACTGAACCTAATCGTACAAGCTTTATTTAAAAAAATGCTCATAAAAAATAAATAAAATAAATTTAATCAGACAGACTTAGAAGTTTTTGGATCTGAAATCTTCACATGCATTTCAGTGTATCACTGAACTGCAGTTATGTTGTATCTGTACTTCATTATACTGCAAATCTACAGTTGCACTTCATTGTACTGCAGTTTTACTGCTGTTGAACTTTAATGAACTGCAGTTATATACTTCATTATACTGCAAATCTCCGGTTGTGCTTCATTGTACTGCAGTTATACTACTTTCTACTGCAGTTTTACTGCAGTTGTACTTCAATGTACTGCAGTTATTTTTTGTAAGGGTATTGTTCCAACCACTAAAGATAGATTCAGAAATAACCTGCCTGATTTATCTCAACTGCTCTGTGTACCAATAAATACACATGAACTAGATGAAATGACTAGCAACATGGACACTATCTTCTCTAATACATTAGAAGCTGTTGCGCCCATCAAATTGAAAAAAGTTAGAGAAAAATGTACTGCGCCATGGTACAACAGTAATACCCATTCTCTCAAGAAAGAAACTCGTAAACTTGAGCGCAAATGGAGAAAAACTAACTTGAAAGTTTTTAGAATTGCATGGAAAAACAGTATGTCCAACTATAGACAGTTTTTAAAAGCTGCCAGGGCAGAGTATATCCGCAAACTCATAGAAAATAACCAAAACAATCCAAGGTTTTTATTTAGCACAGTGGCTAGATTAACAAATAAACAGACGCCACCCGATCTAAATATTCCCTCACAATTTAATAGGAATGACTTTATGAATTTCTTCACTGATAAGATAGATAACATCAGAAATACAATAACAAATGCAGATTCTACAGCGTCTAGTACTTCAGCTCCATTCATCGCACCCAGAGAAAAACTGCAGTGCTTTACAACTATAGGACAAGAAGAGCTAAATAAACTTATCACTGCATCTAAACCAACAACATGCCTACTAGATCCTGTACCCACTAAAATACTGAAAGAGATGTTACCTGTAGCAGAAGAACCGCTTCTCAATATTATTAACTCATCGATATCTTTAGGTCACATCCCAAAATCATTCAAGCTGGCGGTTATTAAGCCTCTTATTAAAAAACCACAACTAGATCCTAATGAACTAGCAAATTACAGACCCATTTCTAATCTTCCGTTTATGTCAAAAATTTTAGAAAAAATTGTGTCTGCTCAGTTGTGCTCCTTTTTGCAAAAAAATGATCTCTATGAAGAATTTCAGGTTTCAGGCCCCATCATAGCACAGAAACCGCACTTGTTAAAATTACAAATGACTTGTTTCTTGCGTCAGACCAAGGCTGCATCTCATTGCTAGTTTTACTTGATCTTAGTGCTGCGTTCGACACTATAGATCATGACAAACTCATAGATCGATTACAAAACTATACGGGTATTCAAGGGCAGGCTTTAAGATGGTTTAGATCCTACCTGTCTGATCGCTACCACTTTGTTTATTTAAACAGGGAGTCATCTCAATTATCACCAGTAAAGTATGGAGTACCACAAGGATCTGTCCTAGGTCCTCTGCTATTTTCAATATACATGTTGCCCCTTGGTAATATTATTAGAAAATACGGGATTAGTTTCCATTGTTATGCTGATGATACTCAACTATATATCTCAACAAGACCAGATGAAATTATCTAAGTTAACAGAGTGTGTTAAAAATGTAAAAGATTGGATGACCAATAATTTTCTCCTATTAAATTCAGATAAGACAGAGATATTACTTATTGGACCAAAAAACAGTACACAGAATCTCTTGGATTATAATTTGCAACTAGACGGATGTACTGTTACTTCCTCTACAGTCAAAAATCTGGGTGTTGTATTAGACAGCAACTTTTGAAAATCATATTTCCCATGTTACAAAAACAGCATTCTTCCATCTTAGAAACATTGTCAAGCTACAAAACATGTTACCTGTTTCTGATGCAGAAAAGCTAGTTCATGCATTCATGACCTCTAGACTGGACTATTGTAATGCACTGCTAGCTGGTTGTCCTGTATCTTCAATAAACAAGCTACAGGTAGTCCAAAATGCAGCGGCTAGAGTCCTTACCAGGTCAAGAAAATGTGATCATATTACCCCGATTCTACAGTCTCTGCACTGGCTACCTATTAAGTTCCGCATCAGTTACAAAATATTATTACTTACCTATAAGGCCCTGAATGGTTTAGCTCCTGCGTACCTAACTAGTCTTCTACCACGCTACAATCCATCACGCTCCCTAAGGTCGCAAAACTCTGGACTTTTGGTAGTACTTAGGATAACAAAGTCAACTAAAGGAGGTAGAGCCTTTTCACATTTGGCTCCCAAACTCTGGAATAGCCTTCCTGATAACGTTCGGGGTTCAGACACACTCTTTCTGTTTAAATATAGATTAAAGACACATCTCTTTAGCCAAGCATTCACATAATGCATCTCATAATCTTGTACTGCAGTTATATCTGATCAAACACACATTATTGTTCTTTAGCTTGGATTGAACAAATCATTTTTGCTTGGTTGGAACAGCAGCTACGCTAATTATGTCTCTATTTGTTTCTCTGTTTCTGTTAAATCCGTGGTAACTAGGATTTACACAAGCTTCAGTCTGGATCCAGAACACCTGAGAAGAGATGATGCCAACCCCTCAGAGGACCTCAGATGATGCCTACCCTCAGACAACATACAGAACTACCAAATTTCGCCATAAGTTAAATATATTAAGTTTCTACAATATATAAATATATTGTAGAAACTTTAATTTCCTGTAAAGCTGCTTTGCAACGATTTGTATTGTGAAAAGTGCTATACAAATAAACTTGAATTGAATTGAACTGAATTGGCAGTCGTTTCCCAGAAATATTTTAACTACGTTCATTTCCTTTCGGAACTAATGAACATAAAGCGGTGGCGGGTAACTGTACATGACATGCAACGCAAACATGTAGGCAAACGCATCCTCTGAAGACAGAAATCTTTTTCCCTTCTACTAAAAGTTCAAGACTGTAAGCCTGTCATCCTCGCAGGACTTTTCATTTAACATGTTTGAATAGAGTGAAGGTTTGATTTTGACACTGGTGGGAACATAACAGCACAACACCCCCTCCCCATCCAACATTTTCACATTTATGATAGACTTATGACCACAGTTTCATGTCATCTAAAGTCTTTATTTATAGCTATATGGTAGCTAAGTCATTCTCCTTTTATATTTATTTTGCCATCCAACTGTACATAATTATTTGTTTGTATTTAGCATAGCAGCCCTGCTATTATTTGAGGTATGATTCTTGTTTTTGTCGTTATGTGCTTGCTTGAGGTTAGTGGTTTTTGCAAATCACCAATGCTAATTGTGCATTTACTGCTACTAACTCGTCATATTGTGTAAGGTTTGGGTATTACTACTCATTTATTAGTGATGTTCATTAAACAAGGATAAATTATTTGAAAGGAAAGAAACATTTTGAGTCCCCTGCATTATTGCCCAATTCATCATGCACACATATTGTATATAAAATGCTTTATTGATGCATTATTTTCCACAGTATTAACAAAATAGTGGCCCATGAATTCTATCATTAATTATCTACATACAGTACAGATATAATCTGAGGAAGTGGGGATATTTATTGATTCGCAGATGTTCCTTAATGCGTTGTTCAAAAACAATACCCGCTAACCAGCAAAAGGCCAGTAAATACTGGATTTGGTGAATAAATTAAAATGCATTTCCTTTCTTTTGTAGGAACTTCAATGCAGCATAATGCATTATTTTTTTTTTACTGTCTTGCTTTTGCTTTGAACTTAACAAAAGTCATTTTAAATGCATTTACTTGAGTATTTTCATGGTCTAGAGGTAAATAATGCTGTTTCTAAGCTCAACATATATACTCAAGCTAAAACTGTCTTTTAGTGATGCAAAACTTTTCAGTTTTTACAAACAGTTTCATCGCCCACAATTTCAAACAAGGATGATTAAATGCAACAGGTCAGAGAAATTGTGAGTAATGTACCATTTAATTTATTTCCTTATGAAAAAGTTGAGATCACAAAACAAGAAAAATTCCATAGTTTCTTTAATTGTGGCATTTACACGTTTTCAATGAAGCTGTTGTCATATAAATATCCATGTCTTTTCTCTAAATAGGTGGAGCAGAACCTAAAGCATTTTTTGTCCGAGCATGGAAATCCTGTCCGTATTTATCCATGGAGACCAGATTCTGTACCTGTGCATCAATGTCAAACGCTGAGAGAGGGATTTCAGCCTAATTCAGTTAATCACAAAGAGCACATGGAGCACTCTATATATGTCAATGAGAAAAGCTGTGAGTACAGCTGAGCGCTTTAATCAGCTCTGAGAGAAGACAGCAGCCGGCCATGGACCGCCCTGCGTGCCACGGCTTTACTGAGATGGGCCTTCGTAATCAGCACAAATGAGAGTGGACCAGAGATTAGAGACCATGACGGACCACGACACACATGTTTGACTGCAGACCGAAGCCTGAAATATACTTCACGTAAGTATGTGAGCGCAAATGCCTTTTCGTTGGGTGAAATGTGTCAGCGTAGGTTGCTTATTCAGTATTTCCATACAGTTATTAGCTTATGGTGCAAGATTTCGTTTCATCAGAGTTCATGCTATGCAATTTTTTTTTTTTTTCAGTCAGTCTACTTTATTACTATTTTCCATGAAGTAGTAACAGTTCAATTTTGCATTTCTTGGTTCACTGAGATCTCATTCGTCTATAAATTTCTCTATTTGTGAATACACAAACTTCACTACAGTATAAATTTACACTTCTATAAGTTGAAATATACAGAAAACACTAGAATTTATGTATATGGGCCAGATTGCCATCATCTGGTGAAAAAAGAAAAATGAAATGACTACATGCTAGGTCAAAATCATGTTAAAATTATGTTAGACTCAAGTCTAACTTATCCTAGTTTGTTCAGTTTGCACATCTAAAAATAGTCTTGAAGCACTCAGATTGACCAATTTATGAAAACAACATGAAATCAGTCAAAAATTACTGAGATACTTAAAGGAAGAGTTAAAGGAATAGTTCACCCAAAAACTGAAAAGTTGCTGAAAATGATGTAGATGAGTTTGTTTCTTCATCAGATTTGGAGAAATGTAGCATTACATCACTTGCTCACCAATGGATCCTCTGCAGTGAATGGGTGCCGTCAGAATGAGAGTCCAAACAGCTGATAAAAACATCACAATAATCCACAAGTAATCCACAACACTCCCGTCCAACAATTAATGTCATGTGAAATCAAAAAGCTGCGTGTTTATAAAAAAATATTGCATCATTAAGACCTTTTTAAAACTTAAAACCATTGCTTCTGGCTAAAATAGGAGTCCTCTATCTATAATATTGCTTTCTCCATTGATAAAGTCATTTAGTCTAAATCAATAGAGAAATATGCACAGATCAAGCTCCATTTACAAGCCAAAACAGTCCTAAACAAATATTATCAGCTGTTTGGACTCTCATTCTGACGGCACCCATTCACTGCAGAGGATCCATTGGAGAGCAAGTGATGTAATGCTACATTTCTTCAAATCTGATGAAGAAACAAACTCACCTACATCTTGGATGGCCTGAGAGTAAGTGCATTTTCATTTTTGGGTAAACTATTCCTTTAGCAGAGATGAGTTAATTTAGCATTCGTTGCTTTTTCGTACTTGCGCAAAGTATGTTTCTGGCCTAATTTAGCACACTTTCCGAGATGTGCATTATTCATTACAGACCCATATTTAGTTCTGAATCATCTAGTTTCACAGTCCATACAGTATATGACTGGGATCACCCTTTATTTAGTTTCCCAGGTGAGCACCTCTTGCCTTGAGTGGTTTTATGAGAACAGGTTTAGCAGGACAGCGAGAGGAGAATATCCAATAACATTCAATATCACAGTCAACGTTGATCTTCACGCACACCTGCAAGCTTTACAATATTTTTACACAGCCTGCTTAAAAAGACAAGACATAAGATATAAAATTATGTATAAACTTGAGAAATAAAAAACACATTAGAGTACATTGCTAAGTTGTATTTACAATTCACTCATGCTTTTTGACAGTCTTGCATTAGGTCACAAGAAATGTTTCGCTCTCAAGGCCTTGAATGCATCGCGCTATGACCCAAAGAAACAGGCTGGCTTGGTGTTGTGGACCTTGACCTGGTTTCTCATCCCATCCTGGCATTATCTAACACACTGAATGGGTCAACCGGGATGTGCTGCCAACAATGGCATTACTGGGGCAGTGGCCCATATGTGCAGGGTCAGACCATGTGTTGCCTGTTAGAGAAAAACCGAAAGGAAATAATACACGTCCCGTCATCCATGTAAGTGGATTTGTTTTGTCTGATTGATTTCAGTCTGCGATTTCGATGGTTGCTATACATTAGTCTCCAGACCGTTCATGTCGATGGCACAATGGTCCTTGTCTCTGTGTTTCAGGTGCCGCGGAGGTACGGGCGGCTTTTTCCGGTCGGGAGGCGGTGGACGGACCCCTTCCTCCAGCTGCATGAGACGGGCCACATCTGGAGGGATGTGCTCAGGTTTGCCCCCTGGTGGCGGGGCCTGGAAACTACCATTGTTCTGCTGACAGTTCGGCAAACCCTGGTTAGTCGTGGGCTTTGTTTCGCAGATGAGAGGAACCTATGGAGAAACAGGGAAATGTTAATTCAATATTTATTTATATGCACTGTTAACTTAAAATCTCTTTTGGAGAGATTTGGGCTGTCATACTACCAGAGTGGTCTTGTTATCATTATCTAAATCAGGGGTGTCCAATCTCGGTCCTGGAGGGCCACTGTCCTGCAGAGTTTAGCTCCAACCCTAATCAAACACACCTGAAGCAGCTAATCAAGCTCTTATTAGGCATACTAGAAACTTCCATGCAGGTGTGTTGAGGCAAGTTGGAGCTAAACTCTGCAGGACACCAGCCCTCCAGGACCGAGTTTGGACATCCATGAACTAAATCTATTAAAGAAGTTATTTGTTAATTGAAATGAAGCTAAAATAAAATACAAATAGTAGTTGAAAAACTAAACGCAAATTGGAAAAAGCTGCATTGGCAAATAACTGAAATAAGTGAAAAGGTTCCTATTTTGCATTTATCATTCATTATATTATGAGGATAACATGTTGTGCAACAACTTCCAAATGTACATTTACGTAGTGATCTAGAAATAGCGCAGATATTATATTTTATATCTATTTGATGAAGGAATCAAGGTCTCACTATAGGACTGTTAGACTACAAACCAGTGTTGTTATCATTAACCAAAAATATTTAAGAGCATTTTTGTTAATTTAAATAAATCTGGAAAAAAAAAAAAAAATATATATATATTACATTATCAGAGTACTAAAATTACTAACTAAATTAAAACTAAAAGTGGAAAAAAAATAAAAACAAGTTTAAACTATTTAGAATTTATTTAGTAAAACTAATAAAAATCACATTGCAAAATTATCAAAAATTAAGCTAAAATTAAAAAAGAAAACTAATGAAAAATATGCATAAACATACAGAAGTAGATAAATAATAGTAAAACAACAGAATTGCTGTATTGCTCACAATAAAAGTCTTTTTTCATTTTCTGTCGTGTTTTTGTCCTAAGAGCTGTACAATAAAACACAAGGTGTACAAATTACTGTTTTCTCACATACATATACGTGAGAAACAGGGAGAGATTGGCAGAAATAAGCAGCTGGTCATTCAAATCTGTGTTCTAAATGATCTTTTTATGAAGGTAAACTTTCAGGTCTAGTTTTTATTTGTTTTAATAACAATATATTACATTCTCAAAATTAATGTTTGATTACACCATTATTTAAGCAATCACTGTGTGGTGTAGGGGTTAAATCTCAGATCTTGTAATCAAGATTCAAGCTCTTTAATGAGAAAGCCATAAGCTATCATCATTTTGCTCTTGAGCTAATTTGTCCAGTCGAATAGTCCCTAAAGTAAGTGTACAAGAAGTGGCTCTTGGATAAAATTGTTGGTTGAATGACTACTTAATTACTAAGAGTGGAAAAAATAAGATTGTCACAGAAGCACTCACGTCTTGAAGAATAATTAGAAATGGCCATCAGCATGTGGTGTACATATGCCTTCAAAAAACAAATGTTTTCCAAGCCATTTTTCCATAAATTGGATGCCTGTGTGTCCATTTTGGTCCCATTTGTATCATATGTACATAGTTTTTCAAGTATTTTTTAACCATGTTTTTTCACCTTGTTGTGACTGTCCTGTCTCTCTTTTTGTTGATATCTGCATGCAATAGTCACGATCTCTCATCTCATCTCTAAGTTTGTCCTGATTTACAAAACCTCAGTATCCTTGAGATGTCTTTGTGATTACGGCACGCAGTCTTAAAGGTACGAATCAAATGACCTGTCCTGTTTGTCAAGGAAAAAATACTGAAACCCACTGTGTTTTGGAGAATTGTTTTCCATTGACATTTGATCATGTAAAAAGTGGCAGAAATTAAGATTACACTTGTATTTGTCATCATGAGACACTGACAAACACATGAGATATCATTAATTGTGGACTGTGTCCATGCAACTTGTAATTTTGAGTAAATTGGTTCAAATGAGTTCAGTGAAATTTTGTGTAGTGCTTTGCACTATTCAAATGATTTCTAAAGCAGCTTTGTAAAGAATAGCACTTCACAAACCCCACAGAGAGCACATGATGGGAGGAAAAAACTCTTTAAGATGATTAAGAAATAACCTTGGGAGGACCAAGCTCAGTCTTTGTTTTTGTGTGTGTAGTTGTGTTTGTGTAAATATATGCAGGTGTGAGTGTGTGTTTTACTCAGTAAAAGGTTCCATGAGGCCATTCTGTTGTATTTTATTTTCAAATGCATTTTGGGTAGTTACATGAAGTTTCAAGCAGTGCGAAATGCTGTTCTGTATTGTGTATATCAGGATTTCTCAAACCACGGTTTGCGAAGTTGATGAAAAGCTAATAAATAAATCATAAAAATTTAAAATAAATAAATTAATAAAATAAACAAGCAATTAAAAACAAAAACAAAATAAAACACCTAAAAAAATATGAAATTTTTTTGTTTACTTGCATGTCATGTGAGTATTAAGTAATATTAGAGAACATGTGAATGTGTTGTTAAATTATTGAAATATTAATATAAAATTACAAGAGATACTTCAAGTAAATATTCAAAGTCAAAGGGGTTTGGTTGACAAAAAAAATTGGAAATCCCTCTGGTATATACCGGTGCATCTCAATAAATTAGAATGCCGTGGAAAACTTCATTTATTTCAGTAATTCAACTCAAATTGTGAAACTCGTGTATTAAATAAATTCAATGCACACAGACTGAAGTAGTTAAAGTCTTTGGTTCTTTTAACTGTGACAATTTTGGCTCACATTTAACAAAAACCCACCAATTCACTATAATTCACTTTAAATATTTTCACTCCACCCTGTCGAACGCTTTTTCAGCGTCTAATGAGATGACTGAGGGACAGGGTCTTGGGAAAGTTTAGATGAGTGGATTACCCCTAGCAATCTCCGGATATTACTAAAAGAATGTCGGTCTCTGACAAAACCTGTTTGATCTTTTGAAATCAAATTTTCTATTACTGTGTCTAAACGTAAAGCGAGGATTTTTGCCAAAATTTTGATATCGGAGTTTAGGAGAGAGATTGGCCTGTAAGAATTACATTTCACGGGATCTTTACCAGGTTTTAACAAAAGAATAATGTTTGCTTCATTTAAGGTTTGTGGCAAGTTACCCTTTTCCAAAGAATCCACAAACATATCAAGAAGAATAGGGGCTAACTTATCTGCAAATTTTTTATAAAAATCTATAGGGTAGCCATCAGGGCCAGGAGTTTTTTATTCTGCATTAATGAGATTGCATTTAAAATTTCTTCTTTTTGTATATGCTTATCTAAATAGGTTTTCTGCTCAGAATTAATGGTGGGTATATCTACATTGTCTAAAAATTCCAGCATTACAGAGTTAGATTCAGGGCTTTCAGAAGTATACAAATTTAAAAAGTAATTCTTAAAAGTGTTATTAATTTCAATGGGATTAACTATTAAATCATTGTCACTGTTGCTAATTTGAGAGGCAGCTTTAGATTTAATTGGTGGGCTAAAAGTCATCCTGCTTTTTCACCATGTTCATATGTATATCCTTCAGAACGTAATAAACACCATTTGGTTTTATTTGTTGATAGCAGATTATACTGAACTTGAAGGTTCAACCTTTCCTTATAGAGTTCGGGTGAGGGAGACATGGAATATAGGCAATCTAATCTTTTAACAGAATCAATTAAATCGTCTAGCTTTTGTTTACGTTTTTTATTGAGAGTGGAAGTATATGAAATTATTTCTCCCCTGATAACTACTTTAAGTGTCTCCCACAATGTAGATGCTGATGTAGATTCTGACCTATTGTGTAATAGGGAATTATCTATAGCTGTAGTTATGAATGTACAGAATCCAGGATCTGATAATAAGGACGTATTTAGTCTCCACAGAGGTTTTTCATTATACCTCAAATTGCAAATAAGATCTAATTGAATGGGAGCATGGTCTGATTCCACAATAGGTAAATAATCGATTTGTCCAACAGAAGGAAGGAGAGATTTATCTATAAAAAAGTTATTGATTCTTGAATAGGAGTGGTGAACTTATGAGAAATAGGAATATACTTTGCTGTGTGGGAACAGAAATCGCCAAGGATCAACAGCCCACACTTGATCTATGAATGTAGATAAGGTTTGGGCCATCTTAGAACGGGATAAAGATTTGGGATAAGAGCGGTCAAGGAATGGATCCATAACACAATTTATGTCACCACCAAAAATCAAGAGATGGGAGTTAAGGTCTGGCAACAAAGAAACAAGCTTATTAATAAAACTCACATCATCCCAGTTAGGGGCATATACGTTAACTAATAAAACAGGGACATGATATAAACTCCCAGAGACAATAACATATCTTCCCTGAGGGTCTGTAATGACAGCAGATGCTGTAAATTGGATATTTTTGTGTATCAAAATGGCAGTGCCCCTTGCTTTAGAGTTAAAATTAGAGTGAAAAATTTGACCCACCCATGATTTCCTAAGCCTAAGATGATCGCTAATGCGTAGGTGGGTTTCCTGTAAATATATTATTTCAGATTTTAATTTTTTTAAATATGCAAAAATTCTGCCTCTTTTGGTTGGGCCATTTAGGCCTTTAACATTCCAGCTAACAAATCTAACTTTCGGCCCCCCTGGAAATTTAGTTAAATCGGCCATATTAGACATGGGCAAATATAAATTTAAACAGGCAATCACAGAACAAAGATGCAATCAACAACACACATGTTTCCTCACTATTAAGTTCTTCTGAAAACATAACATAAAACAAAACTTTTCCAACAATTTTTTGATAAACGTTAACACAGAATCAAACTTCCCAACATATTCCCTATGCTTGTTTCCCCAACTGAAACAAGCAGCAGAAACCTATTTAACTTGCATGACTCCCGATTATCCAGTCTTTTCCACTCAACCTTCTTGAGGGACCCCAAACCACTATATATACACGAGTACAGCATAGCCTCATTATTACATTGTACCGCGTAAACGTAAAGGCAATAAACAAAAACAAACATTCCGTCTTTTCTTGAAGTAGCCTATTAGATAAATAGAGGAAGAAGAAAAAAAAACATATATATATAAATAAATAAATAAAAAATCCTCATTGCCTTGAGTATACTGAGAGTGTCGTATAACTACGCAGACAGAGTGTTAGGGCCAAAGCCAGAGTCTTGTGCAAGAATGCGTTGTTTGTAAAAAACCTCGGCAGCCTCAGGTGAATCAAAAGTGTGAGTTTCCTCACTGAATTTCAGACGGAGACGGGCAGGATACAGAAGTTGATTCCTTTCTGATAGAGGGACTGTTTGACTTCTTTGAATCCGGCGCGTTTCTTCGCTAAAGCTGCGCTCGTATCTGGGTATAACCTCAGTGACACTCCTTGAACTTAACATCATGTCGCCTGGCCCTGTGAAGTGCCTTTTCCTTTTCCTGAAAACGGTGGAAGCAGACAATGAATGGTCTTGGAGATTGCCCTGCTCCAGGTTTGGGGCGAAGCGCATGTTCAAGTTCAGGAGGACTGTCAAACACACCGTCCATGGCATCTTTAAGCAGTCCAGATACGAGTCCGACGGGGTCTTTTCGATCCTCACTGCCTTCCGGTGTTGTGCCCATTTTTGACCCCTGCCAAATTATTACCCCCTCTCGTTGAAATCGCTACCTGATTGCCTAATCCTAACCCCTCCCCCACACCTAACCCTTAACCTGCCAATACTAGGGGGTAGTAATCTGGCGGGGGTCAGAATTTGGCACAACACCGGAATGTTAATAATACGCAGGTTAGACCTTCTGGATCTGTTCTCAAGATCGTCAATTTGGTCAAGAAGAGATGAGTTTTGTGCTTTCAAAGATTTAATCGTTGCTTCCGCGGCGACTAGCCTTTCAAAGTTTTCGCCGACCAATACTTCAGTCGGTGTTGAAACGAGCTTACTGTCTCGTGTAGGGTATCGAGAGAGGCTTGCAGCGACTTGACTGAATCTTGAATTAAGCTTGCCGTGTCCTCTTTTAAACTGGCCCGCTGTTTTGTCAGTTCGGAGACTAGCTGACTCATCGACAAGTTGTCTTTTTCAGGTGTTGCTAGCGGTATCGTTCTCCGCCATAGCTGCTAACTTCCCCGTTAGGGTAACACCTGATCGTGTTGCTCATTTCTCTTTTTTGAGCTAAATATAGAGCTTATATTTTATATTGTGAAGCAATTAGATTAAAAAAAGAAGACGCTTTAATATATTTAAAAGGAGTGTGGCAGGGAGGTCCTCGTCTCTGCTGTTTTCTCTTGCATCGCCAAACCGGAAGCCATAGTAAAGATATTTTTAAATGTATTTTAATAAATACTTAATTTAATATTAAATAATAATGATATATATATATATATATATATATATATATATATATATATATATATATAACGTTTATCGTAATTTTAAATAAAAAACATTTATTTGTCAACTTGTTAATTTTTTTTCTTCTTTAGGTAACTCACCCCATCTCCCTCTTTAATGAAGTCTTTTCTGCAGATATGGGCCATGATTCCTGTGGCCAGAGCATCTCCCATCACATTGACCATGGTGCGGAATCGGTCTCTGAAGAGGTGAGGACAGACATGATGAACAAAATTAACTTAATGCATTTTAAAAACACTGGTGGATAAAACGTATTCAGGATAAATACAGATGATGGGAAATGCACAACCTAGTCCAAGAGTGACTGATTATTTGTCTGGCAACCTCCATGTCAAACTCTAATTTTTGAAAATGACCATAACATTTTTTAATAATGATAATAGTGACCATTAAAAATGAAATGCATTTTTTGTCAGTTCATTTCCTAAGAGACCATTCACACAGAGCATGTTTGTGCATTTACAAGCACAACATACAGTCATGGCCAAAAATATCAGCACCCTTGGTAAATATGATCAAAGAAGGCTGTGAAAGTTAATCTGCATTGTTAATCCTTTTGAACTTTTATTTAAAAAATTCACAAAAATCTAACGTTTCATTGGATAATAAGAATTTAAAATGGGGGGAAATATCATTATGAAAATAAATGTTTGAATAACTGATAGGGCGACTATGTATTTCATCAAAATACAAAAGTGTTTTTACTCGTACTGTTGTTTAGTCAGTTCATCAACTTTTGATTGGTTTTACTACATCTGTGTTACTATATCTGTGTTATTTTACTCAGAACATACTTTATTTTCTGAGGTGAATATATCTGTTGTTTTCTGCCTGTCAAAACAACAAAGCAAGTTCTTGCATTGTTTTGGTCTGGAGATCTTCACCTCATAAAAGACAATACATGAGTAATACTTTTGAGTTTTCTGAGAGTCATGTTTTGTGTAGTGTCTTAAACCTTGAAACTTTTACAGTCTTCAACTTTCCTTGGTGAGCAAAAATATTCTCATAAACGCAGTCCTCCACACCAGACCAACAGAATTTTTAAAATTAAAATTTGTTTGATTTTTCACCATTTTTTAAATTTCCCCTTTTGTGATATCAAAAAGAAAGGTCATATGGTATAAGAGTAAATAATGACTGAATTTTCATTTTTGGGTGCTTTAGCTTGGCATCAGTCTTTGTGAGATTATTTGTCAAAAACAATAAAAAATAATAAATAAATAAATATATATATATATTTTATTTTAAAAATTATATTTTAAAAATGAGCTAAATTAATAAATTATTTATTTGTATTATAAAAAAATAATTTTATTATAAAAAAATAAATGTATTTTATATATATATATATATATATATATATATATATATATATATATACATACACACACAGGTGCATCTCAATAAATTAGAATGTCGTGGAAAAGTTCATTTATTTCAGTAATTCAACTCAAATTGTGAAACTCGTGTATTAAATAAATTCAATGCACACAGACTGAAGTAGTTTAAGTCTTTGGTTCTTTTAATTAACAAAATTTAAAATTCTGTCATTAATTACTCACCCTCATGTCGTTCAAAACCCATAAGAGCTTCGTTCATCTTCGGAACACAAAATAAGATATTTTTGATAAAATCTGAGAGCTTTCTGACCCTGCATAGACAGCAATGCAACTGAAATGTTCCCAGGCCCAGAAAGGACATCGGACCGACACAGAAGAGAAGAAATTGTTGAATAAAATCATTATTTTTGTTTTCTTTGTGCACAAAAAAATATTCTTGTAGCTTAATAAAAATACGGTTAAACCACTGATGTCACATGGATTATTTTGACGATGTCCTTACTACATTTCTGGGACTGGGAACATTTCAGTTGCATTGCTGTCTATGCAGGGTCAGAAAGCTTTCAAATTTCATCACAAAAATATCTTAATTTGTGTTTTCCGAAGATGAACGAAGGTCTTACGGGTTTGGAATGACATGAGGGTGAGTAATTAATGACAGAATTTTCATTTTTTGGATGAACTATCCCTTTAAGATTTATATAAATACTTTAGACTGTAGTTATTCATTTCATAATATGAATAGTGTATAAGGATTGCTCAATAAAACTTAATGGAATTGTACTATACAACTGAGGTCTTAAACAGGATTAAATATTTTTTGAGTGTATATTGTGCATGAGTTAAATATTGAGTTTTTAAAGTCATTTCACAATCACATTTCAACACAAGCAGGTTTATAATATACATGTTTCACATGTGATCACATGGGTTTCATATGGGAATATACCATGGGTTTCACATGGGAATTTACATGTGTTTCACACGTGATCCCATGTGTTTCACATGGGTTTCACATAGGAAAGTACCATGGGTTTCAAATGGGAATATACATGTGTTTCACATGGGAGTATACATGTGTTTTCACATGTGATCACATTGGATTCACACGTGATCCCATGTGTTTCACATAGGAAAGTACCATGGGATTCACATGGGAAAATACGTGTTTTCACATGTGATCTTGTGGGTTTCACATAGGAAAGTACCATGGGTTTCAAATGGGAATATACATGTGTTTCACATGGGAGTATACATGTGTTTTCACATGTGATCACATTGGATTCACACGTGATCCCATGTGTTTCACATGGGTTTCACATAGGAAAGTACCATGGGTTTCACATGGGAATATACCATGGGTTTCACATGGGAATTTACATGTATTTCACATGTGATCTTATGGGTTTCACATGGGATCCCATGTGTTTCACATGGGTTTCACACAGGAAAGTACCATGGGTTTCAAATGGGGATATACATGTGTTTAAGAAATTATGATCCGCACTCACGAGAACAGTCTTCTTTTTCTGTTTATTTCACGAATATACATGTGTTTCACATGGGAGTATACATGTGTTATCACATGTGATCTCATGGGTTTCACATGTTATTCACACGTGATCCCATGGGTTTCACATAGGAAAGTATCATGGATTTCACATGGCAATATACATGTTTCACATGTGATCTCATGTGTTTCACATGGGATTCACGTGCAAATTCACATGAAAATGTTCCAAAAGCACACATTTCCCATGTGCTGAGCACATACTTCCCGTGTGCAAAGCACACGTTTCACATGTGGTTTTCACATGTTTTCACACATGAAATTTCACATGTGCAGAATAACATGTATATGTGACCACATGTTTTTGCACATGTGAAATTCATGTGGTTTTTCTGTAAGGGGGTGCACTGACAAAAAGTGGTTTCTACTTAAATGTCCAAAAATATCCAGCACATGTCGATACTTACAGGGCCCAATCAACAGCGATAATGAGAGTGATGTCATCAGTGGGCAGTCCGACGGATGTCAACACTATTACCATGGTGACCAGGCCAGCCTGTGGGATGCCAGCTGCACCGATGCTCGCTGCTGTTGCTGTAATACTGGAAAACATGGTAAATGAATCATTACACGTTAAGCAAAACATGAAGGACAAACAACTACTGTAGCATCTCGAGACCATTTAGAGTAAATACATGATGCACTTTTCATTTTGGGAAGAGCTATTTCTTTAAAAAGCTAATTTAGGTTGGCAGATCATAAGACGGATACATTTGCAAATTTTATGAATGTCAGATAACCAGCCCTCATGCAAACAGTATAAACAAACAAAATCAAACACAGAATGAGCAACTCAACAAAAACAAGCTCTTGCATGAATGTTTTCACGCATAAACAGCTCGCAGGTGTAGAAGAACATCAGTCAGCTCGTGAGTCACCTGCTCAAGGTTTAACATAGTGAAGTAATGAGTCTCTAATGAGAAACACTGTTTGTTTGTTTTTAGGTAGATTGGTGCTGAAGAGACACTGACTGCAAAGCTTGAATATAATGACATCAGCGACTGACAGTTTTGAGGGATGTTATTTTTAAATACAACGTTTACAATAATTTGTTCCCTATCTGTCGGTCACTACAAGTTATGTCGAGACAACATTAGGGGATTCACTTGGGAGCCCCAGTCATCTCTGACTTTAAGAGAAAACGCCAATGAATATTGGCTAGTGGATTTTGCATACCTGAGCCACTCCCCGTGCATAGGGGTATAAATAGGCGACAAGTGCATCCACTCATCAGATTTTTGCTTCGGAGCCGAGTAGATGAATGTGTTAATCTCCACAAAGCCGTTCATCATCTGTCTGGAAGCTGTTCTGGTTGGCATCACAGTGCGAACAGCGGTGTTCCTGTCTGCAGCGATTCCCCTGGGCACTTCAACTAAAAGGGCAGATTTCCTAAAAGAGCAAATCACGGTCGGTTCTGTCTGTGTTCTCTTGGTTGCGGTCGTTTCCTATCCCTGGCTAGACTTCAGAGGGGTCCCTTTGAGCTGCTGGATTCAGTCGAGCTGAAGTTCCTGTCTGCTAGGACAGCGCTCCTGACCGCGCTCACTTCCATCAAGAGGGTCGGAGACCTCCAAGCATTTTCGGTGAGCGAAGAGTGCCTTGTGTTCAGGCCAGACTACTCTCACGTTGTCCTGAGACCCCGGCCTGTATACATGCCCAAAGTTCCCAACATGCCCTTCCGCGATCAAGTGGTGAACCTGCAAGCACTGCCCTCGGAGGAGGCAGATCCAGCCTTGGCGTGCTGTGTCCCGTAAGAGCATTGCGCATATACGTGGACTGCACCCAGAGCTTCAGAAGCTCTGAGCAGCTCTTTGTCTGCAATGGAGGTCAGCAGAAAGGGAAAGCTGTTTCCAAGCAGAGGTTGGCCCACTGGATAGTGGATGCCATCACCTTGGCGTACCAATCCCAAGGCGAGCCGTGCCCCCGGGGGGTGAGGGCTCACTCCACATGGAGTGTTGCCTCCTCCTATGCATTGCCACACGGCGCCTCTCTGGCAGACATTTGCAGAGCAACACCGAACACCTTTGCGAGATTTTACAGTCTCCGCGTTGAGCCAGTTTCTTCCCGTGTGTTGGGTAACAGGTAAGTGGCAGGAAGAGCTGGCCGGTGTCATGCTTGCTGCGCCATTCCCCTTCACCCGGGGATGCGAGCGCCTTTTTCTTCCTCCAGTAAGTTCCCCGGACGGTGAACCCTGGTGGAGTTCCTCCAGCACCCCCGGCAGTCAGACTGAGCGGAGCAGTCTGACGCCAGGCCCAGTACTGGTGTTAGCTCGCCCGGGTCTCCGGTCAGCCCCTGTACTGGGCTAAGTGTCCATATGGCTTGATTCCCTTCGGGCAATCCCATATGTGTATTCTTCCACGGTAAGGTTTCCCTCTCGGTAAACCCGTGTTGTCCCTTTGACAGAGCACTCTGTCAGGCTCTGCTGACAGCTCTCCTCCCTACTCCTTGGTAGGACCTGCTTCAGAGTCCAATTTCATATGTAGTACTGCCCCAGGCCTGGGTCAGTCCATATCAGTGTCTCCATATGTCACCTCCCTTTGGGCAGGATGTGGCCTCCGTAGCACCCTTCTCCGGAAGGCTCGCTTACCACTCATTACTGCCAAGCTGTAACAACAAATAGGAAAGACTTGAAGCAATCTTTCGTTGAAGGTCGAAATCCCTTCTAATTTCTATGGTAAAAGGAACAGTGGCTTGGCTATCTCCAGCAGCGATGTACTCGCCTGTGGTCCCTGCAGGTACCAAGGTCAGCGAATTTGCGCTGGGGCGATGGGAAGGTTACGACCTTTGCATGGCATTTGTCTGTCACGCTCTTGCTTGTCAACATTTGCAATGCCATAAGGTTATGACGGGTTTCGGGTTGTGGCGCTTTCCATGGAGCCCTAATGTCGTCATGACATAACTCGTAGTGACCGACAGATAGGGAACGTCTCGGTTACGTACATAACCCTCGTTCTCTGATGGAGGGAATGGAGATGTTATGCCCCCATGCCACAATCTTGAACCATCGCTGGGTGCCAGGGACATGTTCTTGGCTTCTCGGTGTTCTCTTAAAGTCAGAGATGATTGGGGCTCCCAAGTGAATCCCCTAATGTCATCACGACATAACGTCTCTGTTCCCTCCATCAGGGAATGAGGGTTACGTACGTAACCGAGATGTTGCTCATTATAAAAGTTAACTAATTATGGAAAGTGACAAGTTATAGTTGTGTTAGGCCTGTTTTTCACTGCACATTCTAGCAGTGCTGCAGATTAACTGCAACAGCATCCTCACATTGTCCTTTCACACCAACAGCATTAGGGTGATTGTGACCTGTTATTTGGGTGGTGCAATAAAGGCACCTCTCCATTGCCCTGCTTACATGCACAGTGTAAAAGCTGTGACCTGTTACTTGGGTGCCACAATGAATAAAACTTGTATTAAGTGAATGCAGTAGTAAGAGTAGTGCAATAAAAGTGCATCACTATTGCGCTGCTTACATGTGAACAGTAAATGTTATGATCTGTTAATATGCACATTGCAATTAATATGTGCCACTATTGCATTGATTGCACATGCAAAATTAATGCAGTAACCTGTTAAAAACTGCATTAATGTGCACTGATATTGCATTGGTTCCATGTGTTGAATGAATGCTGTCACTTGTTAATGCGTTATGTGTGCTGCAATAAGTGCTGTTACATTGATTACAGTGTAAATGCGGTAACCTGTTAATAGAGGTGTCGCAATAAATGCATGCAGCTGCTGCACTGCTTACATGTGCTGAGTGAATTCGGTAACCTGTTAATACTGCACAGGTGTACAAAGTCAATTCTGAAAACTGTTAGTATAGGTGTTGCAATAAATGCATGCAGCAAATGCACTGCTTACATGTGCTAAGTCAATACTGTAACCTGTTGATATAAGTGTCGCAATAAATGTGTAGCAGATTTAGCTCAAAAGGGAATTGTATATAAATAATTACAATTAATTATGATTAATTACAAATATTTATATCTGTATAATATTTATATAATATTTATATATAATATTTATATAATAACTGTAGCAGAGGTAAATTGCCATCAGCTGATCTGTTCGTCCAGCGAACATTCAGTGTAAATTCATATCAACTCTTAGAAAGGATATTTCTGTGGCCACAGAAAATACCTTCCTATTAATGCATTAGAGCATGTAGCAAGGGTCAAAATCATAGAGGGACATTAATATGCAAGGCAGAATCAGAAACTCATGTAATTTGTGCACAAGAGTTTTATTAACTAAACGCTAACACACATAACTAATCTAAACAAACGATGAATAACATACACTCATGCATACATACAAAGTGGAGCTAAAGTGGATGAATGAAGCCATTAGAGAAAACAGAGAATGCAGTTATGGAAAAAGTCATTTAACCACCTGAGTAAAACCATCACCGCCGTTTATAACGGGGTCTATAACTTATACTAAACCTCTGTTTCGTTTAGTTAAATGTACTATACTTGCATTTCCTTTGTGTCCGTAATGCGGTCTTGGATGAAAAGTCTTGATGGTTTCAAGGTTTTTGGACTCGCGATCACGTTCTTCCGGGTTGAAGAGTGATAAATTCCAAAGATGTTCTGAGGTAGAAATGTTCTTCCAGGTAGAGAGTGGAAAAAGAGGTAAGAAAGAGATCTGCTGAGGTCCGAGGAGCTTTGGTTGAATGGAAAGACAAGGCCGTAAAGCCTGGCAAAAAAACCTAATGGTCCAGAAGAGTTCTAGCTCACATTTTCCTCATCCTCTTAGGATCTAACATAACCGCAGACTGGGTCTTTGTGGTCAAGAGTCATCTCCCAGGCTGGGGAGATCACCCACGGCTCTATGTTGGGGCCGAATGGGCGGGCCCACACCGGTTCAAGCTCTCCGTGAGTCCTTCACAGAGCAATCAGAAGATAGCAGAAGAGCTTTTTTGCAGAAGAGAGGTTTTTGCAGAAGAGAGAGGTCAGACCTGTGTGTGAGAGCTTTATCTGGTATAGAGGTCACACCTCTGGGGAGTCAAAGAGCCAATGGACTCCAGTCTCTTTGGAGGGAAGGTTTTACAACTCTTTGTCTCTGAGCATGGTAATTTGCATGGGGTTGGATTGAGAGTTGATATACAAACTAATAAAGATTCTTAGAACACTTATACAGTGGGGCAAAAAAGTATTTAGTCAGCCACCAATTGTGCAAGTTCTCCCACTTAAAAAGATGAGAGAGGCCTGTAAGTTTCATCATAGGTATACCTCAACTATGAGAGACAAAATGAGAAAAAAAAATCCAGAAAATCACATTGTAGGATTTTTAAAGAATTTATTTGCAAATTATGGTGGAAAATAAGTATTTGGTCAATAACAAAATTTCATCTCAATACTTTGTTATATACCCTTTGTTGGCAATGACAGAGGTCAAACGTTTTCTGTAAGTCTTCACAAGGTTTTCACACACTGTTGCTGGTATTTTGGCCCATTCCTCCATGCAGATCTCCTCTAGAGCAGTAATGTTTTGGGGCTGTCGGTGGGCAACACGGACTTTCAACTCCCTCCAAAGATTTTCGATGGGGTTGAGATCTGGAGACTGGCTAGGCCACTCCAGGACCTTGAAATGCTTCTTACGAAGCCACTCCTTCGTTGCCCGGGCGGTGTGTTTGGGATCATTGTCATGCTGAAAGACCCAGCCACGTTTCATCTTCAATGCCCTTGCTGATGGAAGGAGGTTTTCACTCAAAATCTCACGATACATGGCCCCATTCATTCTTTCGTTTACACGGATCAGTCGTCCTGGTCCCTTTGCAGAAAAACAGCCCCAAAGCATGATGTTTCCACCCCCATGCTTCACAGTAGGTATGGTGTTCTTTGGATGCAACTCAGCATTCTTTCTCCTCCAAACACGACAAGTTGAGTTTTTACCAAAAAGTTCTATTTTGGTTTCATCATTCTCCCAATCCTCTTCTGGATCATCCAAATGCTCTCTAGCAAACTTCAGGCCCGGACATGTACTGGCTTAAGCAGGGGGACACGTCTGGCGCTGCAGGATTTGAATCCCTGGCGGCGCAGTGTGTTACTGATGGTAGCCTTTGTTACTTTGGTCCCAGCTCTCTGCAGGTCATTCACTAGGTCCCCCCGTGTGGTTCTGGGATTTTTGCTCACAGTTCTTGTGATCAATTTGACCCCACGGGGTGAGATCTTGCGTGGAGCCCCAGATCGAGGGAGATTATCAGTGGTCTTGTATATCTTCCATTTTCTAATAATTGCTCCCACAGTTGATTTCTTCACACCAAGCTGCTTACCTATTGCAGATTCAGTCTTCCCAGCCTGGTGCAGGTCTACAATTTTGTTTCTGGTGTCCTTTGACAGCTCTTTGGTTTTGGCCATGGTGGAGTTTGGAGTTGGACTGTTTGAGGTTGTGGACAGGTGTATTTTATACTGATCAAACAGTTCAAACAGATTCCATTAATACAGGTAACGAGTGGAGGACAGAGGAGCCTCTTAAAGAAGAAGTTACAGGTCTGTGAGAGCCAGAAATCTTGCTTGTTTGTAGGTGACCAAATACTTATTTTACCGAGGAATTTACCAATTAATTCTTTAAAAATCCTACAATGTGATTTTCTGGATTTTTTTTTCTCATTTTGTCTCTCATAGTTGAGGTATACCTATGATGAAAATTACAGGCCTCTCTCATCTTTTTAAGTGGGAGAACTTGCACAATTGGTGGCTGACTAAATACTTTTTTGCCCCACTGTATGTTGCATAGGTAGCAACATATAATATACACTCTCAATTAGATCATCCGAAAACGAATTGATAGAGATCAAACATGATATAAGTGAGGTAATATTAACTAGTGATCTATCATAAGCATGCATAAAACAGGATACAGTACAAAAGACAATATTCACGAACAGTAACAATATACACAATGACCTGAGGATGTGTGTGTTCATTCAAAGAAAGGTTTTTCAATGAATTAATTAGAGAAGAGTCCATTCTTATGTGCCTTGATGTCTCTTTCCTAAGGGAAAATGAGGTGAGTGTTGCTCGGCCCGCATTCCTTAGAGCAATAAAACTAGTGTTATCAGGTTGGTTGCTATGGAACCGGGGGCCTGGGGTCATCCACAGACATACCGGCACCCGGAATGTGTGTTGGGTGAGGGGTCTGTGATTATTTGTTAATCTAATAACTAATTTGATTTGTTAAATCTGATGAACAAATGTGTCTGATTGGTCCAAATGCTACAAATGCATGCTGCAATTGCACTGCATAAATGTGCAGTAAATACTGTAACCTGTAAAAAATACAGTAAAAAACAGTAAATACATGCTACTGTTGCTCTGCTTAAGTGTGCAGAGTGAATTCTGTATCCTTTTAATATAGTTGCAATAAATGCATGTTGCTAATGAAAAGATTATGTATGCTGAGTAAATTCTCTTACCTGTTAAAAGAAGTACTGCAATAAATGCATGCTGCTATTGCACTGCATAAGTGTGCAGAGTCAATTCTGAAACATGTTAATATAGGTGTTGCAATAAATGCATCCAGCAAATGCATTGCTTGCTTGTGCAGAGTCAGTTCTGTAACCTGATAATATAGGTGTAGCAATAAATGCGTATTACTATTGCACTGCATAAATGTGCAGTAAATTCTGTATCCTTTTAATATGTGATTACTGCAATAAATGCATGCGGCTACTGCCCTGCTTATGTGTGCTGAGTGAATTCTGTAACTGGTAAATATACAGTAGGTGTTGTAATAAATGCATGCTGCTTTTGGCTTGCTTACACATGTGGTGTGAAACGGACTCGTTCAACCCCAACACTAGCAACAGAGCATATGAAAGCTAGAGATGAGAAAGAGAGATGGCTGATGGATTTTAGGAAGACTTGGGGGGGGTGTCTTAATCCTGCGGTAAGGCAGCCATGTGACAGCGGCGTTTATCCCTGTAACAGCGCTGCTCAAATGCTCTCTGGCTCCCTATCCCTGTCTATATCTCTATACCCTCCATTTCTTCATCTGACCTTCCATTCGCAAAATTGTGAGGTCGTCGCATCACTCTGTGATGTAGTGCACATAGTGAACTCTGAAATATGCAGGTTGACTTGTGCACTTGATGTTCCTTTTAGTCCAGACAGGCTGACGGGAAAATTTATGACTCTGTGGCATTCCAGACCTGCGTATACCAAAGCTCTGAGATAACGCTGCATACCAAATAATCTCATGAATGATGGTTCTGTCAGGCACGCATCGCCACATCTGTGCAGTGGCGGATGTCTTGTGCATGCATAAATACACCCCACATGGGCATGTGCGTGTGCTCACATGGATGGAGGAAATGTAAATGAATTGAAAAACATTTGAATAGCAAGTGAAAATTTCAGAACAGTTCAGCATGCATTATATTATATTATATATATATTACACCTTTTACATTTCTTAAGCAGGCCCAGTAAATGCATACAGTGTTGTGAGCTTGTCACAGTCAGCACTTTTGCGGGAACTTGGATCAAGCTTGACAAATGTCTTCAAACAATGGGTGAGTAGTTCACTTCAACAGTATATATTGCTTCATGAAGTGTTTCTGTTTTGCATTGCACTTTCAACATGTTTTCTGATGATTTCAGCAAAAACAGTCACAGAAATTTTGCTATGCATTAGCATTCTGCTTAAACAAGCAGCATGGATATTTTAACCTGTAAATACAGGTGCCAAAATAAATACATCCTGCATGCAACTGTGAAACAACGAAAGATCAAATATGGCAATTTGACGGATGACATTACCCTATGCTAATCTACAGATGCATAGATTAATTGCTTGTATTATATGTTATTTGTTTCACTAATTTTATTAATGTTAATATGTGTCTGATTTACACAAGATGCAACAGAAACAATAACGCAGGGCTTCTAACACCTGTAAACACTAGAGCTTTAGATTATAGAGTATGAGAATGCATGGCAGAAGCATTTTCCTTTTGTTTTCAATGAAAATGTTTCCATTAAGGTCATGAGATGTTTCTGTAGCACATTCATTCAGATCCATCAATGCAAAGATGGATCTTTAAAGAGGTCTTGAGTTCTTTTCATGTGAATATCAACAGCATCTCTGTAGCTCAGAATGAGCACAACATGAAACTCTGGTATGTTGATAGAATATTTATATATTATAGGTAGAGGTTAAATATTTGTGTTATATATGCATTATAATGATTTTATATTTGAAAATTCATTAGACTGTCATTCATTCATACAGTAATGCAGCAATATACAAATATCAATTAAATTAAATTAATATAAAATTAATGAAAGCAATTTAACTTGTTTCCTTCTTTAACAGGGTCACTTCAATATGTGGAAAAAGCTTTGAATTTGTAAAAACTTTGCATTGTTCTAAATTTGTTATTTTCTCTTACATTTTATAATTGTATAAATGATGGATTGCTATTACATAATGCTCTTTCGTGCATCATGCAGCTGGATTAAAGCGTCTTTCAGGCCTTGTTCAGTCTCTGGATCATGAAGACCTGCATGTGCAAAATACTGTAAATCCAGAGCTTGCTAGTTAGCTGGAACTGACTGATGGATGGTTTAAACAGAGGTAAATTTCTCATACCAGTGTTATTTTATTTAATAATAAAAAACAAAAAAATGTAATTGTCAGACTTGTGTTCCTGTTTTGTTGTGTTTTTCTCTCCATGTGCTCCCCGGCTGTGACCCAGTTTCTCCCTCTCGTTTTGATTAATCATTTGGTTCAGGTGTGTCCCGTTCATTACCCTCATTTAGTTCAGTATTTAAGGTGTTGTCTGTTCCTTGATTCCTTTGTCCGATGTCGTCAATACTGCGTGCTACGTGTGTGTTCCTGCCTGCCCTATGTTACCCCTTGTTTGGATTAATAAAGAATGTTCTTCGTGACTCTCCTTCGTCTCCACGTTCCTCAACTCCACACAGTAGTCACTGTGACAGTAATAGAGATGCTATTATAGTTATTATATAATATAATAAATTAAATATTTATAAATATTACCATAATTTTATTTTATTATATTATTTATAAATCTTTATTTTATTATTTCATTTTTATTATTTAGTTTTAATTTTAGTTTAGTTTTAGTAGTTATTTTAACATTTTTGTTAGTTTTTTGTTTGTTTTAAACCTGTCTATTTTTATTAATTAAAATATATATTTTATTTGGTTTTATAAAATTTTTAATTTAATTTTTAGTTATTTTATTACAATGGAATCTAAAAATGAGAAATGTTGCCTTGGAAGCTAGCTGAAATAAACTGAAACATATCATATAATTTAATAAATATATTTATATTAAAATATTGTTTGTGTATTAAAAATATTTATGTAAAAAATTCTTTAAAGTAAACGTAAATGAACGTCTATTTAACCCTGTCTCATACAGTCTATATATGAGCACTGCTTTATGTTTGTGCTTAATAAAATCAAACAAACAAAAAAAAATCTAATGTTTTCACAAACTTAAATTACTTGCATTTTCAAACGTAATCATTGAGACTTGTTTTGTACCTGATAGTGATAATTTGGCCAAAGTCAAGCTCGTAGTTGTTGACCTGGGCGATAAAAATGGCTGCCACGGCCTCATAGAGCGCAGTGCCGTCCATGTTGATAGTGGCTCCCACGGGCAGCACGAAGCGAATGATCCGCCGGTCTATGTGATTGTTCTCCAGCAGGCACTTGAAGGTGATAGGCAGAGTGGCAGAACTGCAAATGAAAAAGGATCTCTTGTTAAAACTCCCAACAATGTCTCAAACTGTCTCAGTTTTGCCCGAATACCAAAGGCTACAATCAAATGTCCAAAATCTCAATATGAACTCAAGCATTTCTCATCATATTCAAACATTTTCAGATTTGTTTTTTCAAAAATTTTTCCAGAATACTAACAGAATCCACAACACATTTTACTGTGAAAATCCCCGTTTATCACCATTATCAGTGTAGAAAATGCTAATAAAGAGGGTGTGCAAATTCTGTGTGACCCATGATATTTCATCACCTGTTGCAACAGTTTATCTTCATACAGAAAAATGACTTCTATTTATACCGTATGCAAACACTCATATGATGCAACTACTGCAAGAAAGACTGAAGTAAGACATCATGTTATGGATAAATTACAGATGAGTGTTGTGCTGTGGAGCTGTATTTTCAAGGAGAAAATATCCACCATTATGCATTGTGTGTGTCTGTGTGTGTCTGCATTTTTCTTTTAAGTGGACGCGGTGTGAACTATAGCCACTGGCAGAGTGAGCTGACAAAAGGGTAAAAGTATTGATTAAATTCCTCATGTGGATGAGAGCTTGTGCAGTATTTATGTTGTTTTCCTCTTTCTTTCTTTCTTTTTCTATAATGTATTTTTCTGTGACAGGGACCATGGGAGGGGAGACAACATATTGTTTGTCAAGTCAGTATGAGTGGAAAATTTAAATATATTTTTCTATTAAATCAAGCTTGGTTACTTGCACAAAAGTAAGAAAATGAATAGCATAGAAATCATGAGCTGAAGTTTTTAATATTTACACTACCGTTCAAAGGTTTGGGGTCAGTACAATTTTATTTTTTTAAATTGATTGATTTATCCAAATTAACAGTAACTTCACCAAATTCTAATTTGTAAAATTTAAAATTTTACATTTTTATTTCAAATAAGTGCTGTTCTTTTGAACATTCTATCTTCTACAAAATTGTATCACGATTTCCACCAAAATATGAAGCAGCACAACTGTTTTCAATATGAATAAAAATCAGTTTCTTGAAATGTTTCTTGAGCAGCAAATCAGCATATTAGAATGTTTTCTGAAGGATCATGTGACACTGAAGACTGGAGTAATGATTCTGAAAATGCAGCTTTGAATAATTTTCAATTACATATTCAAATAGAAAACAGTTATTTTAAATCACAATAATATTTCACAATTTTACTGTTTTTACTGTATTTTCTGATCCAATAAATGCATCCTTACTGAGACTTATTTCAAAAGCATTAAAAAAATCTTAAACCTTCGAATAGAAGTGTGTGTGTGTATCTTCCAAAATTCTGATATTATCAGTCAAACCAGGAAATAAAACACCTCATCAAATTTGTTGCTAATACTAACATTTCTGCTTTTACCACCAGAAGTGGTGTCACTTTTTGGAGGATGAGGACAGAACTGGCTTTTGTAAGTTAAAGGGATTTTGCAAAAGACTAACAGGATGAATGTGATTTTTTTTTATTTTTTTTTATGTGTTTCAGCTGGTATTTGCATGTGTTGTACCTGGAGGACGTGGCCAGTGAGATGAGCAGGGCCTGCAGGATTCCTCGGATGTAGACGATGGGGCTCTTCTTGGTGATGAAGAAGTACATGCTGGGCAGGATGAAGAGGCCGTGCAGAATGAGGCCCATCACCACTGTGATGGCGTAAAAGCCCAGCTTCTTCCCCATCGCAGACGGGTCGCTCATCTCCAGGATCTTACCGGCCACCAGAAACACGATGCCGAACGGGAAGTACCTGCACAGTAAACTAGCTGTAACTACAGTATATTCCCAAAATATCCTCTCATTCTTTATCACTTAACCCTTTAAAGCATACTGTATCAAATTTAATACAAATTCCTGAGGCATAAATGATCAACATTTTCAAAACTTTGCTGAAAAACCTGTTGCACACAATCTACCACATGACTTCTGTCTTCTGATTGATAGTTTATGCGTTTTTAGCAAACAAAAGGTCTTTTAAGTAATTATACAAATGACCACCTTCAGCTCATGCTTCACATATCTTTTTGCTGTGAAAACTTTACTGATATTTATAAAGTAAATGTAAGAATAAAATTTATATTGTTAGTAATATTTCAAGTCAGCACTTACTGAAGCAACATAGGTTTACTCGATTATCCAGAAATCATATTTTAGAAAAGTCATGTTCAAAATGCAAGTATCAGATATGATCATCAAGCTTTTAAGGAAAGTTCATTTGTTCATCTCTCACCATTGCATTGCATTGCATTGTATGTTTTGATCATAAAACTAAGCATTTAAATATCATCTTACTAAGACATATTATTGGAGATATAGAGTGACTACTGATATTAATATCATTTTATGTAAGTGTCTGCTATACTGTTTTAAAGAACTCATTGATTTACATTACAAGCTTATCAGAATTTCATCTTACTTTTTGGGCATAGAAATATCAGTATCTGCACCAAATTGCATATTTTTGCTCAGTTTTGGCCTCTGAATAAAACCTATGTTTTTTTAAATCCGAATTTGAGCTCCATATGCTCAATATATCATACTATATCTACCGGTTTCACAGACAGGGCTTAGACTAAGCCACGATTAGGCCATAGTTCAATTAGGACATTTAAGTAATTTTTATAAACGTGCTTAGAAAAAAAAACTAACAAAACACAAAACAAAACAAAACAAAACAAAAAAAAAAAAAACATTACTGGGATGCATCTGGAGACAAAACAAAGGCACTGATATATTTTAAGATCAGTCAGTGCAAGTTTCTTTCAGTTGAAACATCTAAGACTTATATTTTAGTCTGGGAGTAGGCTTAACCCTTGTCTGTGAAACCGGGGGGTGTGCGTTAAAGCCTGAAGTATTTTTTTTTTCATATTTTGTTGTTTTATTTATTAGATAATTTATTTACTTATTTATTTTTAAATAAGATAAATTAATAAAATATTTATTTGCATTATAAAAAAAATAATTTTATTATAAAAAATAAATGTATTTTATATATATATATATATATATATATATATATATATATATATATGGTCTTACCAGATGACAATAGCAACAATTTTCAGCACCGCTTCATTGAGACTTTGGCAGAAGTTCACCAGAGCACTGCCATTTGGACCCATCCTGCCCAACATTATGCCTGTGGAAAAATGAGCAACAATGTGCAAATGTTAGATATGATATGAAAATATTACCACATTTATTGTCAAATGTTGTTTATTGTCTCTGTGCCAGTGTTCTCACCCATGGTGGCAGAGAAAATGACGATCCCCAGGACGTTCATGCCCTCGCTGGTGCCAGGAAGCGTCCGCATCACCACATCAGGAGGCGGCGTCAGATCCAGCTGGAAGTTCTGGATGTCCGTCCCGTTATCATCCTGAATCCCATAGATGAGGGCGCGCCGAGTGGTGGTCTCCGTCAGACTGGTGGCCACTGTTGTCTTGGGGGTCTTCATTATGGGCACACTGTTGGTACGATACTACAGAGAAGAAATGTGAAATGAATCTTGAATGATGAAAATTTGCTGAAAATGTACTCACCCTCAGGCCATCCAAGATGTAGATGAGTTTGCTTTTTCGTCAGAACAAATTTGGAGAAATGTAGCATTCCATCACTTTCTCACCAATGGATCCTCTGCAGTGAATGGGTGCCGTCAGAATGAGAGCTGATAAAAACATCACAATAACCCACAAGTAATCCACACCACTCCAGTTCATCAATTAATATCTTCTGAAGCCAAAAGCTGCGTGTTTGTAAGAAACAAATCTTTTATTAAGATGTTTTTAACTTCAAACTGCTGCTTTTGGATAAAATACGAGTCCTCTGTCCATAATATTGCTTTCTCCACTGAAGAAAGTTGTCTGGTCTGAATCATGAGAGAAATCTGCACAGATCAAGCACTGTTTATGAGACAAAACAGAACAAAACAGATCTAAAGAAGTATTTAAGTGGATTTTGATGCTAGAGGACGACAGAAAATGGACTTTTTCACTGGAGGAAGCGTTATTATGGATAATGGACTTACACTTTGAGACAGTTTAACATTAAAAACGTGTGGTGTTTTTATCAGCTGTTTGGACTCTCATTCTGACGGCACCCATTCACTGTAGAGTATCCACTGGTGAGAAAGTGATGGAATGCTACATTTCTCCAAATCTGATGAAGAAACAAACTCCTCTACATATTGGATGGCCTGAGGATGAGAACATTTTCAGAAAATATTCATTTTTGGATGAAGTATTCCTCAAAAAAACCTGACTTAAGTAATAAATATAATCCATAAACAGATTAGTTGCCATATCTTAAATGGTAAAGCACAGCATTATATAACATGTCATAGCTGAATTCTTGATTCTAATTTCTGTTCCAAGTGATTCATTTTATACAAATCCATGGAAATTAAGTTATTCCTATTTCAACAAAATTCTTTTTTAGACCCTTCTGAACGAATAAAAGCATGTTAGCATTGTTCAGTTATTAAAAAATGAAAAGCCTTCGGTTTTGCGTGAATGTTTTTGCATATGCATTAATTCAGTGGTTCATTATCCATTTTTCCTTACGAATAAGGATAGTGACTAAAAATTCATGGCTATCTGTGGATTTTTACCTGTTGAAATGTGGCTTGAACAAGGTTGGCTGGAAACATGTTTCTGTTTGGAGACATAAAATATATCACAGTTATATACTGTACGTGCATTGAACTGCACAAAATACTTTCATTAGGACTTTACTGGAAAACATATATTGTACACAACTTATAGTAACCTTCATACAACTGTTCTTCCCAGTTCCTCAGTGTATGTAACTATTTTTTTTTAATCATTTTACCTTTTTGTCATGAGGACAGAAAACAACCACATCAATAAAAAGGACAAAAAATAAAAGTAAAAAAATAAAATAAAGGAAGGCCAACAAATACCTAATGAAAAATAGATTTTCTGCTGTTGAAGGATGTTGACATTTTCAAAGATGATATAATAATGATAGAACAAAAGAAAATTATTCAGTATTCATTACAGGGTGGATTCAATCTTGTGCCAGTTTTGTGAGGTGCTTCAACGTAAAAACTGCATCCTATTCACAAATAATCATGTATTCATTGGTTTGTATGGAATAATGTTGGTACACTTTTATATGAAATATTTAATAAATAAAAATATTTCATTTGATTTAACATAAAATTTTTATATATTTAAATATAAAATACAAAATATCAAATATTTATGTATTTACTTGTTTTTCATTTTTAAGCATTTTCGTCACAAAACTGAAATAAAAACATTTATCTATTTTTGAGGGTATTTGTTTTTTGAGGATTAAAGTTTTAATTCTTTCAGATCTATTTCAGATCTTCAAGATATGGACCTCACAAGCAAGTGTTGATCCTAACGGCAACATATGCAGTGAGTACAAGCAAAAACTCTTTTAATAATACTCTTTTAATTTTTCCAAAGCCAGAGTCTGGGATTCCCGTTGAAGCACACATGATTTTTTCTCAAGAAAGAAGATGTGTGAGGGAGAATCTGCAACACAGGTTTTGTACTTTTAGATATGCAATGTTTACAGATTCTTGGATTTCATAGATTTGATTTAATTTTCTAATAAATGAGATTCAAAATTGAATGTTTAATACCATTAAATTTAATATAGCTAATACACTGACTTGATTTGTGATTTTAAAAATATCCAATAGTCATAAGAACCTTTCTAAAAACACACACAGGACACACGAGCATACAAGCAGTAAATGAGTATATTTGTATAATTCAGATAGCCTACAAATACCTATGAAAAATAATGAGATCATCCTGGATTGGTAGTATAGTCATATTGTGCTGTATGAAAGGACGAGACTCATTCATTAGCATCCAAACACAAATCTGTAATAATTCAATGGTGTTCTATGTAAATAAATCTGGCCCGGCTCATGTGGTCTTTTCACACTAAGGCATAAAGCGCTGGTATTGTTGCAGGAAAATAGCTGAACCCGATGAGTTTTTCTTCTCATACTTTTAATGCAGGGGTTCTCAACTCTGGTCAGTGAGATCCATTTTCCAAAAGAGTTTAGCCCCCACCTTGATCAAACTCACCTGCCTGTAACTTTCTAGTGATCCTAAAGACCTTGATTAGCTTGTTCATGTGTGTTTGATTAGAGTTGGAGCTGAACTCTGCAGGAAAATGGATCTTGCGGGCCAGAGTTGAGAACCCCTGCTTTAATGGAATTTAAATTAAATGTTTATAACAATCTCTCAGTTCCACACTCCAAGACTATCAGCATACTGCGCATCTGAAAATAGACGCTACCTACAGTAGTGCACAGCCACAATGGATTTCAGGAAATGTTTTAATGTAAAATAGGGTTAGAGTTATTTCTCAGTGGAAAATTGCTTAGCTTGTGCATTTTGCATCAGTTTATGTTCGTTCATTCCATGCATTAGTGAAAGTTTTTTTTTTTTTTGTGTGCATGCAAGTTCTTATTTCTCAATGAAAAATAGTTTTGCTTATGCATTTTGCATCTGTTTATGGGTTCGTGCATGAGCTTTTTTTTTTTTTTTTTGCATGCAAGTTCTTATTTCTCAGTGGGAAATTGCTTAGGTTGTGCATTTTGCATCAGTTTATGTTCGTTCATTCCATGCATTAGTGAAAGTTTTTTTTTTTTTTTTTTTTTTTTTTGTGTGTGTGTGCATGCAAGTTCTTATTTCTCAATCAAAAATAGTTTTGCTTATGCATTTTGCATCTATTTGTGTGGTTGTGCATTAGGTTTTATTTAATTATTTTTTATATTTATATTATTTATTTACTGCTAGTTCTTACAGTATTTATCAATGGAAAATAGCATTGCTTGTGCATTATGCATCTGTTTGTGTGTTTGTGTATCCATGTGCATTCAGGGTTTTTTTTTTTTTGTGTGCATGCAAGTTCTTTTTCTCAATGGAAAACAGCTTTGCTTGTGCATTATGCATCTGTTTGTGTGTCCGTGTGTTTGTGTATTCGTGTGTTTGCATTCTTTTTTTTGTGTGTGCATGCAAGTTCTTATTTCTAAATGGAAAAGAGCTTTGCTTGTGTGTTCGTTCATTCTATGCATGAGTCTATGAGATTTTTTTTTCATGCATGCAAGATTTATTTCCAAATGGAAAGTAGCTGCACATGCATTTTGCATTTATGTTTGTTCATTCTGTGCATGATTTTTTGTGCATGCAATTTTTTATTTGATAATGGAAAATATCTGTGTTTATGCATTTTGCATCAGTTTCTGTTTGTTCATTCTGTGTATTAGTGAAAGATTTTTTTTTGTGCATGCTTGGTTTTGCTTTTTCAATGGATCAATACAAAGACCAACATGTGCATGTTAGATGTGCACTTGAGACTTCCATTTTCATGCTTCTCTAACAATTGAAATGAGTAAGTAGTGTTTCTGGCAGGCTTTGTAGCTTTCTTCATCATTAGTGCACAAAATATGTACCATCTACACTAAATGATCAATACTCAGAATCAATGAGTAACAGTTCACTAATAAATACAACGTTCATATGTGCTTGTCTCCCAAATAACATCATTTTGACATGACCTAAAGGCTGCATATTTATTAAAGAGAGTCTTTTTCTAACATTATTGCTTATTACTAGAAATTAAACTCTGTTAGTCCATGTCAAGACTGTTTTACGACACGAGTATTTTGTTTGTGAACATCCGGACATATTGTTTGCCAAGTAATCTGCAATTAATGTGCTATAGAATATCGGTGTCTCTGACCGGGCTCAATATCTCATCTTCAGGTGGTTGAGTCATTCTCTGCGCTCAGTCAAGCAGCATCTTCAGTGCACATGCTAATGTTTTAAGTCAGCACACATATTCTCTGGGTAATAAGGGCTCATTTTAAAGCTTTTAGAGAAAGTGAGGGATAGTAGATCAAGATTAAACTGGTCTTCGGTCTAATGAAATCACTGGTCCGTATGAAGTCAGGAAGCATGAGATGTTGCACTAAACTTGAAATCAGTTAACATGAACATTCATAGCGGTTTTTGAGTTTGAGGGAGTGTTAATTATAGTGATCATACTTATAAAGGCTCGGAATAAAAACATCTGTTTAGCTGTGCATTTACTGAATGAGCACTGTGATTCACTCTACTGCACTGTAAAAAACAGAGTTGTCAATAAAACAAAAATAATGGCATACATTTCAGCTGAAAATACTATTTTTTGTCTTTATGCTTTATTTTTGAAAATACTTTTTATGTAAAGCACAATTACCATTGTGTTTAAATTTGTGCTGTATATATATATATATATATATATTTTTTTTTTACTTTTAAATTTAATTTAAAATTAATTTAAAATTCAATTTAATTGGCAAACATTTTAAAAGAATATACTGTTTGTCTTTCTACATCAAATTTCATGTTTAATGTGTTATTTGCCCTTTCTTTGTAATTATTTCTGTATGAAAATGTCTCAGAGTAATCATACACCAAATATTTTTCAGTGTCACTTATGTATTCTTCTCTTTTATTCTTGTTTTTAATAAATTTAAAATTTTTAGAGATATTTATTTGTATTGTTAATTTTCTTTTCCTGTACATCTGTTTTGATTATTTCATGATTATTTTTTAAATAAATTTTATGCAAAGCTCTTTTATTTTAAAACATTACAATTGTGTACTATGAAATGTGCTATACAGTACAAATTTATTTTCATTTAAAACTTAATTTAAAATGTAATTCTTCTTTATTCATAAAAAAAAGTTGTTTAATTCAATGTGTTACTTGCTATTTCTTTGAAAATTTTCACTCCAAAATCCAAAATTTCATGAATATTTTTCAGTGTGATTGCATTTTATCATTTTATTATCATATTCTTTCCTTTTTGATTATTATTTTTCTTATATATATATATATATATATATATATATATATATATATATATATATATATATATATATATTGATTATTTAAATACTTCAATTTAAATATTTAAATACTTAAATATTTCTTTATATCACCTTGAATTACCTTTGTGTATGAAATGTCCTATATTTAATTTAATTTAATTTTTCCCTGCACAGATTCTTCTCTATTCATGCTAATACCTCTCTCCTGAGATCAATCAAGCATTGAGTATGAAGACAAAAGTCTCATTTTCTTATTTTCTTGATAATTCAAACAAGGCTGCAACAGCTGACCCTTTGTTAAGCTCCGCCCCTTGGTTACTGTTGCTAACTAACACAGGCTTTACAGAACGCCTCATAGAAATGGAGATTCATGTGATAAGTGGCCTTCAATAAAAGTGCTTGTTAAGTGGTAAAACTGATTGGCTGTTGTTTTTGTGTGGACTGGAACAAACTGACACATTTTTATCAGTCATTTTCATTAAAAAAATGATTCAACCAAAGAAATCCTGCCATCAGACCACATGAGGCTTCTGGCCATATTGAGGGTCTTTTAAATGGCTTTGACCACACAAACAATTATATTTCTAATGAATTGACCTTCAGCTGATGGAGTGTAATTTGAGTTATGAAACAGCTGATTTTAGTTACTCAGCTTCCTAGAGGAAAAAAAAAACCAAAGGTCATTTATTGTAAAATTTCAAGCTAAAAAATACACAGTTGCTTGGTTTGAAATCCTAAAACTGTAGATGTGGCGTTGAAGATGGTCCATATTGTGTTTGTCATTAGTGGAACATGTTTAAATCTAATGCAATCACATGCAAAGTGTACAAATACATTTTAGTGTCACTGTGCATTTATCTGATCACTCAAATAGATTCCCAGTCGTTCTGCACAAGCTCTAGACGTGCGTTTGTGACTGATTTTAGATGCTCAAGTGCTCTCAGACAGGTCATGTGAGATTATGACTGCAATACCTTCTAAACACAATCAGCTCGGCTGGAGATTGTATCCGTGATGATGGTTCACTGTGATGTATTACTGACCAGCCCAATAGTTACTCGTAATTCATAAATCAAAGTCTGTTTTTATTGGCAGATATTATTTATAACAAGAAAGACACTTTAATATTATGAGCTGTGTTGATTGACTCACTTCCAAAACCCCCTTTGTGATCCATAGAAGTTTTATTTTTGTATCACTGAGATACTATTATAGGTGTTGTTACTGTTTTGAATTCGAAATAGATTTTTTTTTTTTGTTTATTGTTAATTTTTTTCTTATATATCTTATAAATTTTAGAATAATTGAGACACTATTATAGTTTTTATAAAATTTTCATTTTTATCATTATAAAAATCATTCTTTACTTTTATTGCTATTTTTCTTATACACCTATTTTGATTATTCATTTGAACCACTTTGAATAACCATTGTATTTTTATGAAATTTGAAGTTTTGTTTTAGTATCATTGAGATACTATTATAGTTATTAATATTTTTAATTTGAAATAGAAATTTCTTTACGTTTATTGCTGTTTTTTCTTATGCACCTGTTTTGATTATGATTATTTCTAATAACTGTTTGAACCACTTTGAATAAACATTGTCTATAAAATTTGATAATGAATTAAACAATTTGTTTTTAAAATGAAAATGTTTTTAATTTATTTTATTGTCATTGAGATAATATTGTAATTTTTCTTTATATTTTTAATTAGATTTTGTTTGAGATTTTCTGTTTTTACTTTAATTTTAGTTAAAGTTTTAGTCATTTTGTTGTGTTTTCATTATTTATATTGGTTTTAGTTTATTTAGTATTAGTTTATGTTACTTCAAGTTAAACTGAATGAAAATGAGTGATGTTGCTTTGGCAATTAGCTGAAATAAAATAATTTTTAAATGATTTAAGATTTTATTGGCCAGTTTTACTAAACAGGGCAATTTAGTGCAAGAGCGCAATTCCAAAACGGCGCCGATGGGTGTGGAAATTTATAACAATGTGCAAATTAAAGAACACAGACGCAACATGTCATTTACATATTGACCAACGCAATATACCAAGTGCAGCACAAATTAGCGTAGTAGCAAATAAAGAATAAATAAATAAAGAAGCCACAGTAGGTTGAAAAGAACCGGTGGCCAAAAAATGAAGGGTTGCAAGAAGTTTTGATAGACCTGGTATTGCGTGACTCCTAGTTGAGCGTTCCAAGTCGTCTTTTATTTCCTGAAGCAAATTAAAAATAACATGGCTTGGCAAACTATATGTTCAGATAATGTGTTCTTCTGGCATTCAAAATAAATTAATACGTGTGGAAAAAAATCCTCTCTCTTCTACCACGCGCTCTCTGTTCAATGTTGTGCCTCCTCTAGCAACAACAACTGTAGCCATTTCAAGCGTAAAATATTTAAAGACATGCTTTTTTTGGGCGTTAAATAATGGCGAAATACCAGTAATTTGATGAGCCAAACGTTAGTAAATCTCATTGTGTGATTCATTTTAATACTCTCCTCCCATAAGTCTGAAAGGGAAACTCCTACAAATGCATATTCAATAAGGTCAGACGCAAAAATAACTGTGTCCACGCCTGCGTGTCTTTAGTAAATCCCGACAGTACTATTTTAACACCAACAGAAGGATTGTGCTGGTGCAAGCTTTACTTTAAAGCAAGTTTTATTTATTTACTTTCTAATTGGTTTTAGTTTTCGTTAACTATAATAACCCTGTTTGTAACAGGAGGTTGAGTAAACAATGACTCATTTCTAATTGTTGTGTGAATTATCCCCATCTCTGTTTTCTCTCTGTTTTGTCGTGGAGGACGGTAAGGACTGTCTGACCGTATGAGATCCAGGAGAGCGTCGGCGGAGCTCATGATGGGTTTCCCGCTGTCCTCAGAGTCCTCTTTCTGTGCCATTCCGCCCGGATGGATGATTAACACCATGACGATTCCCACCACCACAGCCAGGAATGTGGTCCACAGGTAGTAAGAGACGGTGATGAGACCCAACCGACTGGAGCACTTCGCATCCAGTGCAGCCAGACCGGACATCAGACTGATGGGGAGCAGACAGAGACATGTTCATGTGTTAGATATGGCCCAAAAAGAGGTTTTCAAGCATCAAAACAATAAAAGTTTAATAAAGCTTTAAAGGGATAGTTTACCTAAAAATGGAAATTCTGTCATTAATTACTCACCCTCTTGTCCTCCTAAACCTGCAAGTCCTTCGTTCATCTTTGGAACACAAATTATTATATTTTTGATGAAATACAAAAGCTTTCTGACCCTCCATAGACAGCAACGCAACTGACATGGAGGAGAAGAAATTGTTGAATAAAGTCATTATTTTTGTTTTCTTTACAGTTGGACCACTGATATCACATGGACTATTTTAATGATGTCCATACTACCTTTCTTGGCCTTGAATGTGGTAATTACATTGCTGTCTATGGAGGGTTAGAAAGCTTTTGTATTTCATCAAAAATATCTTAATTTGTGTTCCAAAGATGAACAAAGGTCTTATGGGTTTAGAATGACATGAGGGTGAGTAATTAATGACAGAATTTTAATTTTTGGGTGAACTATCCCTTTAATTTTAGTTTTTTCAGCATGCATTCGAATGTGTCCTGTTTAATTGTATTATCTGAGCAAAAAATAATGACTACCATACATTTCTGACCATGATTTACAGAAAAAAAATGTCAGCTCATATACCAAAAAATCTAGTCAGGAATATTTAAACAAGAATCATTAGATGACATTAAATGACTCATTAAACTCATTAAATGTCATTGTAAATCTCATTAAACTCATTAAATGTCATTGTAAATCTTTACCAATCTTTGCCATTATACTTCAAACCTCTAGGTTTTACCTATTTGTCAGCAAGAAGTTTTTAATCATTTAAAATATAATAAAATTTAGTATGACTTATTCAGTTATTCTTTTATATATTTTAAGAAATACAGGTCAGAATAAGTGTTTCATTTTTACAAAAATATATCTGTTACGCTAAATGACGATGGAACGTTATTTCACCCAAAAGTTATTTGAGATATTAAAGTAGACACTTTACTTGCATTTAATATGCTTTCTGTGTATATAAAATCTGTCATTATTATATATTATTATTTTTTGAAAGAAGGCTTGTGCTCACCAAGGCATTTATTTGATCAAAAATACAGTTAAAACAGTAATACAGTGAAATACAATTTCAAATAAGGGTTTTCTGTGTGAATATATTGTAAAATATAATTTATTCCTGTGATCAAAGCTGAATTTTCAGCATTATCACTCCAGTCTTCAGTGTCACATGATCCTTCAGAAATCATTCTAATATGCTGATTAGCTGCTCAAGAAACATTTCTGATTATTATCAATGTTGAAAACTCTTGTGCTGCTTCATATTTTGGTGGAAACTGTGATACATACGTATATATATATATATATATATATATATATATATATATATATGTGTATGTATATATGTGTGTGTGTGTGTGTGTGTGTGTGTAATTTGACCTCCCAGGGACTTCAAACTGGACCTCTTCAGGTGGCCATAAAAAGCCCAACGTTGTGGTCCACACGCACTCATCTCTCTGGAAACAGATCTAAATCTCAATACAACACGAGCAGTCAGTCAGTCTGTCAGTCAGTCATCCACACAAAAGCTGCCAGATTAACGTGAGAGAGAGGGAGAATGTGCCCTCTAAACAGCTGCTCCATCATCCACAGATTACATATTAATGACTGCAGCAGAAATATTGCTTTTTCTCATTCACGATTTCCTTTTCCTGCAGGGGATGGCTTCTTTTTTCAAATAAGATGATTTTGAATAGTCAGGTTTTGATATGTACAGTCACAGATGTGGATGCTGAACTGTGAAGAGAAAGTGAAATTGATATTCTGGTCTCTCCTTTACTATCAATATTTTATATTTTATCTTTTGACTTAGACCAGTAGGAAACAGCAACATCTTGACTTTTGCATGACCAGAGGATGCTTTTTCAAACCTCAGGACACTTAACTGAGTTCTCACTTGTTTCATTTTAGTATAAATTTTGTCCTGCAATGCGTACAATTACTAAAAATAGTCACACACGGGTCAATAGTTGTCATACAGTAAGGCTATAGAGGCTATATAAATGAATATGGAAAGTAAGGATGGGACAGTCCTAAATAGACACCAGTTTTCTGTTGTTTTTTTGTGCATTGCAGCTTCAGTCGAGTGTTTGTGTCGGACATTAAACACACATGCAAACAAAAGAGCAATTTACCTAACAACAGAACAGTAAAACCTAATCTCTGATGTGCAATAGCTGGTAAAATTGAACCTAAAACACTATTCCAATACTGTATACCCATTTTTTAATGACCTTGGTTCTGCAAATATTTTACACATTAATCCTTCATTAAAAAAATCAAAGCCATAAGCAAAGCCAACCAGCTCAGAGAAGAATCACTGCATTGATTTAAAGCACAAAAAAAAAAAAAAAATCTGAAGTAAAGAAAAGTTACAAGACATCTTTTATGAAAGGAATGAAGTTCTCATCCCATGAATCACTGTGAGTGGTGTACACCATTGATAAAAAGCTTGGAATAATTATGAATAATTATGTCTCATATGTTTACCAAGGCTGCATTTATTTGATGCCATTCAAAGTCGGAGGGAAGGATTTTTATTTTATTTTTTTTAAAGAAATTAATAATTTTGTTCAGCAAAGACACATTAAATTGCTCAAAAGAGACAGTAAAACTTCTGTATTTCAAAACATTTCTATTTTAAATACATGCTGTTCTTGAACTTTATATTCATCAAAATCCTGAAGAAATAGATCAGTTTCCACAAAAATATAAAGCAGCACAACTGTTAATAATCAGAAATGTTTCTTGACCATATTAGAATGATTTGTAATCGTTCTAATATGGTCAAGAAAGTAGAATGAAAGTAGAATTTAAAGTAGAATGATAGAAGGATCATGTGACACTGAAGACTGAAGTAATGATGCTGAAAATTCAACTTGCATCATATGATTAAAATGCATTTTACCATATTTAAAAAGAAAATTATTTTAAATTGTAATAATATTTCACAGTATTAAAGTTTTTATCAAGTACTGTAAGTGCAGACTTGGTGAGCATAAGAGACTTCTTTCAAAAACATTAAAAAAATTATTATTGTAGTTCAAGTCAATCAGGAATAATATAGAACTATAGTTATTAAGCAAAAAAACAATATATTTTAAAGTTCATAACAAAATATTCATCTATATATAAGTAATTGGAGAGTTGAGGTTTTTTCAGAAATGAGTTTATATCTTGCAATTCTGATTTTTATCGCAGAATTTATAGATATAAACTCAGAATTTGTAGAAAAAAAGTCACAATTAACATTTTTATTTTTTATTCTATTGGTAGAAATAAGCTTCTATAACAGACTGCTGTGTTTCATAAGTGTGAATTAACATTGCATTTGAAATTCCAGTAGGATCGCCGCTGAGACCGTGACCTTCTCATTCTGACACTAACATGGCACAGCTGATGTCAGGTCAGTGTAAATGGGCATGTTTGCATGCAGTTCATCCTCTTGTTCAAGGTTGTGACCCTGATGAGCATTGTGGGTAATCCGTATCCAGCCACAGTGACGTTACAATCTGGACTTGCGTGCTGACGGATTTATTAAGGAAATATCAAATCTATTTCTCTCTCTCTTTATCCACTCCTGTTTACAGTGTGAGTTTTGACCCTTACTGACCCTTATCAGTGGAGAGGAAACAATCATCATCAGAAATATGAAGCATATGTTCAGTTTATTCTTAATATCAGAACTAGCATCTTAATCGCCATGAACAGATGCACAATACAATGTAGTGACAAAAATTATTTGTGCACTTAAGCCAAACATCAAAATGCATGAATGTCAGTGCATTAGATGATAACGTCAAAATGGGTGGAATTTATTTTAATGGAACATTGTGCAAGCACTTTTTAAGCCAAACTTAAAAAAAAGAAATTCATTGGCCGTTAAATTCATAAAACAATAGTGTACAAAATGACGTTCAGACATTATTAAGTCTCTTCAAACAATTGCTATGGTATGATAAAAGTAGGAGGTAAATCTTGCAGAAATGTGGAGAATGTCACGCATATTGCCCGTATACAATGTTGAGCAAAACAATGGCTGAATTAAAGTTTGCATAGCTAGAAGTGTTTGTGCAATTGTATAAAGTAATGTTCTGGGCCTAAGTTTTGATGCATTGCAACATGCTGCTTTCAAGGTTTAAAACAATACAGTTAGAACCCATTAAGGATGAGTTTCTTGCACAGCTCTAATTACACATACTTTGTGTTTGCAAACACCTTGTGCCTTTGCATAACTGACAGCATTTGTATGTGTCATTGCATGTTTTTTGATGGATAAAAGGATTTAAGAGACGATATAAGACGTTCACGTGTACTTTTTAGCAAAAATGATGCCTTTTGTGTCTCCTGTAAATGTCACATCCCACACATCTCCACAGAGAGCAATGCACAGGGCCTCTTTTACTGTGAGAGGGAAGAAAGCCTGGCCGATGCACCTTCATCAGCATAATCTCACAGTCAGCGGCTGATCGTATGCCTCAGTGGGTCGACTTCAAATCAACAAATCCCCTCTGAAGCCCTGAGCCGCCTGACAGCCAGATCAGCGGTGTGACATGACCCGAGATTTAGCTTCCACAAATATCTGCATACACACTCAAATGAAGCGTGTGGCTGGAGAGACGGCCAAACAAACAGGACTGCTGCCGTTATTTACCTCTCTATAAATTGTTTTGTGAACTGTGTTCAAGCTATTTAATTTTTTTTTTTTTACAAAAAATAAAACAAAATTGATATGGTGTGTGTGTGTATTGACTGGCAGTGTTGGGCAAAGTTGCTTTTAAAAATAATGCATTATAATATGGTGTTACTCCATAAAAGTAACTAATTGTGTGACTTATCATGGAAAGTAATGCATTATGTTACTTTTGCATTACTTTTTGTCACGTTTTTTTTTTTTTTTTTTTTTTTTTTTAAATAACAAAAAGTTATATTTTTGGCCTGCTTCTGCACCTCACTCCCAATTTCTCTCAACATGGGACAGGAGAGCTGTCAGTCAATAAATTGGAAAACAAAGTAACATTACGTTACTAATTTGAAAAAGTAACTCAGATATTTCATTGTGAATTTAAAAGTAATGTGTTATTTTAGTTGAAAAATGTAACCTGATTACGTAACTTGAGGTACTTGTAATGTGTTACCCCCAACACTGTTGGCCAAAGCAATATTAAATAATTACATTTAAATAATATCAAATAATTAAAAATGGTTACCAGTTAGATTGTGTCTGCTATATGATTAAAAAATTAAAACATTAAAGAATATATATATATATATATATATATATATATATATATATATATATATATATATATATATATATATATTAAATCGTTAATTAAAAATCGTTACCTGTCAGATCATGTCTTGAAAAAAATAGGAAGTTACTGAGCTGAGTCATATGAGGCACCGTATAGGGCTTAAATCAAACTTCACTCACGCAAACATACATGAAACACTTGCATACACATATATGTATACTACTAACTGCTCAAACAAATATATATGAAATGAACGTGCACATACACACACACACACACACACACACACACACACGAGACGCGCACAAACACATGGTATGGGATACATGATTCTCAGTATAAACGGAAGTCATTTCAGTATAAACGGAAGTCACTTCAGTATAAACGGAAGCCATTTCAGTGTAAACAGAAGTCATTTCAGTGTAAACGGAAGTCATTTCAGTATAAACGGAGGTCTTTTCAGTATAAACAGAGGTCTTTTCAGTATAAACGGAAGTCATTTCAGTATAAATGGAGGTTTTTTCAGTATAAACAGAAGTCATTTCAGTATAAATGGAGGTCTTTTCAGTATAAACGAAGGTCTTTTCAGTATAAACGGAAGCCATTTCAGTGTAAACGGAGGTCTTTTCAGTATAAACGGAAGCCATTTCAGTGTAAACAGAAGTCATTTCAGTATAAAGGGAGGTCTTTTCAGTATAAACGGAAGTCATTTCAGTGTAAACGGGCCTGCCTTCAGCCCCGACAAAACGGTGGTGCGTTGAACACCCTGATGACGCAAGAGTTGCAACTATGGCAGCTGAGAAGGCCATTCTTTGTTCTTTTTGAAGAATTTTTGGAGCCTGATGAAACTGGTATAAATACGTGTTTAATACTGCAAAATATGCTGGACAAACATGTCTTCTAATATCTTCAGTTGTTGCGGACACATTTGTAAACGACTTTACTTGGATCCATGTGCGAGCTGTCTCTTTAATACCGTGTGGTTTATATACATGTTGCTGCTGATTGGGCTGACATTTTTGACACACCCACCAAACAAGAGACTACGTATCTCAAACCCTGTTGCACACCGTTTCCAGGAAACATGTCATTCAACCCGGAAACCGTAGCAAAACGTTGTGCACCGGTGTGAGCTTGAATGTGCCCCGAGGGGCTGCCAAGATTGCCTCGTGAAGTGACACGTTTACCGAGCTCTTCATCACAAAAGTTAAATAAGCAAGCCCAATTCATCTTTGGTCTTTATATCACTTTGGAATGGCTGAAAGGAAACAAAATCGAAATTTGAATACATCATTTAATCTGGATATTTCTGCTGACAAAGTGCTACTTAGCAGCGATCACGATTACAGTCAGTGTTGTGCTGAAGGAGAAGATCTGGAAATGCTGATACTGGATGAGAAGGAATTCCCAGCATTATCGGTGACCCTGAGTGAATCACCTGTGGCGAAAAAGAAAACAAGTCCATTAAGACTGCTTATGATTCTGATATCATTGGCACGTTGTCTCAGCTTATCAACAAAAGATCTGATAGCATCGAAAAATTGGTGAGCGGCAACACGGAGAGAATTGATGAGCTGAGCAAGAAGATTGACATTGCTTTTGCCAATTTCAAAGAGATGGAAAGCAAGATTTGTAAAGTGGAGGGTCGTGTGTTAGAATTGAAAAAGCCAGTCAAAATGCTTGAGCGGCGAATGGATGAGTTTGAATCCTATTCGAGACGATGGAATTTGAGATCTGTACGTTGTCCCGGAGAATAAGGATGAAAACGTGTGACTGCAGACCGTGAAGATCTGTCAATCCGTCTTACCTGAAGAATCATTGCGGCTCTCTGAAGTAATTGACATTGCACACCGGCTGGGCCAGAAAAGCACAGGCGATTCCCGTCCACAACCCATTATCATTCAGTTCACTTCACATATGATGAGAAATGAAGTGTGGAAGCGGGCTAAGACCTCTACCTATCTCAAAACCAATGTATTTTTCTTCAAGGAAGACTTCTCTAAAGGTGATCTAGAGAGGCGCTCCAAGCTCTGGCCGTTTGTGAAGCAGGTGCGGGATGCAGGGAAAACAGCTTTCTTCGCGGGGGCTCGAGCGTTTATTCAAGGAGAAGGTGAAATCAAGATACGAGTCTCTCTGGATTTTGGCTATTTTTCTTTTCCTGAACAGATGCTCATTCTCAGGGGTTTTGTTGTTTTGTGTTTTAGCTCCCAGACTGTTCAGACTGTTACTCTGATTATTTTAAGCTGCTGGTTGCAGCATTTTGAGTTTACAACACGGACTATTCAAAGAAGTTGTTTGGGCTCAAACTTTTTATTGCTGTTCTAAGTGATGTGGCTCGGGCGAGCTACGTACATTGTTCTCGTTTACACTTTGAACTCTAATCTGTTCCATATTTTTTGTATTATTTTTGTTATATGTCTTTGTCCATAGTTTCACTTAATACTAGGGGGTTAAGAGAAATTGTTAAAAGGAAAGCTTTATTTTTATTCTCAAAACATGCTCATGGCTCTGAGAGGTCTGCAGGGGTTGCTACATTAAAGAACACTTTTTCTGGAAATGTTTTGGAGGTGTTTTCAGACCCTTTTGGACACTTTCTTTGTTTACTTTTATGTTTGAATAATTTAGTATTTGTTTTGGTTAACATTTATGGATATAACCTTAACACTGAAAATGATAAACTTTTTGAATCTTTAGAGGAAAGGATTCTACTCTGGTTGTGTAAGCAACCACAGGCATTTTTACTGATTGGAGGGGATTTCAATATTACCTTAAATGACTTGGTTGATAGATGGCCTCCAAAACAGTCAGGTTCGTCCAATACTATTTTAAAGACTTTTATGCAGAAATATAATTTGACTGATATATGGAGGGAAATTTATCCTAATCAGTGCTCTTATACATGGAGTAACAAAAATGGTACAAGGCAGTCCCGCATAGAATTTTGGAGGAGCAAGTTGTATCTGAAATTACCTCTCTTTCCATGGTTTCTCCCGATAGACTTTTACCTGAGAAAATAATACAATTAAGTGATTTACAGTGTAAATTGGATGAGATATATAAACGTAAAGCAGAAGGTGCATTTGTCAGGTCTAGAGTTAAGTGGTTAGAACAGGGGGAACAAAATTCCTCATACTACTTTAACCTTGAAAGACAGTGAGGTAAACATAACACAATTCACCACCTTAATGTTAATGGTATTGTTACTGATGACCCACAAATCTATTTCCCTTTTTTTGTTATAATTTTTATGCTAATCTTTATAAATCTAGCTATTGTATTGATTCTGCTACTTTTTTTCTTGGCTCTCTTAAAAATACTAATACAATTAGTGCTTTAGAGAAAGAATGCTGTGATCAAGATATAGTCTTAGAGGAAGTAGTTGATGCTATCAAACATCTTAAATGTAGCAAATCACCTGGCAATGTCGGCATTGCAGCAGAATTCTATAAACAATTCTCAGATATTCTTGCCCCTTTCATTTTAAATATCTTCATTGAGAGTATCAAAAACCATGAACTTCCTCCTAGTTTATCTCAAGGAATAATAAACATCATACCCAAACCAAAAAAAGATTTACTTTTGATTGAAAATTGGCACCCAATAAGTTTATTAAATAAAATTCTGGCTCTTATATTGTCTAAAAGAATTAAAAATGTTTTACATTCTATAATAGATGAGACACAGTCTGGTTTTCTCAACAATAGACATATCTCAAATAATATACATTTAGTTTTTGATATCATAGATTACTCCAGTGTGATTAGTGATGATAGCTTTCTTCTCTTTTTGGATCTTTGCATTCTCATATGTGTATGTGCGCAAAGAGTTTGTGTGTATTTGTGCACGAATATGTGTATGTGCACGAAGAGTTTGTGTTGTGCACATCTCATAAGTGTATGTGCACGGAGAGTTTGTGTGTGTATGTGTGCGTGCATTTCATATATATTTGTTTGAGCAGTTAGTAGTATACTTGTATGTGTGACTGTCTCATATATGTGTATGCAAGTGTTTCATGTATGTTTGCGTGAATGAAGTTTGATTTAAGCCCTATACGGCGCCTCATAGAGTCACGTAGCCTATCATGTAAACTATCACATTTATTGGAGTCTGCTGTGCTAAAACTGTCTGTTTTACAAAAGATTTCATACTGGACCAACAGAAGCGTGAGTAGGGTAGAGTGGGGGAAAACGCCCCCCTACTGTTTTTCCCAAAATAACCACAAGATAAAATCAGTATACATTTTTATTGTAACTATGGACTATGTTGTCAAGAGTGATGTAGAAGTTTTCACCATGAAGCTTACACTATTGATGATTTAAATCTGCCAAAATTGAGCACATTTGATGGTGTAACTTATTTTCAATATAAAGTGTAACGTAATCATGAAAAATTCTGCATAGCAAGCTAAATAGAAGAAATGATCATTTTTGCAGGTTGACACCTGTCACAGTAACACCAGAGCACTGTCAATGGGACAGTGATTTTAACTTTACACTTCTTAAAGTATTATGCTCTTGTGGTGAGGTGCGGAGGAACATTGTTTTGAGCCTCACGTGAGTTGTGCTTCGGTGCTGCTATTCTGGCGAATGAACTTGATGATGGTTACGGATGATCGTGTATCAACGTGAATTTTACTAACAACATCAAAACTCTTCCAACAACGAAAGAGAGACAGACATCCGAGAAATATGTCTTGTGACCCGGGGCCTGTTTCATAAAACAAGTTTACCAAATAAGCCAGGTTTATTTCAGTTAGTCTGACTTATTGTCAGTTGATTTGGTTCAAAATAAGTCAGACTAACTGAAATAAGCCTGTCTTATTTGGTAAACTTATTTTATGAAACAGGCCCCAGGTAGCTTATATGGCTCTGTTGTTTTGACTTGTTGAGTTTTAAAACAGTTTGGCAACTGAGACATAACGATTGCTAAAAGATAACAGAAAATATAACATGGCAAGGCGATTTATAGACATATAGACCAAAGTAGTAACTGGTTTAGAGATTGGTATTGTTTCCAGCATAAACACCATTTTGAGAACCTAGCCAATACTGCAAATGTGATGCTGTGCAAACTATGTTGATTCGTGTTTAATTATGGGTTCTGTCGTGTTCCCTTTTTGCTTGCGAACACTCTTCGAGGTTCAGTTGTTGTGGCTTCAAGCTAATTTCACTGCATTAGTAGGTTGATCGTCTTTCCATTACAGTTATGACGTAAACACACACTTATGCATGTAGTATCCCAGGAAATCCATCCTGACAACTTTAAAATATAAATAATGATTATAGGCTTACTGTAGTGATTTAGGGTAAAGAAAAATGTGTGCGTGTTTGTGTGTTTGAGAGGTATCTGTCTAACTACGAGTGATATGCTATGTTTCTGAATTTGATTGTGAGGATTTTCACTGAAGGATTTCTTGAGGAAATGACAGTGAAATTACCTGATTAATTCACCTCCACAACTGTGCTGGAAAAATAACTAATTAATTTACTGAGAGCTGCTCTCCATCTCATTTGGCTCTCTCCTTCATCCCAAAATGACTCACTCTCCACAGTTTCTGTGTGTTGTGTGTTTGACACCTTTATGCAGGTATCTTTTCTGAATTGGCTCAGAAAGTTATTTAAAAGTTTTTTTTTTTTTTTTAATAAATAAATGCAGCCTTTGTTAGCAGTAGAGAATTCTTTCAAAAACAACAACAAAAAATCTTTATGTTCATTGCAGTGAATCATTGCAATGTTTCATTAGTTTATAGTGTCAGCACAATCACTGTGACTATATCATAAATATTCAACATATGTGTATTATCCTATGGATAAGCACAGCCTCGGTTGCAAATCCTGTGAGAGTTAAACTTATACAATTCATGTAAACACATACATTTTGAGTCTTTATATCTTTAAGTCATCAGGCCACATCTTTAAAGGTGTTTTAAACTTTATGCAAAAGCCCAATAATTATCATAAAATAGTCATACAGCTTGTACATTATCCTAGTGTTATTTATATTCTCACATATGAGAGTTTTGTCTGAGGAACACACCGAAATCGACATCTTGGTGACTTCATTAGAGTTCAAAAAAGATGATGATTCATGAAAGAATCATTCTTTTGAGTCAGATCTTTCCAATCAATCCTTTGATCCAGTTAACAGTCAGAATGATATGTTCATTTAAACTCAAGTTCAGCTCACAGACTCAATGACCAATGATTTTATTTGAATAATTACTTAAATATCGGTATGTTCCTCACATAAATCCATCATTTAATGAATGAGTTGCATGAACCATTATTATGATGCTTTAATGGGCTTATGGGCTTATTTAAACCTTGAAAGCATCAATTGCATGGAAAATACTGACCATCATATAGTCTTCTGATTTTTTATTTTATTTAATTTTTTTGTGTGTATGTGTAGCACAGAGGAAAGCTAGTTTGGATCAACACGAGAATGAAAAAAAATAAAAAAACAGAGATCTCAGTTTTATGTGCACTCTCCCTGAGATATAACTGTAGTGTGAACTGATTCGTGCAAATGAGTGTTTTTATAACAAGTTTTCATTGTGAATCTCACTAGTCAGTGACGGAAGATCTACAGCATGTCATCATTCTACAATTGAACTTGATTACATTTATCAATGCCAAACAACACAGATGCAGCACAAACCGTTCACATGCGTCACTCAAGACAGCGGCTGAACTGAGGTTCACTGCAATGTCAAACCCCACGTGATTCATAGATGAATGGAATGATTCCCAAATTTTTTCAGTGGCTCCAGTGCATCTCCTCTCATTGTTAAGGGGGTCATACTCTAATATACAGGATCATTTGTAGGGTTTATCATATGTAATTCTATAGGAAGGCTTTATGAGTTGAATAGTTGACATGATTGGTGTAAATAATATAGACTATCAAAGAACAAAGAAGTAGAAATACTGAATGATTTAGTATATTTCACAGTTGTTTACATCAGATCTTGAATTAAATTGAGCTGAATAAAGACAATTGTGTCTTCAAATTTGTGTCTGTGTGTGTGTGTATATCCATATCTATATATATATATATATATATATATATATATCTATATCTATATCTATCTATCTATCTATCTATATATATATATATATATATATATATTCCATTGTCTTGCAAATAAAGAAATGTATTTTATTCATTAATCATTTATTTTTGTGCCAAATACATTTTACTTTTAAGAACAAGTGACTGCACTAGCATCTGATCTACTGAATGGAGTAAGACTGCCTACAGTCTACAAGCAACAGTTTACAAGACCAAAAGCCACTAGATTATGGAAATGCATCATATCTGCATGTTTTGATTAGACATGCTCAACTGCCAAGAAGTTGAAATCAGATTTATCGACACCAGTTACTGGGTCTCACAATGTCCTGAGAGATATTCAGCAATATCACACTCAGAAAGAAATAATAAAAGAGCTGGAAAGTACTGCAGAAATGGGATGTTTCAGTTTAAACATGATCTATTTTAGATGTGATTCTTATGAATTGCAGAGAAACAAAAAGACAATTTTCCAGATAAGGTTCTTGTTATTTGATACTTGTGTACCTTACAGTGCACCATTAAAAAAAAATGATATAGCTTTGCTTTAAAAATTCTAGCACAATACATTCAGTTATAAGTTCGGAATGTAATTCTACAATACTGCATTCTATTTTTTAATGAAGTGTGCAAAAGCACACATTTCACATGACCTTACAAGTCAAGTTATCTTGTTAATCATAGTTGTTTAAAATCTCATTTTGTGTAAAATTATCTTAACTTTTGGTTCTATGATCGAATAATCAGTCAAGATGATGCTAAAAGTCAAGTCTGACATTATTTCAGATTCATCCATTACAATGGAAAGTAAATGTCAATTTCAGCTGTAAAGCAGCTCTGCTTAAGATGCATTAAAAAGTGCCATTATTCAGCTCAATTTAGTTGTTTCAATTCATTTCAATAAAGTTGATCAAGTTTCAATTATGAAAAGAGTTAAATTTAGCTATACACAGCTTTACAGAAGACAATAGCCTTTTTATTCAGCTCAAATCAGTTCAGTGTTCAATTCGGTTCAACTTTTATTCTCATCTAATAGTGTCAGTTCTGTCAGATCGATGATGTTACTGAATATTAATTGTCTTTTAAGACAGAGAATTGTAAATTGCGCAAACAGAAAAAACTGCAGTCTGAAGACTTGTTATGCATATTTAAAAGTAATCTGTGAAAATGTCCTCTGTTTCCCACTAATTAAAGCCCTCAGAGTATTTGGTATTCCTTACAGACGGGTAATTGACAGGATCTTGCTTCATTGCTGAGGTCAGACCGCTGGTAAATAGCCTGTTTTATTAAAAAGATCTGTCAATAATGATCTGTCAGTAACACTCTGTTGATCCATAATGTCAATTACTCACCAAATCCAAAGCTGAAAGTTCATCAAGCAGCCATGAACACACATGCAACCGCAACACGGATCATAACCAAGGGCAATTATGCTCAATCTGACATGTTTTATGCAAACAAACACATAAATGATGGGCATTTCAGTCTCAAGATGTCAAGTGCACTTGTGGTCTACAACAAAGACTTACTACATGTCAGAAGTTCACATGCAAGAGACATTTTTAGCCAATTTGTGCAAGAGGAGTTATTAGATGCTATAATTAACAAGACCGTAGAGGGTAATTTAAGAAGCAGTAAACACTCCAAACTGCATCAAACAACCTCTCATTTTGTTACGTAGTTTCTTCACATTGATTTTATAATTCATCTAATGCATCTGATGAATGCTTAAATGGGTAAGAATGATCTAGTTGGTTTTCTTACAACCATTAGTTTCGTAGGAGACAAACAAAACAAGACAAAAGTCATGGACAAAGTGACGCAAAATTGACGTGAACCAAATGCAAATACAGATGCTAATAGAAGCCTGGCTACTAATTCACCCAGAGATATTTTAAGGTCATTAAATTATATATTCTGTGACTGAGATAGAAAAATGAGTAATTCAAACTGAAAAAAGTAAAATGTTTTTGATGGAGTGTTTGATGGTGAAGGGTCAAAGGTCAAAATGTTCTTCACGTTTGGTTGCATGATAGAGCATCACTTTCCTACACATTGATACTCACATTGCATCACTTTCCTACACATTGATTTCCTACACATTGCCTTTACTCACACTACTAACTTTGACTAATCAGTTCATTTGGACAAATTATGTCCAGTTTAAATTTATATTAGTTTTTTAATTTTATTTTAATTGGCTCCATTTAGAGTAAATTTAACTTTTCAAACACTTTAATGCACTAACTGGTTTGTCTTAGACAAACACTAACTAACTAACTAAATAAATAAAAAAAATTCTCCAGCTGATTGATTTTATTAAAAATGACACATTTTTGTATTACAAGTTTTCATAAATTCTGTGCTTAAATATGCAAATGAGGCATTATCTAATTAAATATGAACTATTTTCTAGAACATAAATTTGAAAGTTGGATAAAGCCAGGTTCAATATTCTTGTTTCTTTTTATTGACATATTAGAGTTAAAGGTTTTACAGATGGAATTTTGGATATCTCTTTTTATATATTAGGAAACAGCCAACAGTAAATAAGCAAATAAATAAATCACCATGTTTTTAATAAAATGTTATACAAATCAGTGTGAAACATATATGAACAAAGCCCACTGTAAAAACCTTCAGAGTACAGATAGGAATACAATTGTTACGATCAAATCTAAGTTTAAAGTAAATAAAACAAAAATTATTACAGTGCATTTTACAAGAAAATACTATTTTAGTTTTTCTGCTTCAAAATTTCATGTTTAATTCAATGTGTTACTTTATGTTCCTTTGTAACTGTTTGTGAAATTTAGCAATTTCTGAGTGAAAATTGTTTCTATACACCATTTTTTCAGTGCTCACAGCTTTAAATGTATTGTAATTGAAATCTACACATGCAAATTAATGAAGTGCAATGAAATAAACGTGTATTGTGTTTTATTTTTATATTTTCTTTTCACCAGTCTGAAACAGCACTTGAAAACACATGAAAAGCCAAATAGTCCAAAATCTCAAAATTCACCAATGCATTAAAAAACAATGTTTTTCCCTGTAATGTATTGCCTTAAAAATACATCCTTCCAATAATTTCAAAGCTGTTTTGGTAATAGATTGAAGCTACACAGATTGTATTATAGCTTCCTCAACTGCAGTTCTAGCAGTTATTATTATTTTTTTTTATTTTTTTTATTTTTTTAGCACATCAGGTGTTAACCAGACTGAAACTACACCAATCTACACCACTACAGTGTGCTAAACATCAGAAATATTTTAGAATAGCTAGACTGAAAGAAGAAAACAGTAAAAAGTGTGTTCATTTAGCCTGCTGACATTAGTGGGAGTTTCAAAAGTAATCTGAACTTTAGCACAGTGTGCTGATGTAAACTTTGGAAGCAAAGGACCTGTTTGAGACCACAAATAAAATCCTCTTTTGCAAAGCTGCTATGTCAAGGACAAAAATGAGGAGGCTAAAAAAAAAAACAGAGTTTACCTTTCCTGAACTCTTCAGCATTATATTATGTTAGTCGTGTGCCCTAACCTTAAATGCTCATCAACAAACTCTCATCTCAGATTCTCACAGTGTCTGCTGATTTGAAAACCAGTGCAGACTTAAAATCTATAGTCATTTCAATTTTAAATGTACAAATGAAGACTTTTTTATATATGTGTATATATATATATATATATATATATATATATATATATAGTGGTACGTGCATGCACTTCTGTTTGTACCTGATTTAATGCACTACTGCAAAAAACACACAGTTTTTGTTTTTAAGCAAATATATATTTTAAAGCCAACATGACATTAAAATTCACCCTGTTTACTTTCTTTATGAATCTTCCTGGTCTTACACTGCAAAAAACTCTTTTCCAGTAGAAACATCTAAACATTCTTAAATCAAGATTCATTTACTTGAGAATCTAAATTACTAAATGAAGAATTTTCTTGAAATATTTTATAAAAAAAATAGTGAGTTTTTCCTTAGAACAAGAAAAAGTAAAATTACTTGAAAGAGAAAACACTATTTTTTTCTCTCTCTTATTGCATATTGTTTTAGTCAGAAATGCATTAATTATGAAAGTAAAACTGGTTAGGAATGTGTTTCATGTTGACTTTAAAGTCTGACACTTTTATGTCCCGCTTGGCAAATGTTTTTGTCCCACATCCTGGAACAAAAACATTACACTTTTTAATTATGCTTCCTCAATTTAGGACAGAAACTTTTCAGACATTGATTAATTAACATCAAACCAGAAGTTTTTAATGAGTTATTCTCAGAGGATGTGAAATGAATGTCTGTATGAATATGAGGCTTTCGGTACAAGACAAACTTAATTGAACTAGTCATACTGGCACATTTTAATTTGAGGCTCATCCGAAGAAAAAGAAGAAAATCTCAGAGAGCTATGATCAAGTACAGTGTTCTGTCTGCATGATTAAAACATTTCATGAGCTGAACAGAATTCTGCACATAATTAAATTAAATCTCAGAGAATAGAAATGTGTTAAACAATGTTTATGTCTCTCCAAATTATTTCTCTTTGACACATTATAAGGTCGTATCGTGAAAAAAAATGTGTGTGTGTGTGTGTGTGTGTGTGTGTGTGTGTGTGTGTGTGTTTTATATAGTTTTTATTTAGTTTTTAACAATTTTACACCATCTTTTCATGTCTGTTTTGGCCACACTGACTTCTTGGCCAGTTTAAAAAGGTTCATTCACTAAAGTTAGTGGTCAGATGAATACCAGGATGCGCTCTTCTTCTCACGTACGCGAGACACTCAAAGGAAATAGGCTAAGGAAATATAAGCTGACATATTAAGAAATCTGCACTTTCAGGAACTGAATGGGATGTTCTCAGAAATGGAAAAACTTTACAGCTCCTCTTTCCATTGATGCCTTACCCTTCAACCCACTCCTGTGATACTCATCATCATCTGCATCAAATGGACCAATGTTTATGGTTTTGAAATGGACGTTTCAAGTTTATGGCTGTGTTGAAGGGGGTCATTAACTGAGAAATCTAAATTTCCTTGATCTTTTCAAGAGGTCATTGTCCTATAAAAACATCCTTTAAGTTTCAGAACTTAAAACTTTGTTGTTAGTCTAAAAACAACTAATATTGAAGGCAGTCTGCCAAAATGACAGCTTGTGGAATGTTCTACTCTATGATGTAATAGTGTGGATAAGCACCGCCTCAACAGAAGATCATCAACGCCTGCTTCTACTTCGCTGCCTGTTTAGCCCCACCCTCCGATTTGCACATGTAGTGTTTACGAGAGAGGCGAACACGCAGGTCTACACACAGACCAAACGATAAAGATGCTCCAAAGATAAGTTGCTGTGCAATGTCTCTGCATTGCCTTCCTTCTGATCCCAACATTAGGAAAAAGCAGATGAACTTTTCTTCCAATTTTTTTCTTCTTTTCCAGACCGCGCTAGTAAGAACTTGGTCCTTTGTTCACTTCATTTTAAGCAGATTCGTTTACAAACAAGTTACAGTTCCACACAGGATTTTCAGAAAGATTGAAACTAAAAAACAATGCTGTGACTAATGCCAACTATATATTGGATCCGACAGTAATGTCACAACACAAGTGTGAATAACTGTTTTCATTACGTGGTCACTATTGCTTTGCCTGTTCTTACAGATCATTTGATATGTATTGAGATAATTAAGCATTTTTGACCTGAATCACAGCAGCTTCCAACTATGAGGAATGTACTCTGTCGACACATACACAACTGTTAGCAAATCATAGCAGTGGGCATTTACTTCCAAGTCTACAATCCTCCACACCTATTCAAACAGAGCGTTCTGATGAGGGGGGTTAAAAACAGGACAGAAAATAGCCAATTACTTCTAAATTATGACGTTTTTTGATGTAAAAATCTTGATAACATGTGTGGACCTAAGAGAACAGTGCAAAATAAAAAACAGAGGCCATTTATGACCCCTTTAAACACAACATCAAATAATATTTTTCCATCTTTTCTTCTAAGATCATTTGCATTCAAAATTTCTTAACATGGGCAGCCATATTGCACTAAAATCAGTGACCACTTATTTTGGCTGCTTTTAGTGTGGTATGTTGTTTATTTGGGGCTTGTTTTGTTAGATCAGGTTGTTTTGTTTTTTTTTCTAGTAAGATGGAAGCTAATTGCAGTGCAGTGATTGTGAGCATGATGCAAATGGCTAAATCAAGAAAGGCTCTTTATTTAGCACAGCTGGGCCAATTTCTTTAATGACGTTGAAATTGGTTTATTAAAATGAGTTGATGGCAAGCGTCTGAGATGAAGCAAGGACTGCTGGGTTTGTTACTATTCATAATGATGAAAGCTACCATTTATATTAATAACTTCAGGAAATCCAGCTAAAACTAACATAAGAAGATGAAATGTTTGGAACATGGTTTCTAGGAGGTTCAAGTTAGTTTAGTTCTAATTCAAATAAGTGCTGTTCTTTTAAACATTTTAGTCATCAAAATTCCAAAAAAAAAAAAAAAAAGTTATCACACTTTCCACAAAACGTATGAAGCAGGTCAACTGTTTTCAACATTGATTTTTTTTTTTTTTTTTTTTTTTTTTTTTTTATAATTAATGTTTCTTGAGCAGCAAATCAGCATTTCAGAATCATTTCTGAAGGATCATGTGACACTGAAGATTGGAGTAATGATATTGAAAATTCAGCTTTTCGACACAGGATTAAATAACATTTTACAATATATTCAAATAGAAAGCCTGTATTTGTAAAAACAATATTTCACAATATAAATGCAGCCTTGATGAGCATAAGACACTTCTTTCAAAAACATTAAAAAAAAAACTTACAGACCTCAAATTTTTGAACCGTAGTCTTAAATGGTTTTTTTGAGCAGAGAATTCAGCTTGTTATCCATCAAGAGCAATATCAAGTCTTACCTGGACACGACCAAAGGCAAAATCAACATCTTCAACATCCTCATCAGCAGTTCTCCAGGAAACTGGAAGTATTTCACTTCCTAGAGTAGAAAAGAGACACAGCAATCAACAAAACACTGACCAGTCACAACTTTCAGAGAGAGAAATGATGAAAATCAACCTGTCAGAGAATTTTTTATATGGATTTGGCCTTTAGGCCTCTTTACCAGTTTTCTGGGAAAGACGATTTAGTAAAAGCCCTCAGGTTTTCTTTGGTTTAAAGTTTCCTGACGGTGCAGTTCAGTTGTCAAATTAAATGGCTGTCAGACATCATGCTGAGGTTTTGACTTTTAACATTCCCAGAAATTATCAAAAAACAGTAAGTTTTCCACACAATTTGAGAAACTGTTTGAATACTGATTAAACTGTTTATTTCTTATTGACATTTTGTATTTTGTATAATATTTCTCATTTAGGGTGCCAAAAAGCAATACCTTGAAAAAAAAAAAAAAAAAAAAAAAACTTTATTGTTGCTTGTCAAACTCTAAAATATGACATGCATGAGAAATGATCAAATTTAGGATTTGTTTTAGTTTACTGGAAATTGAAGACTCATCTTCTGAATTATCATCCAAAAAATATCACTGTTTCTTTGTCTAGTTTAGTTTCATAGTCAGGTACTAGACTGTTTTAGCACTGAAAAGAAGTGTGGGAAACACAGTTCACAATTGCAAGACATTTCACCCAAACCAGACGTAAAAAGGCAGAGGATGTGCAAAAAGCAATAAATAGGTACAAAGAAGAGAGACCTTTTTTATGGTTCCTGCAGGTTTTATGAAGGTAAATTTAAGATTTTAAGACCTTTAAGACAAAGTAAAGAAAATTTGTAAAGGGAGACAAAGAAATTCCAGAGCAAAACAAGAACTAATGCCTGCCAATGGGTTTAGAAACATTTCCTTTCCAAATGGAAAATAGATTATTTTTCTGACCCCAGTGACAGATATTTTTTGTGCAGTGTATGCAGCATTTAATGCTATGACTTTACGACTTTAATTTCAGATTTAAGACCTTTTTTAATTAAGACCTTTTTTTGTGGTAGACATTTTTTAAAGTCCTTTTTTGAAGCACAAACAACTCACTTGTACTGTAGTTGCACCTCTGGTTTTTTATAGTGCCGATTTTTGTTAAACTGCATGGAAACCAATGTGGTATCCAGTATCTGAAAACAACAAGAAGGTTAACTTCCGAAACTCCAGAAAACAGCAGGAATCAGGAGATCTTAATGAGTTTGCTGCAGCACCTCCCTTCATCTGCCCTCAACAGTGACCGCAGTCCGAAACTAAAGAAACTGCCCAGTGATAACGCCCAAATCTCTCTCTCTCTCTCAGTGGTTGGATGCTTGGCCTGCAGTCAGGACTCTGAGAAAGCCTCTTTGCTTTAAGCTCTGCTGGTTTTGTGTCGTGCTATGAGAGCAGAGGACTGCCAGAGCCGAGAAATTAATCATCTTAAAACTCAGAGCGCCACTCCATAGACTGCTCACACAGACTCATACACAATTATAAAAATATTTCAGACTATTTTAAATTCTGTTTAGATTAACGCTTGCTGATAAATGTCTAAATGTCTAAATTTCAATAATTGTCATGCATACATTCACACAAAGCTTTAAGTGCAAATATGCATACAGGCACAAACTGGCAAAGTGGAAAGGGAATGGATGTAATCAATGCAAATGAAGTTCATATAATATCATTTTGCATTTGAAAGCAATTATTTGTCCTACAAAATCGGCCTGTTAGATACACATATTATTGCACGTATGCAAATTTGATTTTATAATCAATGCATTCCTGTTTCCATTCGATTTGATTACAATACAGTGTCCCTCCACAACACAACTTAATTTTAAAATGCCTTAATTTTAAAATTTGAAATGATTCTTCTTTAAAGAATCAATTTTGTCTTGCAAGCTGTTGCACCAATTTGTGTGGTATTTATTTATTTATTTATTTATTTTTATATGTGCATGCCATAAAGAAACCAAAATATCTCAGTGAAAAAATACATAGCTCAGAAGTTGATTGTTGAGATGAAATCCCAGAAGAGACATGTTCGAGGGGTATTTTTCTAAGCAGTATAGGAGACTTACAAATATCTCCATTTGCTCTCCATTTAACATCAGGAACATTGCATCTAGGAGAAGCAATAAAGTTATTACAGAGATCTTATTTATGAGATTTCTTTCATAGTGAATAGAAGAAAGAATGTACACTCTAAAAAATGCTGGGTAAAATATGGACAAACCCAGCGATTGGGTTGTTTTGACCCAGCGGTTGGGTCACTACCCAGAAGGGTGGGTTAAACATTTAACCCAACCGTTGGTTGAAAAAAACACTGAGTTTGTTCATATTTTACCCAGTGCTGGGTTGTATTTAACCCAGAATTTTTTAGAAAAGCTTTTATCGGAAATGCCAAAAAAATCACAGATAAGATTTTGCTTTCAGAAAGATTTCAGAATAAATATCAACGTCTCAAACTGAGTTCTTTCAAAATTTCTTACAAATTTGAGGCCTCATCTGTGATTTATTTCATAGAGAAAGGAAGAATGGACAAGGATGGAAAAGAAAGAGAAATGAGCACTACGAGAAATAGGCACAATATGCTATATGTCTTTACATCTATTACCTTTTTTCACACCAATTTTCCATCATTTCTGCTTCCCCGCCATCAACAGAATTTTCTCTCCACATTCATACAGCTCTACTCTTACTGTGTGTCAGCTAAATAAAATGTCCCTCAGATCCTTCAGAAACAGTCAGAAAGAGAATATGATGCACAAGATGATATGGCATATGATAATATTGGCTAAAGAGCTTTAGTGTGTTGCATTAGGCAGTAAGGACTGGCTGTTCAAAGCTGGATCTGTGTGTGTCTCAGGATGTGTTTCTGTGTGTGTATCAGCTCAAGTGGCATTATGCGCTTTGATTGAACTGTTGACATTTGCAACCCAGTGATCAATCGAGACGCTGTCCACACAGACAGTCTTCAGTAGCTCACGCAGCAGACCTTTCAGAACGCCTGCAGCCAGCATCAGTTCTCACGCCACAGGTTTCAGGCTTTTACTGGGTCCCCAAGAAACATGTAGACACACTTCACATCTGAATGTCACTGCATTAGACAGAAAATATCACTACAGCTGTTATTTTAGCATTTAAAACTAATAGAGGATAGATGTTTTGCTTAAAAAGGGTGCTTATGCACTTTAAAAAATGTTTTTACAAAGCTGTGAGTAAAACCAAAATGATTGGAGTAAGATTTACAACAAAAATACTATTTCAGTTTTTGAATTTCAAGTTTAACACAATGTGTTTTCATGGTAAATATTTATGAAATTTACTAACAATTTATGAGTGAAAAAGGAAATCCTACACTAAATTTGTTCTTTACAATAAATGGGTAGTTTTGATATTTTGATCCAATGCAATGACATTCATGCATTTTCACGTTTTTCAACTCGTGTATATAGCTTCTCAGATAAATAAACATCAAAATGACCTCGCTCCGGTACAAAAGACTCTGTAATTACTCTGAACCCTTTTAATGTAATTTCTCCTTACAGATGCCAATCATTTCTGAAGAGGAATTTCTAGGAAAGAACATGACAAATTATCTCATTCAAAACCTTACTATCTGCTTGTTGCAGTATGAAAAACAAAGCTCTCTTCCTGCCTGCATGGATTACAAAACTTTAATTATAGTGGGAGCCACTTCACTGCAGTTCTTCCTGTAGAAATTATGGAAGGATGGGTCCGAATGTTTTTTCTCATGTTGCAAGACGCACAGACCCATAATTTACAATACAACAATGATTGCCATTATTTCTTTGAGAACATCTCATGCTTTGTTTTTGAATGCTCAATTTGTGCTGTAGATTTGTAAAGAAATGCCTTTGTTCCTTCACTCTGAGAAGAATTACATAGCAGTTGTTTAAAAATTAGCCATTGATTTGTGTGTAAGTGGCTCATCTGTGTGCGATCGCAGAGGCCGGGTGGCACGCATGTGCTCCTAAAGCATAACAAGGAACATTGTGTGTATTTTTAATGGTTAAAGTATGGCTGGGCGACACACCAAACAACAAAACAAATGCATCATGCAAGATGCTGAAATACTGTTTATATGATACAAACTGTAAAAGTTTGAAGTTAAAAATGTCTTAATAATGGATTTGTTTCTTATAAACATGCAGCTTTTCACTTCAGAAGACATTAATTGATGGACTGGAGTGGTGTGGATTACTTGTGGATTATTGTGGTGTTTTCATCAGCTGTTTGAACTCTCATTCTGACGGCACCCATTCACTGCAGAGGATCCAATGGTGAGAAAGTGATGTAATGCTACATTTCTCTAAATCTGATCCCATGAAGAAACAAATTCATCTACATCTTTGATGGCCTGGGGTGAGTAGATTATCGGCAAATTAGATTTTTTTTGCCTTTAAGACAATTGTTTTGTATTACAAGTTAAAATTTTGTATTTGGAAGATTTTGGATATCTCTTTTCATCACTCCATAAATCAGAACAGATTTATGGGTTTATATAGTCAACAGACAGGATTTTTCATCATATTTTTTAGGAAAAAAAAAATATTTGGTGTATATAAGTGCTACTGAAGTGGAGATTTCTGGCTCAGTGCATGAGGAAAAAAGAAATGGAAATAGACAGTGTAATAACATATAAATGTGCATTTTGGATGTTTTCTTTCTACTAAAGTTGAAAAGCAAAGCGCATTGCACTGATGCCAAACAAATGAATCATTTTATTAATTTGAAAATATTAATCATTATGAATAAACTTCTCTTTTGGTTTCTCTATAAATTATGGAATGTTTACAAAGCAAAACAAGAACAAGTCCTTCTAGCAGTCTGCTGTGCTTTAAAAGCCACTCCATGCAAGTTTTAGAGCACAGTGTTTCTTGGACAGACTCTAAAAAGCAATTTAGGCATGAGTGCTCCAGTGTCCTTGCTGAGAAGAACATATTAGTAGATGTTTAAGAGCAAAATCTCATAGAGACTGAACACTGAACATCTGAACCCTCGCCACAGAGCCTCATTCAGACTAATGCAGAACCGCTGCGGGTCAAAACTAATGAATTTCGCTCAGTTCACATTTTTGACCAGTACTTCTGGTACCTTATACAGAGGGCCTTTAAATAGAGTGACTATTTTCTGAGTTTATTTGGTGTATGTTTTGTTTCTTGTTCCTCCTTAACAGTTGCATTAATTATTCTTTTTTAGTAGCCTATATAGTTTATATACGACCTGGAAGTATTTATTCAGCAATCGGTGCTAAAACATCATGTATACGGAACATGGTTAGTCTACATTAGTCCTATTTCGTCGGCACTGGCGGAAGAATGTGCAGGGACTGTTAACGGAACTGATGTTGAACGGATTCTACACCAAAGGCTAGTATGAAAAAAAGCATTCATTTACAACAAAATTCGGTCTTTATAACATCTGGCACTGTCATTTATTGCAGTATTTTAAGTATTTCATTAAATCTATCTATCTATCTATCTATCTATCTATCTATCTATCTATCTATCTATCTATCATCTGTTTATTTTTGGGGGATTAGACTGACTGTATAGCCATATTAAAACACTAACATCTTGATGAACACTTTAATTTCAGAAGTACAATCATCACAAAGTTTTCCCATCAAGTGCTTCCTCACGCTCTCAGGACACCAGTTTGAATCCTGCCATCTAGTGGAACAAACCCACTAATTACTCATCAGAGGAACTGAGCTAAACATCAGCTGTTAATCAGGTAATATTGTCCTGAATCAAAGAATGTATTTCCTCGCAGAACTTTGAAGTGGACTCATTTTAAAACCTACTAAGATTTCTGAAATCATACAATAGCACTGCATGACGAACAGATTGAATTCTTAGTTGATAATGACTTTGGATTCAAAGCCATGGATAAATAGGATGATTAAACTTTTCAGAGCCTGACAGATTATGCATACTTCAAAACACCTCATTTTGTTTTACCTGGGTAAAAAGGAGTAATACAAGTTTCGAAACAACAAGAGTGTGAATACATTTATTTTTTAATGAACTGCTTTTTTTAATTCCGAGTTTGTCTCCTGTAATCTACACAACACTGAGCCTTGGTGTCTGATGTGACCAAAAAAAATAAAAAATAAAATAAATTAAAATAGATGAGTATTCAAATTTCCTGCAGGCTTTTGAATGTTTTCCATCTGGAGATGTGTTCCATCTGTACTTTATCTGTGGCGATGCCCTCAGGATAAGCAGATATGAAAACACAGCTTGTCTTGAAAGGAATATATTACCTGAAATAAAAATTCTGTCATTGTTTACTCATCTTCGTGTTGTTTGCAAACATGTAAGACTTTCTTTCTGGTTTCTCTTTACAATACAGTGAAAATAGGCATCATTAGCATTTGTCCAGCTACAAAAAGCCACTAACCCTATGGAAGCCTGTTTCTGCCAAAGAATAATAATGATAAAAAAGATAATTGCAACATTTTATCTCACAATTCAGACTTTTTTTTTCTTGCAGTTGCACGTTTATATATCTGAATTGTGAGAAAAAAAAAGTCAGAATTGTGAGATAAAATGTTGCAATTACCTTTTTTATCATTATTATTCTGTGGCAGAAACAGGCTTCCATAGGGTTAGTTATTTTAGCACATAATGTTAAACTAAACGAAAATGAGAAATGTTGCCTGTATCTGAATAAGTTGTAATTTATTTTTATATTTTACTTTATTTCTGTTTTCTTTTTTTCAGTCCTTGCACATTTATGATGCTCATGTTTAAGTGAAGGTTCAGTTGTGTAGATTCAGCCTGTTCATTACACAAAGACATTGTAAATGCCTTTAACAGTGCATTTTATACGTTGTCGAGTATTGTTCTATAATGTTGAGCGCATGTCCAACACACCAGGTAAATGGACCACTTTAAGGTGCTTTTAGTTCTTTATGAAGCATGACAGCTCCCATACGTTGTATAACTCCACAAAAAAGTTGCACATGCCACTCCTTCAAATGTCTTGCTCAAGGACACAACAGAATCACAGCAGGATCTCTTTTAGGGCCACACAATCTGCAGCCTTCAGAAGCTCCTGCTGGCTTTCTAAATGTGTGAGATATTTCCAGTCACTTCATAGGCATCACACCACATGCTGCAGGATTCATTTTATACCAGTATTAAAAATAAATAAATAAATAAATAAAAAACCACACAACAGAATCCAGCTGAGCTTCAATGAGAGTTGGTTTGACACTGAGATACAGGTATATGGAGTCCAACCCCGGTAAGCACTCTTTTTTTGAACACAGCAAGCAAAAGAGCCTCCCAAACCTGTCTTAATGCTGAGATACAAATATAAAGGTAATATTTTGAGGGTATTACAGAGGTGCAATGGTGCAAACAAAATTCATTGGGTCAGCTTCACAGCTGTTGAAGCAAAACACATATAGTACAAAAATATCAGAAATCAAATGATTATTCATCAATTTTTGTCCATTTAGTGTATTTTTTATTAATCTCACTGCAAGGAAAACATCATACCAACCTTGTAAAAAAGAAGTGCACTTAATTGAATTGGATGTGCACTTGTAGTGTACTTCAAATATTATAAGTTTATATATTTATATCTATATTATATATTTATAATATATAATATTTTTTTCTAATTTATTAGTTGCATGGCTCTTTTCTATACAGTGAAAATGAATGAGCATTACTGAGATCAAGAAAAGACAAAAAAGAACATTTCAGTATTACTGAAGACATCTACATGATTGCTCTGTGATTCAAGCCATTATTCGTCCCCATTATTCATCCCCGAATATCCCCATGCAGTGCATATATTCCAATGAACCGCACTGAGCAGATTTTCAGTGGACAGCTTCAATTTTCTGTCTCTTTTTATACAATTATGAAAGAACATGGAAAATGGTGCACAAATTATATGGACTGCTTTTTATCATTTTAGCTTGATGACTTGATATTGACTTTCAACATTTCCATGAAATAAAGAAAAATGGGACTAATTGATATTATCTTTTTTTATTCACTTATTCATTTATTATTTCCTTTAAACTGGATTTGGCCAGATTTTCCAGCATGGTGAAGACTGTGTATACATGCACACATTTTTTGTGATCATCTGTGACTATCACTCTCAACACATTTAGATTTTCTCAATGCAACTGTTGAACATGTGCATGCTGTGTCTCCTTTTGTCTCATTCAATGCAGCACAGCAAGGCAAACCCAAAAATAGCCTCACATCTGAAAGAGAATGAAGAAACATTGCTGTGCTGATTGAACTAACCACATGCACAATACAACTGCACTAACAAAAAGCCTCTTCTTCAAAGTGCCCGTAAACACTTTTGTGTCCAAATAGCAGTGTTTTGTCTCCCATTTGCTTTGCCAAAAAAAACGATAAATACAGAAGTGCTTCAGACTAATGCGACGCATGACTCACTGTCACCTCTTCTACAAACAATAAAAGAGCGAGTGTGAGAGTCTGTATTGTGAAACAGCTTTGTGAAATAAGTTTGCGAATCTGTCTAGGAGAAGGACAGCAGGGTTTTTCATTTATCAAAACAGCTAGTCAAAGTTGAATGTGTATTGTAGGAAAACATACATAAATGTCCAATGGCTCTAAGAAAAAAAAAAAACTGATGTCAAAGTCAGTCAAAAAAAAAAAACTGACACCATAAAAAAGACCATACATTATACACATAAACAGATAAATTATGATATTTTCATGATTACAAGCACACATGCACACGCATTACTGCAAATTTTAAACGTACACTCATTTTTAAAAAAAAATATTTTTGAAAGAATTTTTTTTCTGCTCACTAAGACTAATTTATTTCATCAAAAATATAGTCAAAACTGTAATATTGTGAAATATTATTACAATTTAAAAGAACTGTTTTCTATTGTAATATATTGTAAAATATAATTTATTTTTGTGATGCAAATCTGAGTTTTCAGCATCATTACTCCAGTCTTCAGTGTCACATGATCCTTCAGAAATCACTCTATTATGCTCATTTGCTGCTCAATTATTCAGTCATCAATTATTATTGGTGCTAAATTGTTAATAATGGTTCTTCTTATTATCAACGTTGAACATTATCAATGTTTTTTTTCTGTTTAATACTTATATAAATGTCACAATTTAATTTTTCAATGTAATAATTCACAATTTTTAATTTTTTATGTATTTTTGATCAAATGAATACAGCCTTGGTGAGCATAAGAGACTTCTTTCAAAAACATTAAAAAATCATATGTGAATATGTAAGTGTATTTGTTTTAAAAACAAAACTGTTTGAAAAAAAATTAAATAAATTTGAGTTAATCATAGGTAAAATGAAAAAAAAAAATGCTGCAGTTGTATTTATCTTAAACACGGTCTATATGTAGAAAATTGGCTCTTGTGTGTCTAGTGCTTTCAGGTTAGTTAACTCCTTTCTGTGTCCTCTCATGACATTCGTACATAAATTCATTCAAAACCACCACACATCATAGGCTCTTGATGGATTTTTCTGCTTGCTTTTGTGTTAAAAGAAATCAATAGAGAGATACTGATGTACTTGCAGTCTATGATATATAATTATCATATATATGTATGGATTCGTGTACTATTCTTTATATATAGAAAGTGCATGAGAGATATTTGTGGAAGCTATTCCTACTACTTCCTATCTCTCAGGACTGAATGTAAATCAGTGACTTACTACTGAGACAGAGAGGGCTGAGTATGAGAAAGAGGTTGGTGTATGAAGAGAGCCAAACATTATTATGATAATTTCCTCTCATGGATAGCAGTGGTCTTGTTTACACTGTGTCTCAAGCAGATAATTCCCATCAACAAATAATCTGTCAATATTGAAAGCGATAATGCTGTGATGGCAAACAATCATAGCCAATTGGGACATATTTTGAGATTTTGCTGCAATGTGATTTCAGTATGGAAGAGATACTGCAAAAACTCCATTTTACATAGGTTTATATAAATGAGATTGCCATGTTCCTGTAGTTCAACTTATAGAGCTTAACTAGCAATTCGAAGGTCATGGGTTCAATTCCACATAACTTTTATTTTTAGGTCCAAACTGGGATTCTCTTGCAAAATAAGCTAATTTTTTTTTTTTTTTTTTTTTTTTTAAAGAGCCCATTGTAATTTAGCTTTTACGGCAGATAGCATCACCGACCTGCTTTAAATGCCGCGAGGCTAAGCGGCACTTGCTTAATGTACAATTACTAAGAGCATTTGTATGATTGGACAGTAATCCCCGGCCGTCACAGCAAATGGCCTGTGGAGGTTTTATTTTTAGGTGTATTTCAGAATCATATCGGAGGTTTTAGTCAGAAGCGGACACAAAATGAAAAAGTGAGAAACTGCACCTTTTTGTTTTTGTTTTAATCTAATGAAGAACTAGCTGCAAATACCACTGCAAAAAATGTTTTCCAGTTCAAATATCTAATCATTCATAAATCAGAATTTACTTGAGAAGCAAAATTATGAAAATATGTATCTAAAAATGTATTAAAATTAGGGAAGATTTATGCTTAAAACAAGACAAAATATCTGTCAGTGGGGTCAGAAAAATAATCATGTTTTCCTTTTGAATTAAGTTTATCTTTCTCACCCCACTGGCAATTTTTTAATAAACTCACTTAATTTTTTAAAAGTTGTTTTGCTTATTAAGCAATTGAATATTGATATTGAATATTGAATTGTTTAATTATTTGTACTGTAAAACAAGACAAAATACATACAAAAAAAATGTAGTATCCTAATATTAATCCTAATATAATTTAAAATTTCAACCAGTTTAAATGATAAATCAGATGCATTATTGTGATTGATAAAAAGGGATATTCAGAAAAAAGGCTCAAAGCCAAGACATAACATTTAACCAAATTATTCAAGACTCGGGTGGAGTTATAGTTTAATGGAAAAGCCCTTATTGATCAACCAATAATCATAAAAAAATCTACTAGATAGTCTACTACTTTCTACTAGATAGTCATCCAAAAAAAAAAAGGAAACCCCAGAGGTCAGTTGGACCAAATGAGTCCATAAGCCCATAATAGTTCAATAAAAAACCCATATTGATCAACCAATAATCATAAAAAAGACCTGATTTCCAACTTTTACTGGAAATTCATCCAAATAAAATGAAACCTAAAGGTCATTTGGACCAAATGAGACCATAATAGTTAAATCGAAAAACCATATTTATCAACCAATAATCTTAAAAAAATAAATAAATAAAAACCTTATTTTTGGCTTCTTCTGGAAAGTCTTTCTAAAAAAGGAAAAGGTCATTTGGACCAGATAACACAATGAGATCATAATAATTTAATCGAAAAACCCATATTGATCAACCAATAATCAGAAAAAAAGCCTTGATTTTTGGCTTCTACTGGAAAGTCATCCAAAAAAAAAAAAAAAAAAAAAAAAATGAGACCATGAGGAGAGGTTTGGACCATACTGACACTGTAGGTGGGATAGGAGAGGGTTTTATGGGAGCTTTTTGGGGAGGATTTTACATTGTTTTGATGGCATCTACTACAGCCTTTCATTATTGTACATATAAGGGGTTGACAGGGAGACTAACCTGCTCCGAGAGGTTTTTGGAGCGCAAGAAGAAGCCGAGCAGACATCCGATAATGACGGCCAACACAGAGAGGATGAGCAGGCCGTTCTGCTTACAGACCCCTTTCACTCGCACCCAAACTGCATCCAGTGCCACGGCCATCGTGTGTCCCACGTCCACAAAACACCAGCCACACTAGCAGATCTCCATATATCCACCGCCCAGATCCAGATGGGAGAACGACCCACGCAGATGGACGAGAAAGAATAGACTGACGTATAACAACGTGCAGATAAGTGCAGGTTTGCTCAGGATCTGGAAAAAACACTCATACTCTCTTTCTTTCCTTCACCATGCAGCGATGGACAAAGAAGATCATTACACTTTTCAAGCATCCACTGTTTTCAGCCCATTCGGGACAGAATGGCTCCACCCACCTTCCAGCTCAGCCAATAGGAAGCGAGCGACAGTTGATGTTGTGCACAGTGCGGACAGCATCAATCCTATTAGCACGCTGTGTAAAGGGGTCTGTGGCCTGGATTACACGCACAGAGCATCACATGAAGACAAAACTGGCTGGATCTGTTCATAAATGACACTGAATGAAGGAAAATGGTTTTATTTATGGGCGTGTGGATGTTTATAAGCGCATATCAGGTGCATTCTGGGATTTCGGGGTTAAAGCACAACAATTTTGTGCCTTTGTACAGATTCTGAACTGATTCAGAAGGAATTCACGTTTTTTAGAAACATGACCATTTTAGGAGCTAAACGTGCAAGGGGAAAATAATTTTAAGTTCCAGTTCTTCAGAAATCTGCAGAAGAAATGTAGATATGTTTAGAAATATTGAGAATATAGTCTTGGACAAGATGCACATATAAACCAAAAACACAGAAAGTAAAATATGTACACTACTGTTCAAAAAACTTTTGGGTCAGTAAGATTTTTTTTTTATAATAAATTAATAGTTTTATTCAACAAGAGTGCATTAAATTGATCAAAAGTGAAAGTAAAGACATAATGTTACAAAAGAGTTCCATTTCAAATTAATGCTTTTCTTTTGAACTTTCCATTCATCAAAGAATCCTTAAAAATATAAATCATATTTTCCACATAAATATTAAGCACCGTAACTGCTTTCAACATTGATAAGAATTTTTTAGGCACCAAATCAGCATATTAGAATGATTTCTGAAGGATCATGTGACACTGAAGACTGGAGTAATGATGATGACAATTCAGCTTTGCATCACAGAAATAAATTATTATTATTATTTTAAATTGTAAAAATATTAAATATTGCTGTTTTTCTGTATTTTTTATAAAATAAATGCAAAATCAAAGATACCTCTTTCAAAAACATTTAAAAATCATAGCAACCTTAAGCTTTAATAAAAAAAAGCAAAATGCCAGACTAAAATAATATATAGTATGAAAAGCAATGTGTACAATCTGCACAGTCAGTGATTTTTTTTTTTCGTATGAGATCAGAGAATCACAGTAGCGTTAGATGACATAATCCCAACACACCACACACATCTCTGCTCCTCATTCACAATTAATCCAAAGCACCGAAGGTTAAGCGTGGCTCTCCAGCTGTCTTACTCATCAATGACTTTCAGAAGATGCACAAGCACTGGGTCAGTCGCTACACAGAGCTACACGCTACAAATAGAGCTTTTAATGGAGCACGGGCTGGAGGAAATCTGTTAGAGTAATGCACGCCTGTCAGATGCTTCATTAAAACCCTTCATTGAACCCCTGCGAGGGAAGACTTGTATATGACCTAGCCTCTCGTTATTCATGATGATGGTGCTAAAGTGACAGCTAAAGGTCCATTAGTGGTCAAAATAAACAGCGCTGAACTCCAACCACATCTTCAAAAATGGTAATGATTGAACACCAGAAAAAATACAGAGTGCATATTTATTTTGCTACAGTGTCAGACATAATTTGACATACTTGTCAACAAGACATCTTTATTTTATTTTATTTTTTTTAAATAATATGAAGATGATACAACTCTGTGCTGTCTTCTTCAGGTCAGGTGAAGTGATTCTAAGAGAAAAGCGTTTAACTATGGAAGCCCATTTCTGCCACTGAGTAAAAAAAACGAAAAACAAAAAAGGTAATTCTGACTTTTTAGTAACTTTTTATTCTCACAATTTTTTCTTGCAATTTCAAGTTTGCATCTCACAATTCTGACTTTTTTAGCAATTGCGATATAAACTTGTAATTCTGAGAAAAAAAGTCTTTTTTTCCTCAGAATTGGACTTTAAAACTTGCAATTGTGATTTTTTTATCTCAAAATTTTGAGAGAAGACAAAATTGCAAGATAAATTTATTGCGAGAAAGAAGCCAATTGTGAGTTTATATCCTGCGATTCTGACTTTGTAACTTTGTGACTTTTTTTCAGAATTGTGAGATATAAACTAGCAATTCTGACTTCTTTCTCGTAATTGCAAGTTTATATCCCACAATTCTGACTTTTTTCCACACAATTCTGATATAAACTCGCAACTGTGTGAAAAAAAAAATCTGAATTTCGAGATTTAGTCTTGCAATTGCGAGAAAAAGTCAGAATTGTGAGTTTGGTCCCACTTTATATTAAGTGGCCTTAACTACTATGTACTTAACATTAAAAAATAAGTATAATGTACTTATTGTGCTCATATTGTATTGCAAAACACTTCTGCTGCTATTGAGGTGGGATACAGGTAACGTTAAGGACAGGTTTGGTGGTATGTGTAGGTTTAAGGGTGGGTTAAGGTGTAAGGGATGAGTCAACAGTTTAATTATAAATGTAATCACAGAAATTAATTACAGATGTAATTACAATATAAGTACAATGTAAAACATGTATGTACACAATAAGTGCATTGTACCAAATGATTAATTTAAATGTAAGTACACAGTAGTTAAGGCCACTTAATATAAAGTGGGACCGTGAATTTATATTTAACAATTCTGACTTTATTTTTTGCAATTGCACGTTTATATCCTGAAATTCTGACTTTCTCTTGCAATTGTGAGCTTAAATCTTGCAGTTCAGAGAAAAAAGTCAGAATTGTGAGTTAAAAATTCGCAATTACCTTTTTTATTTTTTAATCAGGGTGTAAATGGGCTTCCATAGTTGAACACATTCGTACAGGCCTGTGGTCAAAGACGTAAACCTTAAAAGATTTAAATGTAACAGCAGAATGTCTGCCATCAGCTAGAAATCAGGAGGAGCAGTTGATCATTGGGGACTGCGAGAATAAAAATAATAAAAAAAAAAACTGATGAAATACATGTATTTTTTCAAAAAATGGCTTGAAAACATACTGACAAACAGCCATAGATGTCACAGTAAACATGCCCTTGATCATTCTCACAGTATATATTTATCTGCTAGAATGGCTCACAAGGTCAGAGCCTTCAAACTATAAAGCAAAAGCTATGGCTCAGCCCAGAGAGCCATTAAGCTGTGTATTCTTGTAACGAAAAGACTAAAAGTGTGGTGATTGTGGTCATATTCAGGTCAAAATATGTTCTAAAATGGTGTGCTTGAAACTCCATAAACTTGGGATAAGAAAAGGTTAAAGTGTAATTTCTACACCATTAGTAGCACCAAACTGAAATCGAAAAAAGTCCAAACAGGTTGCTCAAGCACGTGTTGAATAGAACTATGGATCTAAACAGATCTTTTGATAATGGCCAGTTGTTCACTCCACTATTTTAGGCTGCTTCATATTTTCATTAATGAATTATGAAATTATGTTTTTGTTTTTTTTATAAACTGAACATCATGAAAACTTCAGTTCATTATAGTTCACTCAAAAATGAAAATTTATTCTTCCTCATGTCAAACCTGTATGACTTTCTTTTATCGGTCATACACAAAAGGGTACGTTTGGCAGGATGTCCACGTTGCTCTTTTCATTCAATGAAAGCAGGTTCCAAAAATGACATTTTGAAATGCAGAAAAGCTTTTTGGGTTTTTGTGTAGTCAATATTATTAGCTTTACTCAAAAACAACACAAGTCTAATGACATATCCTCATTTAGATGTGGACAGCCTTGTTTGTGCGCCAAGTTTCCACTGTTGTGATCCATAACAAAGAACAGAATGAAACAGAAATGTCAAATTTGGTAAATGCATTATGTTAGAGCTGATGCAATGGGAAAAGGGAGATTCAAACTTTTCTGCTGCCATACAGGCTTCTTTCTTCATTTTGTCTGGCTCAACCAGTCAGTGGTGCGGTGCCAACAAATAGCCTTTGCCAACAAGATGGGATGTTTGACACTCTGAATCCTAAACTGCCAAAAAAAAAAAAAAAAAAGGTCAAAAGCCCAGCACTATTCTACCAAACCTGCATGTTTTTGTGTATTTTAAAGCCTCGAAAGTCAAAAACTATTACACCTGTACGTATTTAGTTTTGACAAACTGTTGCCTGAAATCTACATATATGGAAGAGGCTGATGTTCTTGTTTGATGAAAGGCACACAGGGAGAGATTTTCAGGACATGGAGAAAACTCTGATATGAGACTTGTGCGTCATGCGTCTTGTTTTAGTCAGGACAGCCGCCAGCGGATGTTTACCAGTAGAGTAATCCGACTCAGTCTGGCTGTCCCACATGCACACACACTGAGATAGACCTCTCATTACCTCTGCATGTACCCACCATTGTGACACCCACCGGACATGACCTGTTTAACAGCCTTCTGTCTGTGTTTTAGTTATTTTGCAAGTATTGAAAAAAGCAAAACAACATCACTGTGTGCAAGGTTCAGCGATTATTTGTGCAATTTGTGTGTTCAGTTTGTCTCGTCATCCCTCATGTCACATGTTTACCCAGACTCCATGCTCAGTAATCCCACTCTTTTGCCAATATTTCTGCTCAATCTGGTTTCATCAGGTCAGGATTAGCAGAGATTAGTCAGATGCCCAGCCGCTGGCGTGCACATTCACTCAGTCATTAATGATGTTAGTGTTTCTGTCGTCAGAATGGCAGCACATCACGTTCTGTTGTCCAAACCATACGTATTAAACTTTGGTGTGTAACTTAACATGCACCGTTTGTGCTCCAGATATGAACAGGACTTTGACTTGGTGGAGACAACTGGTACATCCCATTGGCTTTTTTTGAAATAGGGATTCAAGCCATACTGTAGACTATCTAGAGACCAGAATAGACTTGGTTCGTTAAGACACCACCTGGAACAACCACTTTTTGGTCTGTAATTTTAAAATTGTGCTGATGCTGTCTGAATATGTGTCTGGCTTTTGGGAAATAATAGCTATGACAGCTGAAGTATTATCTGTGACTCTAGCAGAGAATTTTGAATGATGGACAGTGACTCAAAATAAACTTACCACAGGAGGAGGTTGCAGCACAGGGATTGGACACGATTGTTCATCGTCAAAGCTAATACTTCAGCTAGAAAAGAGGCTTAGCCTGGACAGAGTGGCGAGTAGGAAACCAATTCTCAAAATTACCCCACTTTTCTGGTCCATTTTAACACTATGATCATTACCACATGCCTCAGGACAATAAAAGAGTGGCAGGAAATTACGAGTTCGGGAACTAATCTAACACAAGGCTAACTACTGAATTTGAATTTAATTAAGCAATACCAGAATTGACATTCTAAGGATGTAGAATTAATATGAAATGGAATGGTACTATATAGTGCTTAAATGTGGTAATTATTTTAGCTTAGTCACAAAACTGGCACAGGACTAATGAAATCCCTCAGTTGTGTGACTGTGTTGAATTTCTTTGAAGTGCAAGTCAGTAAACTCCTCTTCCTCTCATCCTGTGTACATGGCCAGTTCAGTCCATACAAATCTTTGGCCAACCTTGTTGAGCACTACAGCTCAGTATATCAGGAATTTATGCATTAAACACTTTGCCTCCTAGATTTCCCTTTTAAAGTCATCTGAAACAACAAGACAGCTTGTTCAGACATCAGGAAAAAATGGCACTGGCGCCAATAACAAGGTAGTTCATCATACATAATCAACAATCCATATCACCACTTATTGGACATTCTCATACTAAAAGAAATTTAAGACTACTTGTATGGTATTGGAAAAATTTTGAATATTTTTTCCCCAGGTTCTATGCAAATCAAAGTCACAAAGCCCACTGCAAAAAGACTGGCAGGACATTATCAAAAGCTCAATGTGTCAGATTTTAATGAACATTTAATTTCCTCCTGATTCTGGCCATTTAAACCACTTTAACTATTTTTCAGTCCTTCATGTGAAAGAATCAAATTTAAAAATCTGTCATAACTGAAGAGTAAAGATCTGTAATCCAGTTACTTTGGTTGAGATTCAAATACTAAAAGTTTGAAAAGCAAATACATGTTATTGAACTCCCAGAAACAACTGGTTGCATGTGCATTTGATATAAAATAACTGAAACAGGTTGCTAGAGAATTACACATTGGGAATGTAATGGTGGGTGTTCATATGAAATGACCTGAGATTACCTTGAACAGATGGTGGTATCGGTCAGCACTTTGAATAGCTCTGCAACACACCGTAACATATCATGGAGTCTGCCAGCTGATGCAAATGGGAGGTGTGGTTTAAAGGGATAGTTCACCCAAAAATGAAAATTCTGTCATTAATTACTCACCCTTATGTCGTTCCAAACCCGTAAGACCTTTGTTCATCTTCGGAACACAAATTAAGATATTTTTGATGAAATCCGAGAGCTTTCTGACCCTGCAATTTCTAACCCTTTAACATCCTCATTGGTCCTGGAACAAAATTCCTATCAACTGATCAGATTTTGAGATTAGGTTTAAGGCCAGGATACACCAAGCCAATGGTCAGATGTCGGCCGTCGGCAAATGTCTGTCGGGCTAGTTTCTGTGGTGTGTTCCACATGTTGGCGGCAGCTGTGAAAGTGAGAATTCTGACTGGATGGTCAGTTTAGTGAACGAGTCAGCGCACGAGAATTAAAGCGAAACTGATGAAAACGAGCAAGCAAGTCAAGACGGCACAGACAGAAGGCAGTTCTAATGATATGTTATCTTACCCGAACATTCCAATACACTAATGTTTTCATAAAGTTATCAGCGTAACTGATATTCAAAATTGTAAGCAAGTGCTGCTTTTTTTATGTTTAGTTTCTCTCATATATCCTTGATTTGGTTTCTCCTTTTGAACGATCAGTATACACTATTGATACCTGCTGATATAGACAGTTAATTCAATAAGGCTGGAATACACTACACGTTTTTTGCCCCGATTTTCCACCCATTTACTGGAGAAGTTGATGCCAGTTGCCGAAAGTCAGAGCCAGTCTGCATATTTGAGTAGACAGATTTCATAGAAAATCTCATAGTGTATGATGGTCACAGACTGATTTTTAAGCTTCAGACTATGATTCCATCCAGTCGGAGGATATCAAACATGTTTCATATTTTGAGCCAAGTTTTCCTCTGTGACTATTACAAAGTCGGTAAGATATGTAGTGTATTCCAGCCTTTACACACAGACCCAGAATGCAGTCTGTGCGGAGTGTGTACAAGTGCAGCTTTTTGGTCCAGATGCGAGGCAACAACACCACCGGCTTTCATCACTGCTAGTTCTTTGAAGTCGGCTTGGTGTGTCCCGGCCTTGAGGACTCTTATTGTCTTACCTAAAAAAAACACAAAACAAATAAAAATGACTTGACTACAAGTCATTGCAAGAATAGCTCTTCCCCTTTTGAAGGCCTCCACTATGAGACCTTTGCAGAGTTGAAGAGCACAGGGCTCAAAAATAATGGCTATTTGGAACTCCAGCATGGCTGCCATGATTGTTCTCCGCTCAAAATTCCCTTCAAAGGCATTGTTTATGCCATTCTTTACCCAATGAATGAAAGGCACAGAGCTGAAATGTGTTTTTCTCCTTCTCCTGCTGAGTCTATCCAACACAGTTCTTCGGAGGAGATAAAAAGGCACTCAGAAAGACCGTTTCTATTTTGAAAAGGCATGGTAAGACCTTGTAGTGGCATGAATCGGTAAAAGCAAAGGCTGAACACAAGGTCACGTCCTCAACATCTCTCGAGAGCTTCAATCACTTCACTCAATGGCTCTTAACCGTTGTTCTAACATGGGGTTAATGATCTGTCCTATTTGATGACCTTTCTCTACCAAACATTTCCTTCCTTTGTCTTGCTTTTTCTTAAGTTCATCCACTGTCATCCTCGCCATGCCCTTGCAGGTTCATGAGTAAAAATATCTTATCTGCCAGCATGCATTAGTGACACAAAGCATTATGTTACATGTCTGAAAGACCTCTGCTTGCGTAGCTGATGATGGGTATTAATGCTGACTTAAACCTGGGCTCATTTTCTTCTGGATGGAAGTGTGGAAGTAGACCTTTGAGGCTGTGGACTCTGTCATGTTACTGTGGCAACACTGCATCGGTTTCAGATAAGTGGATGCTTTATAGTTGGTCTTTAGTGAAAAACAATGCAGCATCAGTATTCAAACTGGTTTATACAAACACAAGAATATACGAGGAGGAAAAAAACACAATCCACCGACAGTCCAACTTAAACAGCTGGTTCTTGTGCTGGTATAATGTTAGGCTCTGAGTATTTGAAGAAGATACCTACATAGGTACTACTGGCATTCAATTAAAACAGACACAATAATTACAAAATATCAAATTCTTTATTTAAAACATTGTATGTATAACACTTAAAAATACAGTCTTCCAATGCTGGAACAGTGCATCTTCACCATTTCTCCTGTCTTAGGACATTTTGCAGTGCATTATGTTGTATCCTCTGGATTTATCCTTACAAAAATACATAACCATCTGCAAAACCCAGGTGCTCCTCCAAAACGTGGCCACCACCTTTGCTCACCATCCACTTTGTTAGTGACAGAAATGTCTTCTCTGAAAAACAAGAAGTAGAAATGACACACTTTTAAAAGGCAAACCCCATATAAAATACACAAACCTCTCAAAACCATGTTGTTCTCTTACCATGAATTATCAGTCTCAGGGTGGCCTGCTCATGTCTTTCTTGATGCTTCATTGCAGTTGCCTTTAAAACACAAATACAAAAAAATGCAGTAAATCTTAAATTCTATTAAAAACTATAACAAACTAATTCTAAAACTAGAAAGGCAGCTAGCCATAAAACTTGTTTAAGCTAGCTAACATACGATTTTATTTTCTCAATAGGCTACTGACCAAAATTAACTACTAACACCTGAACAAAATTTCACATTAGTTAACTTAATGTTAATATAAGATAAGCGTTGCTCGTTAAAAATAATTTTAATTCGGTAACTTAATTCAATAAGCTGACAAAAGTCGTTTGTAACGACAGCGCAGTTTACCATAGTAAAGTTTGTTACCGCCATGTTGACAGGTAAATGTTCCTAGGTTAAACTGGTGTGCAAAAATCTGACACAAACACAGACAAAAGTACATATATTTTTACCTTGCTCGCAGGTCTTATTCTCTCGTAAGGTGCATCGATACACAGCGCAGATGTTCTCCGGAGCTCTTCCACTCTCGCGGGTTCATCCCCGGGCAAAACCCGCGGCGCTGCCCCCCTGCTCCCGTGTCTTCCTCGGACGCGAGTGGCGCGGCGCAATGCAGCGCGACTCGAAAAGACAATATAGAACCTATTATACTATCTACAGTGGATGTGGACAGTAAAGTGATGCCCCGGTATATTTTTAACATAGCCTACAGATGTACTCCAAGCGCTCACGCTGTTACTGACATGAAGGACAAACGGCTTTTCCTATCATTACAAGCGATGTAACACGTCCAGTGCTACAGTCTATGGTCCAGTGTAGTCAGTCCCAAGCTGTTGCGGCGTTGTAGAAACGGTGTTGTGCAAATCGTGTCAATCCAAATGTAGGAAATGAGGAAAATAAAACAACCTCAATAGAATAGCACTAAAGGGGCCGTTACAGGAAATACAGCAGTATACAGCAATTTAAAAAATACAGTAAGTCTCTGTATGTGGGGTTTGACGTCACAGAAAATTCCCATGATGCAAAGGGTATTACAGTTATTTACTGTAAAGGGAATTTGCAGTATTATACTTGGTGATATACAGTAAATAACTGTAGAAATTACAGAAATATCTAACAGTGTACATAAAACACATTGTTCAAATCTTGAATTATTGAAAAATACACAGAAACTGCTGACAGGAAGAAAACGTGAAAACTCACATGCGTTTCTTCTATGAAGACTTCTCGCTGAATGCATGAGAGGTAGAGAATCGCCACACATCCAGACAAATTGCCTTTTCCAGAGAAATTGCATTTCTTCTCTTTATCCATATTTAATCAAATGCATTTCTGCAAGCATGTAGCACACAGTGTTTGCAAATCGTGACAGGAAATTGTGTAATATTATAATGAGAGAAAATGCAGTTGGAATGAAGTGTGCACGGAAACGTCAAGGATGCTCTGACATTAAAAACTATACTATGAAATATGTTCATATGTAAATATTTTATTAAATTATCATAAACACTACAACATTAACAGTACTTAAAAATATACTGTACAGACATCTTAATTCATACAATTTTTTTTTATGTTAGTGATTTTTTAATTTAGTAATTTTACATCTAATATCTATCCATCTAGATATGTCCAACATATCTGTCTACACCCTTACGAAAATGAACCATGGTTTTATTGTAGTAAAAGTAACCATGTTTTTTTTTTTTTTTTTTTTTTGGTATATTGATTTGCATTTGCATAACCACTGTTTTACTACAAATACCACGGTTAAACTATGGTTAGTGTAGCAAAACCATGGTTAATTTGTGGTTAACATGGTTTAACTATAGTAACCATGGTTTTTTGGTATTATTTGTAGTAAAATATATTGAATAAAATGTTTTGGACATGATGCTTATACAGAGGATAAAAAGGGAGAAAGTGAGAGTGGATATAAGACAGCGACGAAGTGAATGAGAGAGAGAGAGAGAGAGAGAGAGAGAGAGAGTAAATAAAGCTCTTCGCATCTCACGTTCAGATAGATGTTCGTGCGTGTTTGGCAGTCGTCACATCGCTGTTTATACTCTGACTGGAGTAACTCTCAGCCGACTAACGCAACTCCAGAGGATGCTATAAGGGTCTTCAGGCTTTAAGAGGCGGCGGGTTGAGGGTTCGAGTCGCGGGCAGCATGAGCGCGGATTGCACGGAATATTACAACGCGGAGAACGTGTTTGTCAGCGGCTTCACGTGCCCCAAACCCGACAACGACGCGCGCGCGGTCTTCTGCTGCGGGTTCAATGACGTCAAATACTGCTGCGACGATCCCAACAGCTTTTTTCCATATGAGTATGGATATATGTGGTGGCTCAGGTAAGACTATTGTGTACTATTTGTTATGAATCCCTAATTTAAAATAATTAGGCTCTTCTACTGTATATGACAAGCTAACTGTTGTTTTCGACGAAATAGTTTACTGTAGTTGCTACAGTTGGTGGCAACTTTCTAGTCACCGTCATAAAACGTAAATATGTCAAAAATGACCGTTTACTAAAAGTTTTTGAAGGAGTTACTGATATTTTGTGAAACTGGTATTCATGGTACATTTTTTATAAGAATTTGTTCAATGTCCATGTCCAAAATTGAATTTTGCTCACCCTAATGCAAGTCATTCAGAACTAGTTTAATTATTTCATTGAACACATAAGATGTTTTTCTTAATATTTCAGTTAATATGCTGTGTTTGTATTGTACGTATCTCAGGAGAAGTGTCTGGTTCTTCCAGCCTTACAGTATTAACTTTTGATATATGGATAATATATTCTGCAAAACATCTTTTGAGAAAAGGAAAGATAAAATGCAGTGTTTCCCAGAGATAAACAAACTGCAAAACCAAACAGATCTTCACAAGACTAACATTGTTTTAAATGCAAACGTGTTCACAAATGAAAATACTGTTGTGCGGAATGGAGTTTAGAAAAAGCAGTAAAACAGATGAAAGTTTACCTGAGAAACTAAAGCTTGTATTTTGCTTCTAGGGTTATTTTTTATTGTTTTAAGGATGTTTACAATATTTTACTGAAAAATAAACAAGACAATGGCTTTCAGACAATATGTGCTCTAGCTTTACAACATAATCAAAATTGGACATGAAGTCTTTGTCAGGGAAACGAGTTTAATGGGCCTATTGATTGATTATGGAGGGTCACAAGGTTAAAGAAATTAATACATTCTTTCCAGCAGAATGCACAACAGATCTTCACAAGGCACATATACATAAAAGGAAAAAGAACAGCAAAATAGAATAAAATATACATGAGATGCTGAGAAATTGTGTAATATAGGCTACTCAGACTTGTTCAGTAGGGAACTGTTCTAGTTGTTGATTGATCAGAGGAAGGTTCACAGGGTGCAACAAGAGTTCTTCATCAAGGTTCATCATCAGTTATTTGATGAGGCATTAACCTCAGCAGATAGCTTTAGTCAAGTATGATCAAACGCTCGAGTCTTAATCAAGTGTTAATTTGATGTACACTTTCCACACAGTAACCTAATAATGATCTCACAAGACATGAAGAAAGATGCTCTCATGGAACATTGGTCTGTTTTATGGTATTAACTCCAGAGCTTTGACTGACAGATTAAACTGAAATTAAATGATTAATTAATTAATGCAAATTGTTGCACTTATCAATGCCATCATGTGTAATTAGAATAAAACATTAAAGATTCAAGAACTGCATAATTTGTGTACATTGTGCATAGATTCATTCTTATGTAAATTGTTGCAGTAACTTAAAAGGTGCAATTTACATCAAGAATGGCAGAAATGTGTGGTTCTTGGAAATTCTGATGAAGTATGATGATAAGGGCAACAATTTGCATTCAATATAAATATTCATGACTGAAGTTTAGTTGAATACTTGCAAAAGCAAGTGCAAATCACAACACCTGGTTTTATTTGGTGAGCAGATCATTTAGAATTTGATGAGAAATGGTGGCGTTCATGTTAAAATGTTTGATTGCAGATTTTGAAGATTTGAGAATGGTGTTGACGTTGTTGAGATCTTTGAAAATGACAGGAAATTAACAAAAATTAAGCCTGTTTTATGTTAATTTACGTTAATTCATATTTTTTTCATTGTGAAATTATCTTCATGACAATTAATCACATTCCCACCTAAATCTTTAATGCAAAATGCAAATGCAAAAGTAAAAATTCTTCCATTTGCAAATAGATTTTCTTTATGCAAAGCATATTAATGTATATTTTTCTTTTGATTTTGGGGTGTAAAATGGTCTGAATGTGTTTTTGCGATCCATAGGTTATGTGATTTGCTATTGCAGGACATATTCTAGGTGATACGGCCAGATGTTCTGCTTTGCAATCATAATGAACATAATGATTCTTCTTTTCTGTTACTCAAGGCCAGTTAAAGGTGCTGTATGTAAAGATAACTGTATTAAAGCATAAATATACCATAATATTTGCAGATATTTAGAAAGCATGCTAAGTTCACAAACTTGTTTCTCTGAAAAACAACACTACAGCCAATTATTCTAATTTGAAATGTGCGTTCTTGTTTGTTTTCTGTTGATTTTTGTGATTCTGCCAACTGCCAGTTTACCCAAATTAAAAAGGTAATTGTGACTTTATCCCGCAATTTTCTCAGAATTGCATAATATAAACTTACTATAAGACTTACTATTACTAATTTTAATGAATTACTTACTATTACTTACTTACTAATAAGACTTACTGTTTTCTTACAATTGCAAGTTTAAATCTATTGCAATTGCATGTTATAAACTCGCAGTTTATATCTTGCTATTCAGACTTTATTTCTCTGAATTGCATGTTTATATCCCACAATTGTGAATTTATAACACAATTGTGACTTTGTCATGCAATTATGATATTTTTAAATGGTGGAAACAGGCTTCCTTATACATATCCATGGTTAGCTGTCAATATTGCCTTTAAAAACTGCTTAGTGCCTACTGTAATGCGCTTCTTGCAGCTGCTACTGATCTCCAGGTGATTAGGTCAAGCCTTCTTCATCGCTCTCACAGGGAACTCACTGATGACTGTTTTCTCCATATGCCACTGTGACATGACATTTAACAGCATGACATTTCAGAGAAGTCTGTGGGCACTCTGTAAAGTACAAGAGTTGCTCATGCTGCCCTCTTGGAGTTTTATAGAGATTTAAAAGAGTGTGATGAGAACCTTAAGCTCTGTTCCAACCTACACTTTTAAAAATAAAGGTTCCAAATGGAAGTTTCTGCAGCGATGACCTAGAAGAAGCATTTTTGGGTCCCCAAAGAACCTTTCACTGTTAACATTTTTTCTTAGTGTGAAGAACATTTTAATAATCTAAAGCTTTTTCCACTATAAAGAACCTTTTGCACAATGGAAAGGTTCCAAGGATATGAAAGGTTCTTCATTGCAACCACCTTAGCATTGTGGCAGCAAGTTTTCCATAGTTCAGAAGATGTAAAAATCTAATCAGCTTTAATGAGCGAAGAACTGTTAGTTTGTCTCTTTATTGGTTAACTTGTCTAAATGAGCCACTGTGGCTCTTTAAGTGCAGATTCTCCGCAGGTGACGCTCCGCTGCTCTGCAACCTTTTACGTGCCAGTTAATGTGAAACATCCATTAACATTAACTGATTTATGTAAGAACTCATTTGCTGTTTTCAAAGCAGCTTTTAATTTGTTATCAGGCATGCAGAAGTGTGACAGCACACTTTATCTTGTGGGGGAGGAGAAGGAGTTTTGAAGGGAGTTGTTTGAAAGTGGAAAAACATCTAACCAAATAGCTGAAAGTGATAGTCTTTTATTCTAATCACATAATGGATTCTGTGAAGTCAGAAATATGCAAATGTGTTATTTGTGTGTGTGTGTGTGTGTGTGTGTGCGTGTGTGTGTGTGTGTGTGTGTGTGTGTGTGTGTGTGTGTGGACAAACATTTGTAGTTTTAATAGATATCTTTTCTATTCAGCACTAGTGGTGAACATCATAACTAAAACCTACAATTCAGAGTAATAATAATAATAATAATATATGTATGTGTGTGTGTGTGTGTGTTGCTCTCCTAGAATATTTAAAAATATGTAAATATTTTAAGTTATATAAGTTATAAAAATATATGTTATAAAAATATTTTTAAATATTCTAACTTTAAATATTTTTAAATATTCTATTCTATCAAACAACATTTTGAAATCTAAAAGCAATAATAATAATAATTATATATATATATATATATAAATTTTTTTTTTTTTTTTTTTTTTTTTTTTGCTTTCCAGTGAAATTATGTAGACATCCTTAAAAAGTTACATTTTCTTGATAGACTTTATATTAAAGTACATGTGTTATGTTTTTTGTTTGTTTGTTTCTGTTTTTTTCCTACTTGTTTTCAGCATAAATAAGACCTGAAACAGTTTCCCAGCTGGGTAAGACAAGCTATTGCCTTTTTAAAGGAAAACAGATTGAATACGAAAGAAAACTTCTCTTTTCAAATTGTTTCGTTGGGCATTTAATATCAACTTGGTCCACGTGTAAACTGTTTAATCTGTCTGTTTTTCTGTCTCTGTTCTTCAGTTTGGGAGCACTGGTTGGTTTGTCTATAGCTGCAGTGGTGCTGTTAGCCTTCGTCATCACTATTTGTGTGCTTTGCTACCTGTTCATCGCCACTAAACCTCGAGGGCTGGACAACGGACTGCCTTTACGAGCACCAGGTATGAAAACGCCTTCTTCAAAAGAACAATTTCTATGTATAAAAACATCTTGACAGGAAAGTCCTTGAGAGGAGCTTAGGGCTTCAATCTCACGCTACAGCCTATTTGATGAGAGTGTGGTTTAATTGCTTAATGTGGCAAGTGACATTTACATTTAGACTTTTACTTGCAGTATTAATCTCAAAGAAATTAATCTTTATGCATCAGCTGCGTCTTCTTATTAACTTAGATTAATTCAGTCAGACTATTTATTGTGTGTTCAGCGAAGAAATGGAAACCTCCAAATGATTGTGAGTGAATCAGTTATATTCAGGTGCATAAATGAATCAGCTCAGTCATGGTAAATACAGCCAGACACATCCATCTGTCATATGCAATTAACAGAAATAAAGTGAATAAATAGGTGAATATGTAAGGAATAATCCTGCTGTTTGTCCATCTACTCTGCAAATAAATAGATAAATAGACATAAAAGGTTTGAGAAATTATTCTATTATATCATAATGCAAAATGATTTTCCCCAGAATGCCATAATTGAGCAATCAGAATCAGTTCAGAATCAAAATTCAAGGTATTTTGTATTGTCATTCTGTACATGTTGACACATGAGAATGAAATATGTACTCAGGTCTAGCAGTGTACTATTTAAAAATTAATAAATAAGTAATATGTTACAAGTTAGTTAAAAATAATTTAATAGACTATATCTAAAATAAATTATTGACTAAAAAAATACCTAAAACTAAAACCTATTAATAAATAACCAAACAGCAGTTAAAAAAAAACCAAAAAAAAAAAAAAAAAAAACCACTGCATCATATTAAACCAGAGCAATTAAACCTCAGCAATATTATGAAAAGTAGCACAGCTGATTGATAAGTCACTAAGGCAAGGAGTTCTAGAGATCTGTATAAGTTCAACTTATGCCGATTGTTAGCATTCATGAAAACTCATTTTAGCCAGTAGATTTAGGTTCTTTTTCCCTGGCTGTTTTCTGAACTACTGTATAGTACATTTGCATCATCAGTGTTAGTACTGAGTGCTAGTAGTAGCTAGGTAACAACTCAAGAAAAAAAACTGCCAAAAATGGAAAGCGTGGTTTGCGTCACTTTCTTATTCATGTTGTTGTTGATCCTTCATTTGCACTTCAAAAAACATAAAATGCATTTACATTCTTCTGTTTTGGATGCATTGCAAAAGAAATCAAGTTTGTTGAATGCAGATTCTACAGAGACAAAGAATGATGATTCTGTCATCAATAGTGGTCTTTTATGCAAAATTAGGATGGATTCTTTTCATTCTTTATCACAAAAAAACACAATTTTCAAAAAATGTTTTAAAAAGTCATAATTTGCCATCCAAAAATTCCACAGAGGCCTTTAAAAGTCTTAAATCTTAACCAAAAGTCTTTATTTCAAGACGTTATGGCATTAAATGTTGCATAAATGGAAAAAAAAAAAAAGAATATTTTCCTCTGTATTTTTGTTTTGTTTTCCAGTTCAAATATCCAAACCTCTTTCAAACAAGATATAATTTACTTGATATGGAAAATGAAGATATGAAGTCTTGTTTTCAGAGAAAAATTAAGTGAATTTATGCTTGAAACATGAACAAATATCTGTCAATAGGGTATTAAAAAAAGCTTGTTTTTCCTTTGAGTTGAATTTTCTGACCCCACTGGCAGATATTTGTTCTTGTTTTAATCATAAACTCACTTCATCTTTACTTGGTCTTCTTAAAGTCTTAATTTTATTTTTATAAAACCTACAGAAACCCTGCAAAGATGTAGCTCAGATGTGGTTCATTGAGTCAAGAAATAAATCAAACAGGCTTTTGACCACATCAGCTTTAAAGATGCACAAAGAGCAAAAGTCATGAGCTCTTTTTTTTTTTTTTTTTTGTCTTGGATCAGTGTGAGAAATGTTTTCATACATCATACACCAATGAGAATAAGTTTAAAGCAAAACTATTGATATGATTCAAAGCTTGACAGCTCGTGTAGGATGTGCTGAATCTTGGTTCAATGTTAGCACCGTTTTATGAAAGGTATAGCAACAAGAACCAGACAAATGGCAAATAAGCATTAATAATGGTGGTTTTATAGATTCAGTACAGTGAATAAGTCTATGTACCAGATCGAACTTTAAATACTCATGCAATCACATGAAATATTGACAAAATCAAGTAATTTTCTCACGAAGGTGTGGTTGAAAAGAACAGCTGGAGGAGTTGCGAATTAACAACCCTTTACTTTGATTTATAAACACCATGAGTCTTGCTATGAATTTGCAATGTATTTCTTCGCCTGTTGCATCAGCAGCAAGGAAAAGTTGTTTCTGAGGAGGGGAGGTTACTATATTTGGATTTTAACATTTTTGCAATATAAAATTTAGTGTCTTGTGCACCCAAATCATTTGTAGTTGTGTGGAATTAAAGTACAAAATAAACTAGACAAAACTGATCAACCAAAACATTGCTAATAAAAATATTTTTGTAATGATGCAAGTTTGAATAATATGCAGGATTTATATACTCTCTCTCTCTCTCTCTCTCTCTCTTTAATTGATTGATTGATTGATTGATTGATTGATTGCAGTAGCATGCACTGATGCTGTACTTGTCCAGGTCATATTTCACCCAAAATCGATTGAAAATATTAATCATATTTTGCATAAAAATGATTAGATGTTGTTGTTTTTGTTTTATTTTTTGCATTGTGACATTTATATTCATGACAGTTAACCCTCATGTAGTGTTCCAGTCATTTTGAAGGAAATAAAAAAATTAAATAAATGAATTAAAATACATACACATACAACATACATACATGCGTAAATTAAAATTTTGTACTTTTTGTGGATTTTTTTCCTCACATTGTGGTGTTTCTGGTCAAAAACTGACCGGCCTATGAAAAATTGCTTATTTCTAAAACAACATTATTTGTGGATAATTTTGTCAATGTTTCCTCAAAAACTGAGGTGCATACACTCAGATTAATGATGCCTATGATCAATCAGTTACAAAATAAAATACAAAACCTTCTGCTAATTGAAAGAAAACAAGTTGATAAAAAGAGTGAATCCAAAATTTGGTTATAATATAGCATAGTGCATTTTTAAAAGGTCATTTTTGACCAGGAACAGTGAATTGCGTATAGGATTTTCAGCACAGCACAAGGGTTAAGTACATTAACCTCAGTTTTCTTTGTAATACAGAAATGCAAATCACTCCAACAAGTATGTTTGTCATTAAATCCAAGACCTCCCAAACCAGATTCAAGGACCTGCAGCAGTGGTGTCATTTTCCAGTAACAGTATATCATAACTTTCATTAAGAACATCAACTACATTATATAATTAATAACAGATCATTAAAGAGATGACAATTTTAGTTCTGGATAATTAGGTTTTATGTATTTGCTCCACTTGCCGCTTAAGTGCCTTAAGGACCTCTTATGCCATGTCATGAAAATAATGTCATAATGTGAAAAAAAAAAAAAAAAATCTTAATGGTCCAAAAACTAGGCTTCGTGTTCATAATGCATATTTCTTTCTTTTGATCTTGAGGTTAAATGTGACCCATCTTGTCCTCAAACTCAGACAAAGACTCAGAATGAATGCACTTAATGCAGGTCTGTATGAACAATATGCACTATGATGCTTCAATGGTTGAGATGTGAGTGAGAAAATTAAGTGATTCAGAGACGGAGTGGTTTAATCAGAAGATCAGATGGCATTCAGCTCAGAGCAGTAATGCTCTCTTAAGATCCTAAGTAAGGAAGGAATTTATCTATATAGCACATTTAAAAACAACGGAGCTGAACAAAAATAAGATTGCAACACAATAAAATACACTGAAGGGTCATAATTGCTCCTGTTAACTCATTAACACATGCTTGAGAACGTTTCGCTACTCTGTTCAAATTAAGTGATAACTACTAAAAATTGTAAGAGCGAGAAATAATGAGAGATATCAGACTGTACTGTGATGGAGCACATTCATTATATATATATATATATATATATATATATATATATATATATATATATATATATATATATATATATATATATATATATACACACACACACACGTTTCATATATATACACACACACACACAGTGGTGTGAATATATATATATATATATATATATATATATATATATATATATATATATATATACACACACACACATGTTTCATATATATACACACACACACACAGTGGTGTGAAAAATTGTTGGCCCCCTTCCTGATTTTTTATTTTTTTGCATGTTTGTCACACTTTAATGTTTCAGATCATCAAACAAATTTAAATATTAATCAAATATAACACAAGTAAACACAACATGCAGTTTTTAAATGAAGGTTTTTTTTATGAAGAGAAAACAAAATCCCAGGAGTGGCCGGCCGACCAAAATTACCCCAAGAGCGCAGCGACGACTCATCCAAGAGGTCACAAAAGACCCCAGAACAACATCCAAAGAACTGCAGGCCTCACTTGCCTCAGTTAAGGTCAGTGTTCATGACTCCACCATAAGAAAGAGACTGGGCAAAAATGGCCTGCATGGCAGAGTTCCAAGATGAAAACCGCTGCTGAGCAAAAAGAACATAAAGGCTCGTCTCAGTTTTGCCAGAAAACATCTTGATGATCCCCAAGACTTTTGGGAAAATACTCAGTGGACTGACGAGACAAAAGTTGAACTTTTTGGAAGGTGTGTGTCCCATTACATCTGGCATAAAAGTAACACAGCATTTCAGAAAAAGAACATCATAGCAACAGTAAAATATGGTGGTGGTAGTGTGATGGTCTGGGGCTGTTTTGCTGCTTCAGGACCTGGAAGACTTGCTGTGATAAATGGAACCATGAATTCTGCTGTCTACCAAAAAATCCTGAAGGACAATGTCCGGCCATCTGTTCGTGACCTCAAGCTGAAGCGAACTTGGGTTCTGCAGCAGGAAAATGATCCAAAACACACCAGCAAGTCCACCTCTGAATGGCTGAAGAAAAACAAAATGAAGACTTTGGAGTGGCCTAGTCAAAGTCCTGACCTGAATCCTATTGAGATGCTGTGGCATGACCTTAAAAAGGCGGTTCATGCTCGAAAACCCTCCAATGTGGCTGAATTACAACAATTCTGAAAAGATGAGTGGGCCAAAATTCCTCCACAGCGCTGTAACAGACTCATTGCAAGTTATTGCAAACGCTTGATTGCAGTTGTGGCTGCTAAGGGTGGCCCAACCAGTTATTAGGTTTAGGGGGCAAGCACTTGTTCACACAGGGACATGTGGGTTTGGATTTTGTTTTCCCTTCATAATAAAAAACTTCATTTAAAAACTGCATGTTGTGTTTACTTGTGTTATCTTTGATTAATATTTAAAATTTGTTTGATGATCTGAAACATTAAAGTACGGAAGTTCTAAGAGGCCATGCATTATGCATTATTTTTGGCCATGCATTATGCATTATTTTTCTATCTTGTTTTGTCGTGATCACGACTTAATTTTCTCGTGATCTCGACATAACGAAAGTGTATTTTACTTATTTATTTTTTTATTGTTTTACAATGATTGATTTTTAAAACACAATGCGTCGTGAGTCTACTGTTGCTATAGTAACGAACTTAACTCTGAAGTGCATCTGATCGACAGATAACCGTGCGCTCTTTTATACTGTAGCCTATGTTATGGATATTTCTTTGCTTCGCGTAGTACTAATAAAATCTACAATGAACAAATATAGGCTAATCAATCACTGCTGATTTTTTCCCAGCGTATGCTAAACATTTTGTTTGTGTAATTAACATGTTTAAATGGTCTAACATCAGAGCACTCAACACCGAAAGCGCAGGTGCGCCTTCAGAAGAATGCAGAGAATTGTTCTAAAGCTGCTCGGATTCAACTCACTTTGTTTTCCTCATTCGTTTTGAAATAAATTGATATATAATTTGTTTGTGATTTTTATTAGTCATGTAGGATGTGTTGTGATTGATATGTGCCTTACAAGCTTGGGATGCTGTTTGAAAAGAGTGTTTATTTGTGTGTGTGTGTGTGTGTGTGTGTGTGTGTGTGTGTGTGTGTGTGTGTGTGTGGTTTCCTACAAAGAAATGTAGAAAATATTACAACACTGTATAACATCGCTTAACTAAATTAGCTTATACACATTTTTATATATATAAATCACATTTCTTATCAATACATATTTATTAACAATAAAGATTAAAAATAAGGACAAAGATGCACATTACAGATTTTAGCGTGTTCTACATAAACACAACATTATCCCCGCTTAACTAACAATCGTGTACTTCAAAGATGCACAAATAAAGATAGCCTATAGGTTGCAAACAGAATACTATACAGTGACCTCAACATTGGTTTTAATAAGCAATAAGTTTCACTGAATGTTATTGTGGTAGTGACAGTCGTGCAGCAGTAAGAACGTAACGATAACAGAAATACTTTAAAGCAAAAATAATCATTTCTATTCATTTCTATTCTATTTAACATTTATAAGTTAATTAAATGTCAATAATGACCTGCACAAATTATAGCAATCACGTAGAGGTCCTTACTCTGTCCCGAACATGTACAGTAAGGTGGATACAGGTCCCAATCAGTCATTTTTAGTTCTACACTGCCACCTGTTGGCGCAGTTGTGTAACTTAGAGAACAACTCCTGTTATGTCGTGATCACGACAAAACAACTTTTGTTATGTCGAGATAACGAGAAAATTAAGTCGTGATCACGACAAAACAACTTTTGTTATGTCGAGATAACGAGAAAATTAAGTCGTGATCACGACATAACAACTTTTGTTATGTCGAGATAATGAGAAAATTAAGTCGTGATCACGACAAAACAACTTTTGTTATGTCGAGATAACGAGAAAATTAAGTCGTGATCACGACATAACAACTTTTGTTATGTCGAGATAACGAGAAAATTAAGTCGTGTTCACTACAAAACAACTCGTTATGTCGAGATCACGAGAAAATTAAGTCGTGATCACGAGAAAACAAGAAGGAAAAAAAATAATAATGCATGGCCGCTTAGAACTTCCGTATTAAAGTGTGACAAACATCCAAAAAAATAAAAAAATCAGGAAGGGGGCAAACAATTTTTCACACCACTGTGTATATATATATATATATATATATATATATATATATATATAATGAATGAATGAGGCATTTATATAATGCTTTTTATTGTGTATTGCTATACACCCAAAGCGTTTTACAATCATATAGCTATTGATATGATATGTTATGATAATATATATATATATATATATATATATATATATATATATATATATATATATATATATATATTATTTTATTTTATTTTTAACATCAAGACATTTAATTAAGCATTTCAGTTCAATTTCCTCCCCAACATTATCATTGCTGTAATGGTAAAAATAAATATGTCTTAAAATAGTAAATACATGGTAGTGTGTAATACATGTGTAAAAAAAATATCATGCATAAGAAAAAAAACAATAAAAGCAAAGGATAAAAAATTAAAAATGAGTAAGAAAAACAAGCATCTGGAAAACGTGCTTAATTGTCATGAAAATAATGCAAAACATCTAAATGATATATTGAATAGTATACACCACTAATGCCAACCAGTGTAAATTTAATGTTTGTTGCTAAACATCTCAATTTTGATTGCTTCTTGACCATACAAGCAAGTTTTGCAATTAGTAGGCAAAATGTGTTTGCTAATGTTTGTAATTGTTGACAGCATGCACTTTCTATTGACTTAAATAGCTTGTTGGCATGACCTTTACAACTAATAATAGTTTTATAGATCCAGAAGTGCATAACCTGCATTTGACAAACTGCAAGAGTAGACAAAGGGAAGCAAGATCCCAAACAATTATATTCACTGTGTGTTTCAAATGTACCTCACCTACTTTTGAGCATGTTTTGTGAAGAAATCATCAGTGTACTTTTGGTAATTCCTAATTCCTGTCTCCATGTGTGTCTTTTGTTCATGCAACAACTTCTTGAATAACTGAGAAGCATCTCTTCTGACACAAACAGAGAAATAAGATGAATAGCCTACCGAATATAATTAATTGTCTTATTTTTTGAGTCAGACAAGATGTGTCTCAAACATTGGGAATTGCAAAGAGTTGGTTCACCTAATTAAGCTGATATTTTAGTTCACATAAATTAGAGAGATGTGGCAAAACAAAAAAGACTTTTCCCTTGTGCCGAATCACAATGTCAGACCTGTGTTCCCATGTCTTGTGTTTTGTTGTTGTTTTTGCTCCCCATGTGATCTCCATGCCCATATTTTGTTTTTCCTGTTCTCATTTAGTTCCATTAGTCTTCAGCTGTGTTTAATTAATTATCTAATTTATTCCTGTGTTCTTAAGCCCTGTGTTTCCATGTCTCCAGCATCCGGTATTGTATGTCCAACCCCTCTGCTACATGTGTGTGTTCCTGCCCGTTCCTTGTTTTGGATTTAATAAGACTGTTATGATTGCTGAATCTCCTCGTCTCCTCGTTCCGCGTTCCACGTTCCTTCATAGTAGCAGTACAGTGACAGAATACCGGACCTTAAACAGAAGAGTAAGCGGTGCCCCTTCTCCTCATTTTGTTTTCCCATTTTTTAAAGTATTTTGTTTTCCTGTTTTCTCCCTCCGGCATGGAAGTAGTCACCACAAAATTCATCGTCCTAGCTCGCAGAGATCTCCCCTTTGTGGAGTATGCCCGGGAGTTCTGCGGGCTTGCTGCAGCGACGGCATTAGATGACGCCACAATCAACTCGCTGTTCTGGCAAGGGGCCAACTACCATCGCCCCGTGGACCTCCCAGACACAGCGGGACTAAGCTGGAGGGAAGGGATCCTCCGGTGTCTGGAGAGTGTCCGGTCCCGAGCCAGAACCAGCCCACCGTCAGTCCCGCCGGCTGTTCATCAGTCAAGTCTGTCAGCCATTCATCAGTCAAGTTCGCTGGCCGCGGCTCTCTCCAGCCCGCCGGCCGATCCCCAGTCAAGTCTGCCGGCTGTTCATCGGTGAAGTCTGCCGGCCGTTCATCGGTCAAGCCCGCTGGCCGATCCCAAGTCAAGTCCGCCGGCCACTCCGCGATCAAGCCCGCTGGCCATGGCTCTCTCCAGCCCACTGGCCACTGCTCACTCAAGTTCGCCAGCCGCTCATCAGTCAAGTTTGCCGGCTGCTACGAAGTCAAGCTCGCCGGCCGCGGGTCACTCAAGTCTGCCGGCCGATCCTCAGTCAAGTCTGCCGGCTGCTGCTCACTCAAGTTCGCCAGCCGCTCATCAGTCAAGTTTGCCGGCCGCTACGAAGTCAAGCCCTCCGGCCGCGGGTCACTCAAGCCTGCCGGCTGATCCTCAGTCAAGTCTGCCGGCCGCTTCGAAGTCAAGCCCGCCGGCCGCTCCAAAGTCAAGTCCGCCGGCAGCTCTGCAGTCAAGCCCGTCGCCCGTTCTTCAGTCAAGCCTGCTGGCCGCTCCCAAGTCAAGGCCGCCGGCCGCCGCTCCCAAGTCAAGGCCGCCGGCCGCCGCTCCTAAGCTGGTGCCTGCTCCTTGAAAGCACCTTCCAGAGCGCCCTCCAGTGCCCGCTCCTCGAAAGCACCCTCCAGTGCCCACTCGTCCTGAGTTTGCTCCAGTGTCGGCTCCAGCTCCAGAGTTCGCTCCAGTGTCGGCTCCAGTAGCTCCAGTGTTGGAAGTAGCCCAGGACCAGAGTCGAGAGATGGCTCTAGCCCCTGACCAGAGTCGAGAGATGGCTCTAGCCCCTGACCAGAGTTGTAAGAGGGCTGCTGTTTACCTGTTAAGCCCAAGGAGGGCTCCTGTTCCTGAGTTTAGCCCAAGGAGGGCTGCTGAGTTTAGCCCAAGGAGGGCTCCTGTTCCTGAGTTTAGCCCAAGGAGGGCTCCTGTTCCTGAGTTTAGCCCACGGAGGGTTCCTGTTCCTGAGTTTAGCCCACGGAGGGTTCCTGTTCCTGAGTTTAGCCAAAGGAGGGCTCTTGTTCCTGAGTTTAGCCCAGAGAGGGCTCCAGTCCCCAGATCCAGCCCAGAGAGAGCTCCAGTGCCCGCTCCTCCAGAGCGCCCTCAAGAGACCGTTCCAACCAAGAAACCCGTATATTCCCCCAAGGATTTTTTGTGAGGGGGGGGGGGGGGGGTAGTAGGGTTCCGGTCGGAGTGGCCGGGCCAAGGGAACGAGGCCAAAGCCACAGAGGCTGGCCCGCTATGGCCTCCTGAGTCCCCTGTTCCGCCATGGCCTCCTGAGTCCCCTGTTCCGCCATGGCCTCCTGAGTCCCCTGCTCCGCCATGGCCTCCTGAGTCCCCTGCTCTGCCATGGCCTCCTGAGCTCACTGATCCACCATGAATCCCCAAGTTGCCGGCTCCGCCATGTTGCCCGGATCTGGGGCCGCCTTGGAGGCATCCCGTCCTGTCCAAGCCTGTCCTGAGGGATCTCCAAGGCGCCCACCCTCCCACCTCTTTGATGTTGTATGGCGGAGGACGCGCCTTCCGGGGTGGGGGGTCATGTCAGACCTGTGTCCCCAGGTCTTGTGTTTTGTTATTGTTTTTGCTTCCCATGTGCTCTCCATGCCCATATTTGTTTTTTCCTGTTCCTGTTCTCATTTAGTTCCATTAGTTCAGTATCTAATTTACTCCTGTGTTCTTAAGCCGTGTTTCCATGTCTCCAGCGTCCGGTATTGTACGTCCAAACCCACTGCTACGTGTGTGTTCCTGCCCGTTCCTTATTCCTTGTTTTGGATTTAATAAAGACTGTAATGATTGCTGAATCTCCTCATCTCCTCATTCCGCGTTCCTTCACAGTAGCAGTACCGTGGCACACAAAGGGATCAATACATTTGACCTGTTTATCTATGTAAGTGAGAGAGTTTACATTGATTGCTAAGGCAAAAATCAGTGATCAGACTTTTTTTGTTTTTTAGACTGTTTTAAATGGTAAATAAACTTGCATTGTATAGACTTTATGATAACTTTATTGACTTTATTTTGACTTAAACGAATAAGAAACCATATAAGTTTAGAAATCCTAACCTCAACCCAAATTTGCATTGCAGACTTATGATGACTTTATTGACTTTGTTTTGACTTAGACAACCAATAAGAAACCATATAAATGAATTACATTAGAATTACATTCAGAAATACACTCAGAATACACTACATTACAGAAATACACTCAGAATTGCATTAATATTAACCTTTTTTTTTTTTCAAAGATTATGCTATGTTATTTGGATCTTTTTTTTTTTTTTTTTATTAGACCATTTTTTGCCAAATGTGTTTTTGAGTACCTTGGTTGTTTTACGCTTGTCGTGGATCAATAAATATGAAACTAAATCCACCAACAGGTGACAGAAAGTCCCCACCTTTGACTCATTCAATCAAAAGATTCATTCAAAACTGTTGATTCATTTAGAGGCGAAGCTAGTGACTGTCTTTATGAATGGCCATTGAATCATTGATTCATTTGATTTGTTCAGAAACATATACATTCAATAACAAAACACACCTTGTTGTTCAGAGATGCACAAATGTTCTGCTCCAGCTTTGTTAAAAACTGTTTTTGTTGGTGAAACAGAGCAAAAACAGACAACATGTAACTACTTAATACTAACATCTTGTTTGTTGAGCTGTTGTATAACATCAGTTCATTTGCAATTGCGCTGATATTCGGGAAAACAACACTCTTGCTTGTGTGATATTATTTAACTATATCATGACATAAATATAAAAACAAGAACTCTTACAGGGCATTTTTTGTCTCCATAACTTATAAATGTATTCTAATAGCCTTCGTCCCACAGCAAAAGCTTAGAGACTCTTAAGACATGTTTTGTTTGTTAGTTTTTTTGCAAGCTCGCACATCATTAAAACAGCAATTAATATATTATAGTAGACAATAAATATCACACACCCCTCGCTCATTTACTTTTTCCATCCTAAGCTGTCCAGTGCGTCTCATAGTGTTGCTTAACATTGCTCACTTTTACCACAGCCATGGGTTGAGATTAAACTGTGGGCATTGACCTCATAGAACAAATACCTTTCTTGCCATTTCTCCTGAATTATCCGCCCTTCCAGGTAAAATTTCTTCTTTTGGATATGATTTGGACACACAGAACATTAAAAATCCAAAACCTACAACCTCAACCCATTACAAATAAATACGCACTGCAAAACAATCCCTCATTCAGCTGGAGGATGAGCGGATGAAGACGGTCTGCCATCCCACTGCCTCCATTTATCATTGTCATTCCCACCCCGTTCTGTCTGTGACACAAATAATTGATATCATTTCGTCTGCAGTGTCACCTCTTCCCGTGGCCTTTAGCGTCTCATGTTTTCTTCTTCTCAAACTCTGCAAAAAGACCCGAGACATCAATTTTTGTTATTTTACAGAGACCCCATCCATTGTGTTTTTTTGTTTTTTTTTTGTTTTCAACATGAAACGGATTCACGTGAGATCTAGAAATCAATGCATAATGCTATTGCAGGGGTTGTTTTTCTTTTCTTTTATTCTTTCATCTGTCTGCCATCCTCTGACCTTTTTTGTCTTCCACAAAAACTTGAGTTTCAGATTTAAGTGGATAATGGGATTCTTGTGTTTTATTACATGAAGTACGGTGTCAAGGTTAATAGATAGGTTTTTTCATCTGTTTCCATTTAGAGAACAACCCCTTCACCTCATCTTCACAGCACATTTAATTTAAGTTTGTTTAGAAGAATTACATTTATTTCATCAGTAACTTAAACAGCTCTACTCCTTTTTAACTTCTGTCTCTATGCACTCTCTTAAAAAAAAGATAAAAGCTGCCACTAGGGTGGTACCCTTTTAAAAGATACTAAATTGCACCATTTAGGTACTAAAATGCACCATTACTAATACGTAAATTTTAATGTACTGGTATACACTAAGTAAAAAGGTGTACTTTTTAAAAAGGTACCAACCCAGTGACAGCTGTTTTTCTGAGAGTGTAACATGAAGACAAAATCACTACTTAGATTATGTTTCTGATTCATTATGGGTTTCGATTCTTCAATATTTGTTAGAATACTTGTTTGTTTGTGTTGCTAGTGTTGTGTAGTGCTGCTGCAATTTCAAAAAGAGGTGGCTGAAATCTTCAGCAATTGTATGCTCACAGCAGGCACAGGACGTCAGTGTAACGTCAGGTTGATGTTGGACAATTGTTGCATTTTGGTTGAGAATGAAAATCGTATTGACGTCAGAAAATTGTTTGATGTTGATTTAACGTTGGATTTTGGTTACACAACCTAAAAACAACAAATATCAATGTCAGCTAACGTCGGTATTAGACGTCAAATCAACATTGACATTGAACATTGAATTGACATTGAATTTTTGTTACCTGACGTCACAACTGAAATTTAACCAAATACCAATGTCTTATGACGTTGTGTGCCTGCTGGGCTGACGTAGTTGCGTCTTTGAAGGAGTAAAACTTGCATATGTGGCCTGAACGAACAGATGTATTTACATTTGGTCGCATCCTGTATGCGTCTCCTTGTCTCCTTTTCTCCTTTTTAATGAGAGGGCATTTGCATTTGCTTTTCATGATTAACCCAACTATCAAAAATAGTTTTGCTAATGTTGCCTTTAAGTTAAGAAAATGTTGTTTTTGAACGTTCTCTGAACATTCCAAATTTAGTAATTTAAATGATTTAAAAACATTTAGTTATGCAAACATTTGAGAAAACATTAATGGAATGTTCAGTTTTAGAATTTTGCACTTTTCCATGTTTCCTGAATGTTCAAGTAGTGCTGTCTTTTAAAATAGAACATTTTAATGGAACTATTACTGTTTTACCATTAATCTGTTTTAAGGTACTAATGTGGTACATTTAAAGTGCCCCTATTATGTATTTTTGAAAATTACCTTTCATGCAGTGTGTAACACAGCTCTAAGTGAATGAAAACATCCTGCAAAGTTTTAAGTCTGAAAGTGCACCGTGTGTAAAGTTACTGTCTCTCAAAAGAAAGAGTTGACTCTGAATCATTGAAAGAGTCGTTTTTAAAACTAATCCCAAGCCGTTTCATGTTGACGTCAAAACGAAAGCATATTAGCAATATGTTGCCCACTTGTTGCGCGCGCAGACCTGTGAGAACTTGGATTTTCGCGTTGGTCTGAATGAAAATGCAAATTCATTCTTTGCCACTAGGTACCGCTTTTGGAGCGTTTAAAGCTCACAAACACTGCTTTAAATGAAATCGACCAATCACCGCAGGTTAGCGTCATGCAAAGGAGGGGTTTGGAAAAATAAATCTTTGAAAGAATCGTTTGGGAGTCGTTGAGCAAATAAGGTAAAAATAAATGCATATTATAAGAAAATGAAAGTGTTTTTTGACCTTGCATGCATGAGAACTCCCAAAACCAAAATATGAACCTTTCATAACCCATAATAGGGACACTTTAAGATATAACAATGTAACCTATTCTTTTTATTCTTATTCCCTCACTGTTTTCCCTTTTTTTTTTTTTTTGTGCAGTCGTTTAAAGCAAAGCATCCTTTCCTTTCTTAACAGTGTGCATTCATAGCTTTTTTGGTCTTTCTAAAGCTAACCCTTAAGGTTTCAAGGCAGTGAAGTATGTCTTATACAAGATTTCCTGTTCAACTGAAAGAAATAAAGGTTAAAGTTACAGTGAACATCAAAGACGGTCCTCCAAGTCATTTGTGAGAGTCTGCACTGCAGAGCGATCAATTGTGCTGAAACAGGAGTCTTTACGTAATACTACAGAGACGAGCAGAATACCTGACAGCCTGTTTTTCCACTGAGAGATTAACTCGACTCAAAGACAACATGCCATTTGCATCTCTTCTGTTTAGCAGATGACTTTATGCAAAGCAACTCTCAAATTAGTATAATACAAACAGAAGGGGTTCATCCAAGGAAGAAAATGGTACGGAAATGGTCACATGACATCATTAGTATTTCAATATTAAGGATTTAAATATTTTTATTTATTTATTTATTTGTTTAGTTTTAGTTAAGTATAATAATGTAATGTATTATGTAATATTAAATTAGTTAAGGAGATGACTAATTGGAATTTTATATTACGATAAATTTAGATTATATTATTATGCAGTTTGTTAATTTATCACTTTGGAAATGCTTTGTTGCATACTGCCAAAATTATATGAGTAGTGCATTTTTTAATATGAGTCTGTGTTATTTTTACCCATTTTTTATAGTTATTAATATCTCAAGAGTAGTTCTTTTGAGGACCTTAATTGAGCTTTTCTCTTGCATGAAGTAATGACATCTCATTTGTTCTTTCTCAACACTCAGCAGACATGGATTTTAATTAGACTGATTTGCTGATTCATGAGAGCTTGACTAGTGGCTTGAGGAGTCACTTTGTCTTGAAGTGAAGATTTCATGTTAAGTCATTGCTCTGTAGCCCAGGCCGCCATTGATCAAATGTGCTTAGAGAGTTAATTAGTTCATTATCTCACTCCAAACTCCTCTAATAGCATGAATGACTCATTTCATTAACTGTGCAAAAACATCATCAAAGCTCTTGATAATGCATCATAATGCTCAGATAGATATTTAATTAAAAAAATAAATAAATAAATAAAATAGTCCAAAGCATTCAAACTGGGAAAATATCACACTGAGAGTCTTTGTAAAGTGTAGCTATTTCTCAGAAATGCTCTCAGTGTGAGATATTCCCATGCAGTATTAAAGGCTTTTAAGACACAATGCGTCAGTGTGTGGTGTTTTATCTTTATAAGCCATGACGTAATAAAGGCTTTTTCATTTTTAAACCTTACTTTGAGTGCTTTGGACTACTGTGTTTGCAATAAGCAGTTTAGTTATTAACTAAAACTATTAAACACTATAAAACCATGAATCTTTCATTGAAAGTACACGTACGCAAAAGTCTTAGGCCGCTAGTATTTTCACCAGCAAAAAATAGTTTTAAGTCTGTTATTTGAATGAATGAATGAATGATGCATTTATATAGCATATATATAGATGCATTGTTATTTCTATCTTTTGCTGTAGTGTGTCAGTAGGAAATATCAGTTTACATTTCCAAACATTATTTTTGCCATTAATTGTAATAATCCAGTGAGATTTTTGTTTGCACAAAGAGTCTGACAACAGCCAGTGCTCCACACAGAGATCTGATCTGATCATCATCAGTCCGTCTGGAATGACATGAAGAAACAGAACAAACTGAGACAGACCAAATCCAGACGAACTGTGGCAACGTCTCCAAGATGCTTGAAGAAAAAAAACCTTCCTTCAAAGCTACCTGAAAAACTGTGTGCAAGTGTACCTCAGACAAAAGCTGTTTTAAACGCAAAGTGTGGTCATACCAAATGTTGATTTGATTTAGTTAATAGAAGTTAATTGATAAATAAAATCTATTTATGGCATTATTTCTGAAAGCATCCTCATTTTACAACATTTTTACACAATTGCGTAAAACTGTTAAAAGTACTGTAGCTTTGCAGGTAGGTTTCTTGAAGCATCTTGGAGACGTTGCCACAGTTCTTCTGGATTTAGTCTGTCTCAGTTTGTTCTGTTTCTTCATGTCATTCCAGACGGACTGATGATGATCAGATCAGATCTCTGTGTGGAGCACTGGCTGTTGTCAGACTCTTTGTGCGAACAAAAAGCTCACTGGATTATTACAATTAATGGCAAAAATAATGTTTGGAAATGTAAACTGATATTTCCTAATGACACACTACAGCAAAAGATAGAAATAACTGACTTAAAACCAGAGTTTAGCTCCAACTTGTTGAAGCAAGTTGGAGCTAAACTCTGCAGGACACCGGCCCTCCAGGACCGAGTTTGGACACCCCTGAACTAGAACATGGAACACATGGACAGAAAACACAATACAAGCCTGACAGTAATAGTATTTAAGAATATGAAACAAAAATTAGAAATTTTGTCTTGGCAACTAACTGAAATAAAATAAGATGAAGTACGAAAACTTACTAAAACTAAAATAAAAATAATTTAAAGCTAAATAGAAATATTAAAGAACAAAAAACTAATAAAAAATGACACATACTGTAATTATTGAAAATAAAATTAAAATGCAAACTAAAAATGAAAGCCAATTTAAAATATTAAATGCTATAATCCCACTCAAAAGGATCAAAACACAAAATGTAAATGTAAACCTTAAACAAAAAATAAAAACTTAATAAAGACATGAATAAATAGTATAATTGAGACATTTTGCCTTGACAACTCACTAAAATGTAAACAAAAATTATTACAATTGCTAAAACTAAACTAAAAATAAATAAAACCTAAATAGATGTTAAAGATGTCAAAGATAAAAATGATAAAAGGACATAATGTAATTATTAAAATGCAAAATTAAAATAAAAACTGAAAATATAAAATAAAAGATAATATTAATAAATGCTGTATTGTTTTTAAATAATACTGAAATAAAATTTAATTGAATTGTCTTATAACCAAGAGGTATTAACAGATAACACTCTTTCCAAGCTATTTTTATTGTTGTATGTCCTTAAGTATTTTCAGTGTATCCTTGTAGACTTACCAGCGAGTTTTGCACAAGCAAGCAGCAGAAAACTCTTCAGAAAAATGTGATGTTTTCTATCATGTGTTTCTCAGGATCTGGGCCCAGTCCACAGGAGGGTCCGAGTCAACCGACAGCCCCGTCAGGACCACAGGGTTTCCGCAAGCATTTCCCAAGGGGCAAACTGGACTGTGACAACCAGCCGCCCGACCCGGACCGCCTGTTCCAGCGCTGCTTCATGGCTACAGTCACCACTATCAACGTTGAAGGACCTTCATAAAGCCCTGGAGCCAAATACGACATGAGCAACATTACCCAGGAGTCTTTTCAACAGCTTTATCCAGCCATCATGTGACTGATGTAACATTTTGAACCACAGAAAGGATGTGGAATTGAAATCTCCACTGTTCTGCACTCTTAAAAATAAAGATGCTTCAAAAGGTTCTTCAAGCGATGCCATAGAAGAACCATTTTTGGTTCCACAAAGAACCATTCAGTCAAAGGTTCTTTAAAGAACCATCTCTTTCTTACCTTTTTATAATCTGAAGAGCCTTCTTTCGCCACAAAGAACCTTTTGTGAAAGAGAAAGGTTCTTCAGATGTTAAAGGCTCTTTATGGAACCATTTAGACAAAAAGGTTCTTCTATGGCATCGTGAAGCACCTTTATTTTGTAAGAGTGCGGCCTCAAAAGACTGTCGGTTTTGGAGACTTTTTGTAGCAGAAAACTGGCTGAAATCAATGACAAATTGCCTCAACGTTACAAACTCTATAAAAGTTTCATTTATCCTCAAACGCAGACTCTTTGTTTGCACTTACAAACATTAAACCATTTACATTCATCAGGACTTTAGCTCTTTGAGAGACTGAACCAAAGACAGAACTGAACTCAATCAAAGAGTTTGTTGTTCCCGAATCCCAAGAATTACAATGTGCCGTTGTGCCGTTCATCTTTCTCTCAAACAAGGTTACAAAGCAATTGCACCAGCACATGGTGTCAATGCCTTTAAAACAGCTTTGAGCACCATTTGAACCATCAAGCAATTCATGCACTGCAAGAATCTACTATGAAATCAAATTGTGTTTTTCTTGTTAAAAAGCACTTTTCACAAACAATCTACAAGTTGGAGTCCCATTACTTGTTTTAAAACCAATAAAAGTACAAATCTCACTTTGTGTAGAGATAGAACTATGAAATACCTTATAAAATATTATCCAACCCAAAAGTAACATGGCATGAAATTATAAGGGGCTGTTCACACAGAATGCGTTTTTCCATTCCAATGCGCTATTTTTCATAGTTTTTCTATGTAAACACACACTAGATGGATATGTATGACCATTGCGTCTATTGCACATGAATTTTTAAGATGCTGTGTCAAGTTAAAAGAATTTCGACTTTTACATCAGTTGCAGAACAGTAGACCAATCAGAAGACCCTGGAGGCGGGGCAAGTGTTGCAAGCTTTTGTTTACAGTAGCAAGTTGGCATGGCAAATGTTTTATTTGACGACTACATAGCAGAAGAGGCATTCTGTGCTGAGCTTTTTAAAAAACATTGTGTGAACGGCCCCTAAGGCACTCCACAAAATGGTGATTTATTTTGGCCTGCCGAGGTCTTAACCTTCTCAGCTGTATAAAACAATTCAAATTATGCAACAGTGACATTATTTTGACATACAGGTAGCCTTTTGAAATCTGTTGGGCCTTAATTAATTTTAATTATCAGTATTTAATGATCTGAGTTTCATTTAACAGTGCGACGTTTTGTGCATTCGAGTTGCTGCTGTTTTTTTTTTCATTTTCCTGAGTTTTACACACATTTTTAATTTTGAGTGTATTTGGCAAGCTGAACTATTTAATATTGTTACCAAAGGTTAAAAAAAAAAAAAAAAAAAAAACACTTTTTTTTTTTTAATCAATGACTGTGAACAAGAATTAGGTCCAAACTAGCTAGTTCCTACTATGTGATGTTTACATTTTATTTATTGTTTTATTTTATACATTTTATTCATTTGTTTGTGTGTATTTGTTTAATTTATTTAATAATTTAAAGAATGTATTTTGACACACCAAAAATGTCACATCAGGGTTTTAAACTGTATTTTCATAACAGGGTTGCAGAAATTGCAGACACGGTTAGAATAAGGTGGCAAACTACATTTTCTAAAGGTTAAGCACCTCTTTTTGTAAAAAAAGAGTGGTAATTTGACTTCATTTTTAATTTGTAAGCCTTGCTTTTAATCCTATATTACTGCAAAGTGTCAGAACCAAATTTTACACCAACCCTTAATATGTTAAATAGTAATAAGAATAATAAAGTTGATATTTATTTTCTACAAACTGTCACTCTGGTGTTACCCTTTCAAAAGGTACTAATATGTACAGTTTAGGTAAAATCTACATTTAACTTAATATGTACAATTTAGGGGTACAATACGGTACAAAAAAGGCACAAAAGCTGTCACTACAGTGGTGCCTTTAAAAAGTACACCTTTGTACCTTATTTACCCCTTATGAGTGCATATTAGTACCTTTTGAAAAGATTCTGTCCCAGTGACAGCATTTGTACCTTTTTTCTGAGAGTGCGAAAATAAGGTACGAATCTGTCACTGGGGCAGTAGCCTTTCAAAAGGTACACATACCTTATTTACCCCTAAAGGATGCATATTAGTACCTTAATGGTACATATTTGTACCATTCTTTCGAAAAGGTACTGTCCCAGTGACAGCTTGTACCTTTTTGTGTGTGTGTGGCAAGGGAATGTTTGGAAATTGTTGACTTTCTGTTCGTTTCAATGGGTGAATTGTCTGCTGTGTTCTGCTGAAGGCCAAAGCTGTACTGAAGTCTACTTTGTAAGCCATGTTAGTTATCTATTTTTTACTTCAGTTCTTCAGGGTTGAAACCTTGACCTGTATTATGATTTCAGTATGCTGTGATGGAAAAAAGTTGCCTATTGATGTACCATTGAAGATTGTTGCGTTTCCAAAGAGCTGCTTGGCTCACTGATGGACAATTGGAGATGATTTTTCAGTTACATTTGTCCTGAGTGGCTTTGTTTGTTTTGAGATGCTTTCGTTTGTAATGTTTCACAATGCTCTTTGTGTTTTTTTCCAATATCTGCCTCGTCAGCACCAAAATGAAAAAAATGATTTGCCTCTCAGCATGGCTAATTAAGAAATGTGCATCTGTTTAAACAACGACTCGACTTTTACCGCAGGATATCAAGATGGCATGCAAGTTCGAGAACATTTTTCATCTCTGAGCTTGCCTGCATTAACTTTTCTTCTGTGTTTTATTTTATCAAAGACTGCTCATTCAAGAGTACGTCCAAGTTCAACACATCCTGAGAAATCCTCGCACAAACCATTAAAGGTATTTTTGTCCCCATCTTGTTTGAATTTGATGGTAATTTCAAGCCAGCATACTGCATTGAGTAGCTATGGGATGCGCAAAACACTCATATTGCACACTTGAAGCAGTTTATTTGTTCCCATGCAGTCCACTTATAATGTTAGTGAAGGTTTCTTGCCTCAGATACACTGGTAATTTAGTTTCTGCTACAATTTTACACTTCTTACTGACCTTTACAGCTAAACAGGCTTTTTGTTTTACTGTACCTTTAAGATTTTATGTAAATGACCTGTTTTGATTGGCTAACCTTTTCATGTGAAACATAACAGCTGGTTGCAGTTTACAGGTTTCAGATTTGCTCTAACACACTAAAAATCTAAATCACACTAAAAAAAAACAAAACAAACAAAAAAAAATATTTTGTCATACATAAAGCAAAGATTATTATAGGTAACTAAAACTGACACTAACTATATAATAAACTGTATATATATATATATATATATATATATAATTGTGTGTGCATGTATATTAGAACTTTAAAAAATAGATATTTATATAAATGTATATTTTGTATTTATTAAAATTATATTAAATTATTATATATTAAAATATTGTACACAAAAAACTGCTAAAAATGATAATAAAAACACAACAAAAGTACTAAAGCTTTCAAATTAAAATGAAAATGGGGAATATAAAAATGATTCAGTATATTAATTAAAATATAATAGTATTTCAATCAAACTAAAATAACAATATAAAGTATGTTTTAAAATGTACACCTCAAAGAAAATTTCACAACATTGAGAGGTGTGTTTTGAATATAGATGTTAAAACACTGTTTTTGAATCAATAGGTACCTGTGCACATTTCATAAATGCATATCATATCAAGTCACATCATGAATTTCTTATAGATGTATTACCAGTCAATTTTGTCCTCTCATGCATATATTTAACATGTCACGCACGTGGCTCTGTGAAACTGGAATTGTGTGTGATGCGAGCCGATGAAACATCCAGTGTTTGAGAGGAGGTCCGATAGCAGACAGGATATTATATCCAAACAGACCAGGTGTGATCGTCTGTCAGGCTCCACTGAAATCTGTCCGGCTCTGGAAATCTGAAGTTGAGAAGTGCAATTGATGCAGGTCAAGGTGTTTGGGTTTAGAAAGACTAAAAATAAACGGTTGACTTGGCTTCATAGCAGTGAAAAGTTCTTATTTTTGTCTTGCTTTAGATTTTCTGAAAAGCTTATATATCACTAATATAATATCCATAATATTGCCCAGGATGCATTGTTTTCGGTACATTACCGAAAACTATGTGACTACCAAAATTTGTCTGTTTTTTTAACATCATTTTTTTTACAGTGCAGTTTATCAGCTTAATTATAATAAATATAAAGTTGCATCTCAATAAATTAGAATGTCGTGGAAAAGTTCATTTCAGTAATTCAACTCAAATTGTGAAACTCAAATTGTGAAATAAATTCAATGCACGCAGACTGAAGTAGTCTAAGTCTTTAGTTCTTTTAATTGTGATGATTTTGGCTCACATTTAACAAAAACCCATCAATTCACTATCTCAATAAATTAGAATACTTCATAAGACCAATAAAAAAAAACATTTTTAGTGAATTGTTGGCCTTCTGGAAAGTATGTTCATTTACTGTATATGTACTCAATACTTGGTAGGGGCTCCTTTTGCTTTAATTACTGCCTCAATTCGGCGTGGCATGGAGGTGCTCAGTTTGTGGCACTGCTGAGGTGGTATGGAAGCCCAGGTTTCTTTGACAGTGGCCTTCAGCTCATCTGCATTTTTTTGGTCTCGTTTCTCATTTTCCTCTTGACAATACCCCATAGATTCTCTATGGGGTTCAGGTCTGGTGAGTTTGCTGGCCAGTCAAGCACATCAACACCATGGTCATTTAACCAACTTTTGGTGCTTTTGGCAGTGTGGGCAGGTGCCAAATCCTGCTGGAAAATGAAATCAGCATCTTTAAAAAGCTGGTCAGCAGAAGGAAGCATGAAGTGCTCCAAAATTTCTTAATAAACGGGTGCAGTGACTTTGGTTTTCAAAAAACCCAATGGACCAACACCAGCAGATGACATTGCACCCCAAATCATCACAGACTGTGGAAACTTAACACTGGACTTCAAGCAACTTGGGCTATGAGCTTCTCCACCCTTCCTCCAGACTCTAGGACCTTTGTTTCCAAATGAAATACAAAACTTGCTCTCATCTGAAAAGAGGACTTTGGACCACTGGGCAACAGTCCAGTTCTTCTTCTCCTTAGCCCAGGTAAGACGCCTCTGACGTTGTCTGTGGTTCAGGAGTGGCTTAACAAGAGGAATACGACAACTGTAGCCAAATTCCTTGACACGTCTGTGTGTGGTGGCTCTTGATGCCTTGACCCCAGCCTCAGTCCATTCCTTGTGAAGTTCACCCAAATTCTTGAATCGATTTTGCTTGATAATCCTCATAAGGCTGCGGTTCTCTCGGTTGGTTGTGCATCTTTTTCTTCCATACTTTTTCCTTCCACTCAACTTTCTGTTAACATGCTTGGATACAGCACTCTGTGAACAGCCAGCTTCTTTGGCAATGAATGTTTGTGGCTTACCCTCCTTGTGAAGGGTGTCAATGATTGTCTTCTGGACAACTGTCAGATCAGCAGTCTTCCCCATGATTGTGTAGCCTAGTGAACCAAACTGAGAGACCATTTTGAAGGCTCAGGAAACCTTTGCAGGTGTTTTGAGTTGATTAGCTGATTGGCATGTCACCTTATTCTAATTTATTGAGATAGTGAATTGGTGGGTTTTTGTTAAATGTGAGCCAAAATCATCACAATTAAAAGAACCAAAGACTTAAACTACTTCAGTCTGTGTGCACTGAATTTATTTAATACACGAGTTTCACAATTTGAGTTGAATTACTGAAATAAATGAACTTTTCCACGACATTCTAATTTATTGAGATGCACCTGTATATATATATATATATATTTATTTATTTATTTATTTTTTTTTTGTATGCTGTAGATCATAAAATATTTTATATTCTTTAGAGAAATCTGCATTCATCATGATGAAATTGATTATAATTTGGTTACACTTTCGTTTACCTGAATTAAGTCCAAACTATATAAGTGGTTTACATTTTTATTTATTGTTTTACTTTATACACTTTATTTGCTTTTAATTTATTTTAAGTTTGTGTTATTATAAATGACACATCAGGGTTTTAAACTGTATTTTCATAACAGGGTTGCAAAAATTGCAAACATAGTTAAAATAAGGTGACATTTTCTAAAGATAAAGCACCTCTTTTTGTCAAAAAAGAGCAATTTGACGTCATTTTTGCCTTATTTTGGACACTATTTTAGTGCAAAATACCAAAACCAAATTATGTATCTGGTATTAAGATGGAGCTTGGTGTTGTAAAAAAAAATTAATCTTCTATTTCAAAAGAGCAAGGTCACTTAAATGAACAATTTCAATAATTTCATGTCATTTATGCTCATTTGAAACCAATGTGATTTTTTTTCTTCAACAGAACATCAAAGAAACTTTTCATTTTGCATAAATAGCAAAAAGTAGACAGTTTTTAGGGGTTGCAATGCATAATGCATAAATCCATATGACTTGTGCACTCTATTTCAACTCTTCTGAAGTCAGTTTATACAGTAGATGTGTTTGAGAAACTTTAGAGAAATTGAAGTTTATAAGTAGTGAAAATTGTCACAATTCTCAGACCTCATTTGATGTCAAACATGCTGCAGCTCATCAGGTCTGAACTTGGTTGCATATTTAAATTCTGTGTGGCTGAGTTTTCATTTCTTGGATAGAAGACTGTTTTGACAAATATCAAAAACTGCATTGGTAAAATCCTTATTTGTGGTGAGGAAAAAAGCCTTTAAGCTCTGGGGCTTCAAGACTGGAAAAGTCAAAACGAAAAGCCAATTTATTGCAAAATAGTGACCGTGGAAGTGTGATAGAACTGAGATATAGCAGATTTAGATTCTTTGTCCCAGGAGAAATGAATTACGGGAGTGAAATTCAGCAAAAGATGCTGTGAACACGTTCTCAACCTCAGTTGTCAGGTCAAACACACTCAAAATATTTGTGTTAACTTTTGAACAAATAAAAATAACACAAATTTTATCCCTTAACAAAAATAAAGTTGAGAATTTTTTATTTTTATTTTTTATTTAACCTTCATTTAACCAGGAAAGAAACTTATTATTAGAAAGAAACTTATTAGTTTGCAAATCTTTTGATTCGGATCAGAACTTTGGAGCGTGAATCATTTGAATTACATTGGAACTTCGGAGTGGGTTCGTGAATCTTTTTTCAGATTTTTCTTTCTTTCTTTCTTTCTTTCTTTCTTTCTTTCTTTCTTAGTGTAGCTCTTATGGGAAAAATAAAGTACATTTAAGTTACAAATGGCCGCACCGTTCTTACATTAAAAATAAGGTGGATAAGTTATCATCCTTGGTATAAACGGACCTTTAGGTTTTTGGACCCCACTGTACATATACAGTTCTTGCTGCAGACTGATCCTCGTCTCTGTTTTTTTTTTTTTTTTCTTTCCGAGAAGCGCTCTAATAAAAGTCACTTCACAGGTGAGTCACCCCTGATATTTAATTTACTGTACAGTTCAATCATATTGATCTTGTCAGCGATTAATTTCTGTCTGTGACAGCCTCTGCTGGCACTACACAAAATCACACGGCAAATGTTCAGACTGTAATTATTACTGACATTTTATTAGAACAGAGCTATTCTGGGGACAAGCACATTTAAAAGCATCGTTTTCCTTTCAAACGCGCTCACATTCAGTTTCACTGGCTGATGCAGGAAGTTACAAATGTAGGGTTACACGGCAATCATTTAATGATAGAAATTTCATATTGATGCTTTTCCAGTCTGACAAAGATTAGGATGCATGTCAACATATCATCAACAGTGGGCGTTTGTTAATGACTAGCAAATAACAATTAACACATGAGGTGCGAACATTAGCAGGATCCAATACTCATTACCATATTCATAGGAGACCATCTGTGTAGCACACTCAGAATATCAGAATTAGTTAATTCAGCCAGAAGGTATGAGGTATGTATATCACAGCTTCTTGTGCTAAAAATAAACAGATTTGAGAACGTTTAATTTAATTAAGCAGACTCATTAAATAAGATCTTATGTTAACATGTGAACTAAGGCAAACAACACTCTCTGTCTGTCTCTCTCTCTACACTATACACATCACACACACACACACACATATTGTTTGTGTTTATATATATATATATATATATATATATATATATATATATATATATATATATATACCCATTTCCAAATATAAATGAAAGACTATAATCTTTGGTCATTTATGCCATAAATTCTAAATAAAATTAAAATAAAATAGATATTGTGTAGTATGAATGCTTTAACCTGTTATTATAATTTGAATAAATAAATAAATTTGTTTGTTTAAATATATTATTTAATTTCAAATAAATCCAAGCCATAACAAGCTGTTTAAATGTGAATAGATTTTTATTTAAAATGGAAAATGGACACAAACTGACTCTCCTGAGTCTACCTTGAAAGTTGAAAAGGTGATATACTTTTCTTTTAATCATTTATAAAAGAGCCTCCTTCAGTCTGATCTGTTTAGCAGGTTGTGAAGTGTTTGCTTTGAAGGTTTGGAAATGAAAGCAGTTTCACAATCGTTTGACAGTGAAGAGTTTTAATCCAGTTACAGGATGTGCAGCTCCACTGTCTGCTGTGATAAAACGCGTCTCAAACTTTCCTCAGCACTTTACTGTACTTTCCATACAGAAGCGTTTGACAAGTATCAGCTATGCAAGCTCGATGTGATTTATCGAGATGTGTTTGATATAGCTGGTCATTTATATGGCTAAATGACGCATTTTTTAGCATTCTGTATTTCTGTCATCATTGAAGCAGCTGCTCAGATGTTCTGATATAATAGTACAGTGAGTTTTCAAGCATCAAACGCGTTTCTTCTATTTATGTCAAGAAATGCTATTTTTTTTATTCTCTGTATGTGTTTTTCTTTGACACTGTTTTAGAAAGTTGAAACAGTCGCCTCCGGATCAATTCAGCAACACCATGATTCATCTGATGTTCTTCAGCTCACTGTTGCTGAGGAGGAGACATGAGATACAAGATGAGACAGAGGTCACAAGGTGAGATAAAATGCAGCACAGAAACAAGCCCATACAATTATATATAATCATATTCTGCATGAAGAAAATTTGTTGCTTTCTGGGAGCCCGATTTAGCAAACTGAAGCATTTTAGAAACTCATTTGTGCTGACCTCAGTAAGACTTTTAAATAAGATTACTTGAGATTTATTTATTTATGCATTTTTAACATTGTATTATGTTTTATTATTTTTATATTTTATATTTCTGAATGTCAATTATTTTATTCATTCATTTTATTTTATTTATTTATTAATTAATGCATTTTTACATTTTTTATTTTTATTTGTTATATTTCACATTTTATTTTAGATTTAGATTTTTATAGTTTATTTTTAAGTTTTAGGGATGTCTATTGTTCTTCTTTTCTTTATTTATGCATTTATGCATATTTTTAATATATATATATTTTATTTATGCATTTATTTATTTATTTATGCATTTGTTTGTGCATTTTTATTATTTATAAATTTTAACTTTTTTGGATGTCTATTATTCTTATTGTGCTATTTTTCTTTATTATTTACTACAGTTTATATCATTATTGTGGTATTTAGTATATTGCTGCTATATTTTACATTGTTTATTCATTTTATTAGGTTTTTTTTTTATATATAACAGTTCTAGATTCCATCTTATTAGATTATTAGACCATTTTGAATGAATCTTTAGTGTTTTGTCTACTGTATGTCTTTGTTTTGTGTTTATTCTACAGTATAAAACTTCCCCTTAGTGGAACAATAGAGTATATTCAGTTCAATTCAAAATACGTTCTGGTATCTGAGGTTAATATGCAGACACTGTAAGTCAACTTTACTTCCCTGAAGACTGAAATGCTTTGACTCAGTGATGCTGAAACCCTTCAGCATCATCTTCTGATGTCACTGTGAGAATATTTAACAGCTCCTGCTCCTGATATCAAATGACTCAGCAGATCACAGTTTTTGAATAATCCAGTGATTTTGCTCAATGGAGTCATGTGTGGTTTCCCAAATCACAGATGACTGATCTGTCATTACAAGCTCTGCACAATTAAATCAGGGTAAGTCCTGCTGACTAATGAATGAGTAGAGATCAGAAGTTCCCATAGGAAGCTTTTATTGCTCCGAATGAGTTAAGTAAATACAGACGCAAATGACCAGTATTGTTCCAAAATCATAGACAAAAACCAGTATTGTTCAAAGTTGTTCATAGAATCAAGACAAACCAGAATTGCACTGTCAAGATTTCACAAAAGTCATCGCCAAAAACAGGAGTGTTTCTTTAAATTCAGGCACTTCATATTGACTTATGTTAAAACTACCAGAGTTTTATTTCAGAGGTAGACTTTTATTAAAACCAACACTTTAAATGTGACCTTTTAAAAATAAAGGAAATATTTTCTTTTGGTATAGGTCACTTTAAAACTTCTTGTATTGAAGACTTTTTACCCTGTCTGAATACTTTTATTAAACATTTTTTTAAATTGCATTTAATTTGCATTGCCAAACTTATAATGCATTAAAGTTATAAGTTTGTTTTTATTTTTCTACTGTTTAAATTACTTTATGTATAGATTTTATTGTTTTACCCTTTCCTCAGATCTTGAATCTGACACTATATTAAAAATTTAATGGATTGGATGTTTGAAACGGTGATGATCTAAACATAGAGTGAAGTATAAACCGTTGCAATATTTATTGTTTGAAATGATTTTTGAAACCATTTTATTTTAGTATCCTTAATATAATATTATAGTTTTCGTTAATATTTTGAATTAATTCATTTTAGTTCAAGTTTTAGTAATTTTGTTGTATATTTTTGTCATTTTTACTATTATTATTATTTGTATTATTTTTTATGATTTATTATTAAAATATTAATATTTTAATAATATTAATTTTTAATTTTTTATGTATTTTTTATTTAATTTTATTATTTTAGTATTTTACAATAAAACTAAATAAAAAAGAGGAATGTTACCTTGGCAGCTAGCTCAAATTAACTAAGTTTAAGGGTTTTATTTTAATTAATGAAAATGGTTTATTTTAAGTTAACGATTATAACCCTGTTTTTTAAATTGTCAAAATTTACAATGGTCCCCTGTCGTGCCCCTAATAAAGTTTAAATAAAGTCCTCATGAAAACAAAATTTACAATATTTATTTTGTTAGCACACATTGGAGGGAGGAGGAGCGCAAAAATGAAACCCCACCCTCTACTCTATATTCAGTTTCAGTTGGAAATACATCACCTTACTAAAATAAAGTCGGCAGCAACTTCCAGTTCACGGAGACTTTAAAAGTTAGTGTACTTTTGTGATGTGTGGAGGGAAAAAAATTTAAAAACAGGTCATGGTCTCCACCTATCTGTCCTTAATGCACACAATTAGTATGAAAATCCTATTCATGTTTTTTGTATTTACATCAAGTGTTTTCCAAACGTCTTTTCCATCACCATCATTAAACAGAGTACATCATTTGAGATGCGATGCATGTTTGCTCACTGTTGAAAATTGTTGGTAGATAAATTAAATAAACAAGTGAGAGCATATAAAAGTGTTTTGAGGAAGTTTATTTCCTAACATCTATAAGTGGTGTGCCAGTAGCTGAAGAACACCCAGTTGTGTAAATAAAAGTCTGAGCTACTTGAAATTCTGAGTGCCGTTGGTAAATCAGAAAGGTCTTGTGCATAAGACAGCAGCCACGTCATGTTTGCTGATCAGGGAAATTAAAATTCTTGCTTCGTTCTGAATATTCAAGTGTGTTATACCCTTTAAAAGGCTTTGTTCTGACTAATGATCAGAGTGATGACTTATCAGATATTCCAACCATATCTTCTTCTGCTCCGCTGTTCATAAACCTTCTGGCTGATGGATTTAATTCAACAGACAGTGAGTTTCCAGAGGGCTTTTCTCCCTGCTGTCGCTTGTGTGGGTTTGTGTCTACTGTGGAATGTGCTTGAATGAATGAATACCATTTCTTACATAAATTACATTGTATTTGCTATAGTGTTGTGGGTGCTTATATAGCCTAGGTCTATACTTTTTTTTAAAGGAATGGCTCACCCAAAATGAAAATTTGCAAAACATTTCAGACTCATCCTCAGACCATCCATCATTTTGGGTCGTATATAATAGATTTTCAAATGAATTGACTTCAGATGGTCACGTGACCTATACTGAGGAGGTCATGTGAACCTTTTCTAAAGTTCTGGAAGAGAGAAAATAAATCAGTGCAAGTAGATTAAAGTATTAGAGGCATATTGCTCTATCACAGCCTGAAGAAATGAATAAAATCACTCAAGATGACCTTTGGTGTAGGCATTAGGAAAAACTTCAAATGACTCTGTAAAAAAAAAAAAAAAATCCAAATGTCACTTACGTTAATTACGGTATGCATCGATTCTTAGGCCGCGGCATCCGAGGAGAAACGGCTTTATGTAATTGCCTGTATTTAAGGAATCACGTAATGAGAAATCACTTGTCCTTGATCTTTTCAAATAAAAGAAACTGATGAAAACATGACATTCAAAACTCCCTTTCATGATGTTTCAAAACCTATATGTTTTCTTAACACAAAACAAGACATTTATTAGAATCATCTTGACATTATAAATGCACAAGCATGAATTAAATAAACCCTGACGAATGTTGTCAGTGGAGCCCAGAAAATAAAATAGCGAAACACTGTCCATATCATATTTGAATGTTTAATACCCACACTTAGCACATCTCAAACAAACACAAAGAGCTTCTGAAAAATCACTTTGTTCCATAAAACAAATCATTTGCCAGTGCTTTGAATGATAGCATTTCTTTAATTCCCAAATTGATCTCCTCTCTAATAAATAAGCTTATTTCTCCAAAGGTTTAACTTTGCTTTGAGCACAAATCATTAGTAGTGTTTGCATCAAGCATCAATAGCTACTATTGCGCATAGATTTGGCAGTTAAACTAATATAATGCATGAATAATACATCAAACAGTGTAGCTTGTTTAGGAGATATGTGCTATTACTCATACTACATTGATGAAGGGATCTGACAAATTTAGGGTGACCATGCGTCCTTTTTTTCCCCAGGCATGTCCTGGTAGGGCTTTCTAAACTGCCTAAAATGTCTGTGTCGTGCCTTTATTTTCCTGTTGACAGTCTCTCTACAGTCCTCATACAAATATATCCGTGTATTTGCATTGTCTTGACCGTCCTCTGTAGATCCCGCCTTCTCACATGCCACGATTGGTCGATTAGGCACAATGCTTGCTCGCTATTGGTCAGCCTACCTTTCAGTCATTACCTGCAGCAAGTATGAAAACAATAGGAAAACAAAAACGGACATTTTGGTCAATTTAGAAGTCATGGCCAGGACACGTCGTATTAGTAATACGACGTGTATTAACTAATAGAACGTATTAGTGACGTATTTTGAGACCAGAATATTATAGAGATATTGTAGCGATGTTATGAAGCACAGCTCACGCAGAAGTTGCTTTAAACCAAGCAGCTTTCTATTGGTTAACACGGTGAATTCGTGTGAACAATTTGCACACAAAGCAAAATTTGTGTGGAGAAATCTTAATATTCCCAAATCGTATTGAAATGACTGAATTTCGGCCCCAAAAATTTGTTGAGTAACAGTAAACGTGAACAGTAAACATGCACAGTTATTCTAAAGATGATCATGCACCAGTTGCGCAATTGATCATACAGAAACAAGTATTTCAGAGCCATGAAATAAAAGCTGCACTGTTAGACATTTAAAAGGGTTTTTACAGTAACTTACTGGCAACACTGTTGCCAGTAAGTTACTGTAATTAAGATTTACAGTAGCAAACTGTATTTGATTTACAGTTGCAAACTGTACTCTTTTAAAGTAAATTACTGTAAAAATAATCCAATTCATCAGTATACTACTGTAATTCATTCATTTTAATATAGATTTCATTTGATTTTATCATTTTTATATAGAATTCATTTTATTTTTACTGTACATAGATACTACTGGCATTCAATTAAAACAGACACAATAATTACAAAATATCAAATTCTTTATTTAAAACATTGTATATATAACACTTAAAAATACAGTCTTCCAATGCTGGAACAGTGCATCTTCACCATTTCTCCTGTCTTAGGACATTTTGCAGTGCATTATGTTGTATCCTCTGGATTTATCCTTACAAAAATACATAACCATCTGCAAAACCCAGGTGCTGCTCCAAAACGTGGCCACCACCTTTGCTCACCATCCACTTTGTTAGTGACAGAAATGTCTTCTCTGAAAAACAAGTAGAAATGACACACTTTTAAAAGGCAAACCCCATATAAAATACACAAACCTCTCAAAACCATGTTGTTCTCTTACCATGAATTATCAGTCTCAGGGTGGCCTGCTCATGTCTTTCTTGATGCTTCATTGCAGTTGCCTTTAAAACACAAATACAGAAAAATGCAGTAAATCTTAAATTCTATTAAAAACTATAACAAACTAATTCTAAAACTAAAGTTTTAAAGCCATAAAACTTGTTTAAGCTAGCTAGCATACGATTTTATTTTCTCAATATGCTACTTGCGAACATTAACTACTAACACCTGAACAAAATTTCACATTAGTTAGCTTAATGTTAATATAAGCGTTGCTCCTTAAAAATAATTTTAATTCGGTAATTTAATTCAATAAGCTGACAAAAGTCGTTTGTAACGACAGCGCAGTTTACCATAGTAAAGTTTGTTACCGCCATGTTGACGGGTAAATGTTCCTAGGTTAAACTGGTGTGCAAAAATCTGACACAAACACAGACAAAATTCCATATATTTTACCTTGCTTGCAGGTCTTGTTCTCTCGTAAGGTGCATCGATACACAGCGCAGATGTTCTCCAGAGCTCTTCCACTCTCGCGGGTTCATCCCCGGGCAAAAACCGCGGTGCTGCCCCGCTGCTCCCGTGTCTTCCTCGGACGCGAGTGGCGCGGCGCAATGCAGCGTGACTCGAAAAGACAATATAGAACCTATTATACTATCTACAGTGGATGTGGACAGTAAAGTGATGCCCCGTTATTTCTGACATAGCCTACAGATGTACTCCAAGCGCTCGCGCTGTTACTGACATGAAGGACAAACGGCTTTTCCAAGCATTACAAGCGATGTAACACGTCCAGTGCTACAGTCTATGGTCCAGTGTAGTCAGTCCCAAGCTGTTGCGGCGTTGTAGAAATGGTGTTGAGCAAATCGTGTCAATCCAAATGTAGGAAATGAGGAAAATAAAACAACCTCAATAGAATGGCACTAAAGAGGCCGTTACGGGAAATACAGTAGTATACAGCAATTTAAAAAATACAGTAAGTCTCTGTATGTGGGGTTTGACGTCACAGAAAATTCCCATGATGCAAAGGGTATTACAGTTATTTACTGTAAAGGGAATTTGCAGTATTATACTTGGTGATATACAGTAAATAACTGTAGAAATTACAGAAATGTCTAACAGTGTAGCTGATTGTGGTTGAACACCTACATTTGGAAAATGTGACACTTTTGCTATCTTACTTTGATTTAATTTGTCAGGCATTATAACCAAGTCCATAATAGCCTAGTCTATATGTTAAGTGTTTAGCTATTCAACTTAAGGAAAGTACAGCACATCATTAGTTTCATTGAGTTTTTATTTCCATCAAATATTTAATATTAATCTGGATTCCTTTTATAATATTTTTACACTTTTTAACCTGTCACTTAACTCTGATTATGTGTGACAGTAATTGTTTTTGAATTAACAAGCAACAGTAATTATCTCAAAGATACTAAATTACTTACATATGTTCAAATCAAAGGTTATTTAGATCCTCTTGAATGTTGCAATTATAAACAAAATGTTAGCAATGTTAGCAATTATAAACAAAATTAGGATTTACATGTTACACAATGTTCCAACTTATATATCTCCATAATTATGTTATTTTGCTGTTCTTTATTTGGTTACCACACACTTTAGCACATTTTAATGAAATCTTTGAAAGTTGCTGAACACTTACTTTAGAGGACACCATGAATGTGCAAATAAGAATTGTAAAGAAGTATTGTCCTCCAAACCTCCACCAAAAAAATGTTTGTTTGTCATAATATTTTACTTTTGAATGTACCTTCTGACTATTAAAGAACAAAGTTTTTAAGTTGCAGCCTCTTGGACAAAATATTTGAAAATGTTCTTATGAAATTGAAATGTGCACTCATTAGACCCTCTTTTTTCTTACTTTTACATTTTCCTTTCACTGATATAATTAAAATGTACCCAAGGTAATGCGTAATTTTTTAAAAGCATCATTAGGTCAAATCAGGCTTTGATATTTTTCTTCAGAAGTATTTTTATTATTAATTTTTAATATAAAGTGTTTTGTATTAATTTATTTTAGTTTTACATAAGTGCCACCACTCACATTTTCTTCAGAAACATATTAAGATATGTTAGTTTCTTATTATTAATTTTTAATATTTAAACATTAATTTTAATTTTACTTGTACAAGCACCTCCACTCACATTTTCTTCAGCTAAATATATTTTAAAAATATATAAATATATATAAACAAATAAATAAATATAAATATGTTACAAATATATATTTTATTATTAATTTTTAATATTTAAACATTCATTTTAATAATCATTTTAATTTTACATGGGCAAGCAGCACCACTCATGTCTTCAGAAAAATATAAAAATAGATTAATTTTTTATTAATAATGTATAATATTCAAACATTGATTTTTAATACATTTTTTTTCTTCAGATAACTGTTTTTGGTGAATAATCAAAAATGAAAATTTAGGAAAAACCTTTTAATGGAACCACCAAACTAAAATATAACAGGGTCAAAACAGATTTCAGACCGATCACAGAAACAAAAATGATAACAGGAGTATAAAAATACACATTTCTACTCCAGAATCAGTTCATCATATTGCTCATATTTCATTATTTTGTGTAGCTCTATTAGACATAATGTGTAGTATGTCATTAAGTGTAAACATGAAGTGTTTTTTATGGTTTAATAAAAGTGGTCTTTTATTACTTGAGTTCTCAGTGCTTCTCTTTACAAACATGGAAAGAGAACAAATCTAATGCAACCAAGTTGAAGAAGTGGATGAGAGCATACAGGATGATTTAAAGTGGGTTGCGCTGGTGTAATCTCACACTTCATACTTTGAATAGGTCTAAATTAGCATGTGTTTCTTCAAAGAGATCCGTTTCTGAGGTCTGAGTGTCTACAGTTTTCAGAGCTGGAAAAGATTCAAAGGACTAAAGCTCTTCTTTCCTCTTAATGATCAGCTTCCGAACCATATCCGCTATCCGTGGGCGAATTTCTTTGACAGAGACGTCAGGACCCCACGCATCAACAACTTGGCCATCAGTGTCGATGAGGTACTTCCAGAAATTCCAGGTCGGCTCTTTCCTAGATGCCTCTGAAATTAGAAAAGAGTGCGACGGGCGTTTACATGAGAGCGAATTAATAAGCCACTAGACTGTGATCTTGTGTGAAAATGAAATGCCTCCTCAACCACTTTGTTTGTTACATCACAAAAGGATGAGATATTGCAGATGAACCGTTTGTGCACACTTGAGTGGAAACACTTGATTTGATATTTAGTATCTAATGCAATGACATTCAGACATTTTGAAGTGTGATTTAAGTGTTTAAATACTTTTTGATACCACTGTAACCCTAGCAAACAGGGAACGTTCTGGCAAGGTTCTGTCAAAGTGAACTAAAGTTCTTAAAGTTTTGTTAATAGAATGTTCGTTTAAAGTTATCTGGTCTTTAATAACATTCTCAAAACATTGTTTAAAAAACATTCAAATGTAAGAATCCCATGCAAAAATGATAAAATGGAATGTTAATGGAACATTCTCTCTAATGTTTGCATAAAAAAGAAAAAAACATTTTTAAAACATTAAAAACTGGGAGTTTTGAACAGTTCAGAAATAACGTTTTCATGGGAACATTCTCAGAGCATATTATTTTTTTTTTTAGCTGGGACTTCACGGTCATCAAATTTGTTCCACTCACCCACAAGGTATTTGTAAGCATTATTGGCCCCTATTCCAACCACAGCGATTTTGCTGAAGATGGGAAAGGAAACCCCGTAGACCCGCCGCACAAAGCTGTCGATCTCTTTATCGCTGCCGGGCTCCTGCTGACCAAACTGGTTGCAGGGGAAGGCCAGAACGTTAAAATGAAATGGACCAAAGTCTTTTTGCAGCTGTTGGAGGTTTTTGTAGTGCTCATCAGTGTAACCGCACTCGCTAGCCACATTCACTACCAGTGACACCTACAAACACAGTACAGTAACATCAAGAACATATATGACTACTGCGATCCGGATTATGTAGCATTATAGATAGATAGATAGATAGATAGATAGATAGATAGATAGATAGATAGATAGATAGATAGATAGATAGATGTACATGTGTCCTTGTGTAAATTAGATTTTTCCATGAACGTAAATTACACTTTTGCTGTGCTGATCAGCCCTTGAACTAAAATATCAGCTCTTCTGATACAGGATGAAAAACACCTCACCTCTATTAAGCCTGCTGTGTTAATAAGAGCACTTCATGATTGTACTCATTGTTTAGTGTTAAAATTGACATTTCATTTGGTGGCTTACTACTACTGCACTTAAAAGGATGACTGATTGCATGTAATGAGCGACTAGAATTATTATTATTATTATTATTATTATATACAGAATTATTTATTTATTTTAAAAAACACAGTAGTAGTAGAGAGTTGTGCAGTAGTGGTAGTAAAGGTAGTAACTGTTATTAGTAGGAGTACATTAAAACTGTTTTGTCTGGTAAACTAAAAAGTGTGCTCAATTCACAACTATCCAAAAGAGTCAGATTCTGAGAAATGTAGCATTGCATCACTTGCTCGCCAATGGATCCTCTGTAGTCAATGGGTGCCGTCAGAATGAGAGTCCAAACAGCTGATAAAAACATCACAATAAACCACAAGTAATCCACAGCACTCCAGTCCATCAGTTAATGTCATGTGAAGCAAAAAGCTGTATGTAAGAAACAAATTTATCATTAATGTGTTTTAACTTGAAACTGTTGCTTCCAGCTAAAATACAAGTGCTATCCATAATAAAGCTTTCTCCAGTGAAAACGTCATCTCATCTGAATCAGGAGAGAAATATGCACAGATCAAGCACAGTTTACAAACAAAACAGTTCTAAACAAATATGTTGGTGTATTTTGATGTGAGAGGACAACAGATGGGCTTTTTCACTGGAGGAAGTGTTATTATTGATTATGGACTCATATTTTAGCCAGAAGCGATGGTTTAAAATGCCTTGATGTATTTTCTTATTTCAAACACGCAGCTTTTCACTTCACAAGATGTTAATTGATGGACTGGAGTGGTGTGGATTACTTGTGGATTATTGTGATGTTTTTATCAGCTGTTTGGACTCTCATTCTGACGGCACCCATTCACTGCAGAGGATCCATTGGTGAGCAAGTGATGCAATGCTACATTTCTCTAAATCTGTTGTGATAAAGAAACAAACTCATCTACATCTTAGATGGCCTGAGGGTGAATAAATTTTATAAAAAGTTTCATTTTAGGTGAAGTATTCCTTTAACATAACTGAATTAACCATTTGATTACACCAACAACAATAAACTAGTATTTGAACTAAAGCACTTAGCTTAGATTCAGAACTTACTTTTCTTCAGTCTTATAATATAATATAATAAATTATAATAAAATAAAGGGTTGTTGATTGTTTAGAGAGACTTCAAGGATTTAAGAACAGCATTTCAAAGTTATTCAACATTGACACCTAGTGACTCAAAATGAGTTGTGCAACCACACAACCAAATATTTATGTTTTTAAATAAAAAGGTGAAGTAGCAAGTAAAACTTTAAAATAAATTATAATGTTTTTAACAAAAAATAATGCTGTACTGATCAGCAGTTCACGTACATTCAGAATCAGTTTGAATCATGTGCAATACTTATTTCAGAAGTGTTATTAATGCAACACAGTGTATGTTAATATTAATGAATAGTTATTCTGAAGTGTTCCCTTACATTGATAAATAACAGATCATACCGTTGAAACCCACAGCAGGAGCTGAGATATAGTGCAAGGCTGCCACGTAGACACAGAATGAATGAAGCACAACTCCAGGCTGCTGGTTAGTAGTTTACTAAGGGAAATAGGCTACTAGAAGTGAGGAAATCTTACAACACCATTGAAGCATGCGTGAGAAAAGCGCACAGTGATGCAACATTAGTATTAAAGGTTTTTCTTACATGCACGTTAGTTGCATCTTAAGTCTGCAGCATCAGAGCTGATTTCTGGAGACTCACCGATCCTCTGTATTTTTCCAGAGAAACTAACCTCCCTCTGCTGTTCACCACCTTAAACGAGTAAAAGTCTTTCTGTTTGGCCTCGGCCAGACATGATAAAGTCAGTAAAGTAAGCGCTCTCAGAATCGTCCCCATAATGCTGTGAGATTCCTCTGATGTGTAGCAGAATGATGAGTGAACGGGACGGTCCGACGCAGGGTGAAAATCTACACCCCTAGAGTGGAATGAGCGGAACTTTAATGACGCGCGGCCCAAACAACCAATCACAAGCTTCCGCATTCCTCTGCGCGAACGCTTTAGAAATGTTTTCAGATACTAGCCTATATGATCATTAAGCTAAACGAGATACGAAAAATATAAGATCTGACATACTGTAACTGTTGTTTGGCAAAACTTCTAGTCTATCAGTAAACTTTAACATATAATTTTATTTAGCAGGGATAATAAAGATCTTAAATTTACTGTATTTCTCTAATTCAATTTCATAGGCTATTTTTATTTTTTTTTAACAGGAGGGGTTACATAAAACCATGCAACAACATTACAGCAGCAGTTTTAACAAGGTTTTTTTTTTTTTTTTTTTTTGGAATGTTTGACTACTCAAAAGAGAATATAGCAAAATATAACTTGATGTGTGTTTCCTGCTAGCATAATAATTTCACATACATAAACAAAAATCTGGCTCAAAACGTCTCTTTTCTTTATTCAAAGTTGATATAGACAAGTAAGCTGTTTTGTTAAACTGCCTCTTCATGTGTCATCTTGAAGGCATAGGCCTACATGTAGGCTGTGTATGTAGGCTATGTATTTATTTATTTGTTTGTTTGTTTGTTTATTATGTTAACCTGGCAACACATCCCTTCCGAAAATTAGCCAGGGTTTTACTACAATAAAAGGTTAAACCATGGTAACCGCAAATTAACCATGGTTTTGCTACCCTAAGTTTACCATGGCATTTTTAGTAAAACTGTGGTTAAATGGTAATCAATACGCTAAAAAAAACCATACACTTTTACTATAATAAAACCATGGTTAATTTTCTTAAAGGGGTCATATGATGCAATTTCAAGTTTTCCTTTCTCTTTGGAGTGTTACAAGCTGTTGTGCATAGATAAGATCCCTGAAGGTGCAAAGACTAAAATCTCAAAACCAAAGAGATATTCTTTATAAAAGTTAGGACTCTGCCACGCCCCCCTAAAATGGCTTATTCAAACACGCCCCCACATGTCTACGTCACGGTGTGGGGAGATTTGCAAAACACCGCCCAAATGTATATGCAAAAAAAGAGGGCGGGACTTTTAGTCTCGCTGTAGTGTTGTTGCTGCCGCCGGTGCCATGTCCTGGAGACACTGTGTTTCGTTGTGAAAGTGAAACTACTTTGTTTTGACTTCCAAAAGTGAGCACAACTAGAAATCAGTTGTTAAGTTGTTTTTACAACACTGTTCCAGAACAGTTCAACCCAAATATTCGAGTGTGTGCATCGCATTTTACGGAGGACTATTTCCTGAACCTGGGAGTAGCCTGCCAGCTGTGCTCAAAGACTGTTTCTATAAAGTGGGGCAATTCCAACTTTGCAAGGAGAGTCTGGTGCTTCTGACTCACAGCCTGTAAGTATATTTTCATATATAAAGAATTTGCCACTGACGATTCAAACGCGAGTTTTGAGCTGTGTAGAGTAGTGCTTGTTGTTTGTCATTTCTCCGATCACAAATGCAGACATGGTAATGTTTACGCGGCGCGATGCAACACGACGTGTAAAAAGACAGTATAAGTCATTATAATCAGCAATTATGTCCCCACTGGATGCAACAAATGTCTCATTTGTAATGGGTTTTATTGTATTTGAGTCATCGCGCCAGGACACAGCATCACAATATGGTAAGGGGCGTAACATTTCCGTCTCACGCTTGAGGTATTCGGCCAATCACAACGCACTGGATAGCTGGCCAATCAGAGAAGGCCTCGCTTCTCAGAACGATGAGCTTTGTAAAAATCGGCGCTTTTCAGAAAGGCGGGGCTTAGAGGAGCAACAATAATGTACAGTATGTGGAAAATAATGTGTTTTTGAACCTTAAACCGCATAAACACATTGCATTACACCAAATACACAAAATAATGTTCTTTTTATCAACGTCATATGACCCCTTTAAGAGATTTATTGTATCTGTAACTGTGTATAATTTCTTTCTTTTTATTTTTCTTTGTTTTGTCTTTATAACCATACAGCCTTAATGGTTTGATGTTTTGTGATGTTTAAAAAGAAGAAAGAAAGAAACAAACAAACAAACAAACAAACACAAATGATTGACCAAATTCCGATCCAAATCAAATGATTCGTGATCCACGCTCCGAAGCTTTGATGTAAATCAAATGATTCGTGATCCGTGCTCCAATTCCCTATCTGAATAATGATTTGTGAACCATCATTTCAGATCGGGACTTCGAAACACACATCACGAATCTTTCAATTTGCAAAATGTTTTGTGAACCCGCTCGATCCGAAGTTCCGATATGAATCAAAAGATTTGTGAACCTGCTCAGAATTTCCGATCTAAATCAAATGATTCTCGCTCCGCGCTCCGAAGTCCCAATCTGAATATGATCACGATTCTGCACTGAAATCCCTCAATCCCTCAATCTTTCAATTCGCGAAATGATTCGTGAACCCGCTTGATCCGAAGTTCCGAAAAGATTCGTGAACCCACTCCGAAGTTCCGATCTAAATTAAATGATTCGCGATCTCAAATTGGGACAAAGCACGTATAACAAATATCTTTCAATTTGCGAAATGATTCACGAACCCGATATGAATTAAAAGATTCACAAACCCAATCCGAAGTCCTGATCTCAATTGAACGATTCTGAATCAGAATCAGAATGAGCTTTTATGTTTACACAGGTATGTTTACACATACAAGGAATTTGTTTTCGTGACAGAAGCTTCCACAGTGCAACAGAATGACAGTGACAGAACAAAAAACACTGATAATAAAAAGAAGAATTAAAAAATAGAACAAGTAAATAAGCAATAACACTATACAAATTGACAATTGTATGTACAGGTATAATTACAATAGACAGTTTTGTATGTACAGGTATATTATGTGCAAATTGAAATGTAGACTAAGTATGTGTGTTAGATAAATAAGTGTATAAGTGTATAAATAGTGTGTGTTCCACAATTATTGTCAGGTGTTCATGAGATGGATTGCCTGAGGGAAGAAACTGTTCCTGTGCCTGGCCTTTTTGGTGCTCAGAGATCTGTAGCGTCGACCAGATGGCAACAGTTCAAAGAGGGAATGTGCTGGATGTGAGGGGTCCAGAGTGATTTTTCCAGCCCTTTTGCTCACTCTAGTACAGTTCTTGGAGAGTGGGGAGGGTTGTACCAATGATTCACTCAGCAGTCCGGACTACCCTCTGTAGACTTCAGAGGTCAGATTTGGTAGCTGAGCTGAACCAGACAGTTATTGAAGTGCAGAGGACGGATTCAATGATTGTGGAGTAGAACTGTTTCAGCAGTTCCTGTGGCAGGTTGAACTTCCTCAGCTGGCGAAGTACAAAGACCTGGCGCACCTTGTCTTCGCTGATCTGAATTGCAGGTGTGGGGGAGAGAGGGATTGCTGGAGGTGTTAATGGTTGTGTGGAGAGGTGTTCAGGGTGGGTGTGGGGTGTTTTTTCAAACCTGCAGTTGAACTCATTCAGATCATCTGCCAGTTGTTGATTCTCCACAGTGCTGGGGGATGGTGTCTTGTAGTTGGTGATCTCTTTCAGACCTTTCCACACTGATGCTGAGTCACTGGAAGAGAATTGAATCCTTATTTTTTCAGAATAATTCCTCTTTGCCACTCTGATCTCCTTTTCCAGTGTGTATTTGGCCTGTTTATACAAGACTTTGTCCCCCTTCCTGTAAGCATCTTCTTTGGCCTGACGGAGCTTTTGCAGTGAACTATGGTTTGTCGTTGTTGTAAGTTAGATGAGTCCTGGCAGGAATGCACATATCTTCACAGAAACTCATATAAGATGCTACAGTCTCTGTGAGCTCATCCAGATCGGTGGCAGCAGCTTCAAAAACACTCCAATCAGTGAGGTGGAAACAGGCTTGTAAATCCCGCTCTGCTTCATTAGTCCATCTTTTAACAGTCCTTAAAACAGGTTTAGCTGATTTCAGTTTCTGCCTGTAGGTCAGTATAAGATGAACCAAACAGTGATCAGAGAGTCCTAAAGCTGCCCATGGGACAGAATGATATGCATCTTTTATTGCTGTGTAACTGTGATCCAATATATTACTGTCTCTGGTGGGACATGTGATGTGCTGTCTGTATTTTGGCAGTTCACGGGAGAGATGTGTTTTATTAAAGTCCCCGAGAATGATTAAAACAGAGTCCGGGTGTTGTTGCTCAGTCTCTGTGATCAGATCAGCGAGTTTCTGTAAAGCTGAGCTCACGTGCTCTTGCGGAGGAATGTAAACACTCACAAGAATGAACGAGCAAAACTCCCACGGCGAGTAGAAAGGCTTACAGTTAATGAAAAGCACTTCTAGATCAGAACAGCACATCTTCTTTAACACAGTTACATCTGTACACCACCTCTCATCGATGTAAAAGCATGTCCTGCCACCACACGATTTCCCCGTTGATTCTGCGTCGCGATCCGCTCTAAACAGCTGAAAGCCCGGCAGATGAAGTGCGCTGTCCGGAATGGCGTCATTCAGCCAGGTTTCTGTGAAACACAGAGCAGCAGAGTGTGAGAAATCCTTATTTGTCTGGGAGAGTAGAAGGAGTTCGTCCGTTTTGTTGGGTAGGGAGCGGAGATTCGCCAGATGGATGCTGGGCAGTGCTGTCCGGAATCTGCGCTGTCTGACCTTCACGAGCGCGCCAGCTCGCTTCCCCCGTCTGCGCATCCTGCGTTTGATCAGCGCTGCTGCTCCGCCAACAACTATGTCCAGCAAAACATCCGAATAATCGAAAACCGGTGAACTATCGGGTGGTGTGTACTGCAGAATGTCCAGCAATTCGTCTCTGTTGAAACTGATTGCAGGGATATAACTAAAGACAGGACAAACTAACAAAAACATAAAAACAACTGCGGACGACGCCACCGAGGCTGCCATGAGCAGCGCCATCTTGGATCGAAAAGTTCCAATATGAATTAAAACATTCGCGAACCTGATCCGAAGTCCCGATCTGAATCAAACGATTCGCGATATGTACTTTGAAGTCCCGATATAAGTCAAATGATTCGCGATATGCGCTTTGAAGTCCCGATCTGAAAGAATGGATGAAACGCATTTGTCTCGAGCAAGAGACTGTACGACATTCACGTTATATGATTTGACTGATTTTTACGTAGAGAGCGTGAAAGCGCACCGCATTAAAAGAAAAGATCATTCATGTTTTCATAACCGCTGGCCAAACTCAAAAATGAAACTAAAATTAAAACATCTTTGAGAGCAAGGGGGCACCCTGGTGTTTCGGGAGCCCTACGCAGCTTGCGTATTCTGCGTATAGGGAGGATCGGCTCTGGCGCTAGTGAATCGATTTTGAGTTTGAATAATCGGAGCGGTTGAAATGACTCACTCAACTGAATCGTTTTGTCTGTTCCTCCACTTTTTAGGCCTTCAGTCATGTTTATACATGTCAGTGCTACTACTAGCTTAGCTCACTAGTTTTATGACATTAACTGAAATAAGCAAAAAAAAGTATGGTGTTTACAAAAAAAATAGCCTATCCATATTTTCATTCTGCTTTCCATGTTGAAACATCCAACACAAATCTACGAACATATTCAGGTGAGGTAACCGTTTACTGCTAACTAGTGAAACACTCCATTAATATGATGCTGCACCTCAGAATACATGTTAGATGGAAACATTGTGCATTATGATGGAGTTTGTAGCTTAATTCACTATATTTAAACTGTTTGACCACTGTAATTCGGTCGGTGACAGTCAATCAGTTGAAAGCATCCAGTCATCTCATACCACTGAAGTGAATGTTAAATTTATCAGTATATATTGTAATAAATATTTGAGAAATTATTGTTATCTCATTGTATTAGAGTGACATCTATATAGAGTGACAGTCAATGAAAAAGAGCAAATGGGAGAAGCAGATGAACACAACTGTATTATGTAGCCTAGTATGTTATTCTAGCAATAATATAAACAATTAAAAAAATAAAATAAAAATTATACAGTTCTAAAATATATATATATATTACTGTGAAAAAATGTAATATGTGACCCTGGACCACAAAACCAGTCATAAGTAGCACGGCTATATTTGTAGCAATAGCCAAAAATACATTGTATGGGTCAAAATTATCGATTTTTCTTTTATGCCAAAAATCATTAGGATATTAAGTAAAGATCATGTTCCATGAAGATATTTTGTAAATTTCCTACCGTAAATATATCAAAACTTAATTTTTGATTAGTAATAGGCCTATGCATTGCTAAGAACTTCATTTGGACAACTTAAGGCGATTTTCTCAATATTTTGATTTTTTTGCACCCTCAGATTCCAGATTTTCAAATAGTTGTATCTCAGCCAAATATTTTCCTATCCCAGTGGTTTTCAAACCTGTCCTGCAAGCACCCCTGCCCTGCACATTTTGTATGTCTCCCTTATCAGACACAGGTGTGCAGGTGTGTCTGATAAGGGAGACATACAAAATGTGCAGGGCAGGAGTGCTTGCAGGATAGATTTGAAAACCACTGTCCTATCCCAACAAACCATACATCTAGTGGTGTAGTGGAGGGTATACGCAGGTATACAGCATATACCCACTTCTTTATCAGTCGGCGTTCATACCCACTTCTAAATCCTCTCTCTGATGCGCATCATTCAGTAGTGTCCTGCACTAGCCAAATCATGGGGTGTCCAACTCAGGGGTGTCCAAACTCGGTCCTTGAGGGCTGGTGTCCTGCAGAGTTTATACTCAGAGTTTATAGAGCTAAACTCTGCAGCACACCGGGCCTCCAAGACTGAGTTTGGACATCCCTGGAGTAACTAATCCAATCGCATGTGAATAAATGCAAATATTCCCTAAAAACATCCAGTAAAGACAGTGATGCAGTCAGGAACGAGACGTAAACAATCTCAGGCAGTGTATTTCATTAATAGTCTACTCGACGCCGGATGGCGCTCTCGCGCAGAAAGTCCGAAACGGCCTCATAGAAGTAACTTACGACGTGCAAAGCTATCTTTACTGTAGCTAAACTAAATAAAAAGAAACGTGAAGACAGTTAACACACGATTGCGACAATATATTGTTTATGTGTGTATTTCAAGTCATCTTCAGGTAATAAAAAAGCATCTGATTCTGAATAATGCAGTGCTAATTGATAGCATTTATTACACTTGCCAATAGATAGGCTACTAGGTTATAAAATATATCTTCTGCCTTATTCTGTGATAAAAATTGGAAAAAAAAATGTAGTATATAGGCTAAACAAATCATAACATTGTCATTAGGAAAATACAGGAAAAATATTATAAATTATTGGTTATTGTCCATCAGTTTGATTTCTCAGCCAATTAAAAGCAATAAATAATAATAATAATCGTAATAAAACCTGTCAATTACACAGAAAAAGTTATTATATTTGATATTTCTGTTCCCCTCACTTCTGAAATGATTGAGAATCACGATTTTTTCTTTTCAAATAGAGATCACAATTCTCTCACAATTCTGAACAGACAACTAAACAAAATAGCATGTAATTTACTAGAGGTTCTGACAAAATGTCAGTTGCTGCAGTCTATTTATACACACACACACACACACACACACACACACACACACATATATATATATATATATATATATATATATATATATATATATTTATTTTAATTATTCATTGCAAAATCTGCACCTCTTCTGTGGATAATATTATTTTCATAATGATCCTTACTCAAGCAGCAGAAGTTAAGTAACAGTGTGCAATTATTACTGGCCCATTTTGGAGTGAACTAAATATGCAAGACTAGTTTTACATGTCACTGTTTATGACACAGGTCGTTCATCCTTTGCCGGTGTCCTGACATTTTATCCTACCCGTCAGATTTTCCTACCAGGGCTTATTGCACATGCGCACATCAATATTGCGTCCTTTTTCTCACGCTGAACAACAACATTTAATGTATCTGCATTAATGTATAGGTAAGGCTAGGGTTGGGGTAGGTGTAGATGTTAATAAAACACAATCTAATAGGTAGAAAAAATTATTTATTGTTGGTTTCTGGTAGCTGTATCCCTTCTAGCCACAACCGCGAATATAGCACATAATTACTCCATTTGCATTACTGTAAGGGTAGGTTTAGGGTTGTGGTAGGTGTAGACATTAATAAATCATAATTTGACAGGTAGCATTTTTCGTTGTCGAATTGTACTACCTACTGTTTTAATGGGAGGTAGCAAAATCTGACAGGGTAGCACAAATCGACAGAACACCGGGCCGTTTTAAAAAAAAATTGGGGGCATAAATTAAGAGTATAGCCACTTCTCCAGGCACAACTACACCACTGCATACATCAATGGAAAGCTTATTTATTCCGCTTTCAGATGATGTATAAATCTCAATTTCAAAAAATTGACCTTTATGACTAGTTTTGTGGTCCATAGTCACATATTTGACATGTACATATTTCACATCTAAAGTCGTGCCTTACCAGTTTAACATTTATCTTTTAGCTATTTATTTAGTTTTATAAGTTTTTTTTAATTTTGTTATTATTATTTATTATTGTATCTATTATTTTATTGTAAAAAATACACATTTCAGTATTTAATATCTAAAAAAAAAAAGTGCTACTTAGTTTTGGAATATTTCAATTGTTGTTAATAATAAAAGTAATAATAATGTTGATAGACTATAGATGTGAGTTTTAGTAATGTAGTATTTCTGTTGTTTGGGCCGCATCGCGCCGCCTGTAGGTGTCGTTATGACGCGCGGAAGCGTCGCGTCGGATCCAGTTTCGGTTTCTCCGCCTGACACTGACGCGGCCCACAATCCAGCGCGCGAGCGGAGTTAACATGGCGCGTGCGCTCAGCGTCTTGAGCAGGGCCGAAAACAACAACAACATCAGCGCCGGGATACATGGCGTTTAACGCGACGCCGAACCGTCACCGCGCCTTATGATCGCTCTCAGCATGTGCTGCTGATCTGCCGCACATTAGTGAATCCAGGTGAGACAGAAAAGTAAATACACGAGTGAGGAACAGGTCCGTAAGGCGTTAGTAGCGCAGCGCACGAGCTAAGTCTAAACACATTCACAAAAGTTTGGGGGAATTACTACAAAATTAGGCTTTTTGCGAAAAATACACAATTCTAACTGTTTATTACTTACATGCAAATTGGTTGTGCATGCAAATATGCAGATGATGATGCTTTGCTAGTGTTTGACCATTGCAAGGTTACAAGTAATGCTTTTACAGTGGTAATAGGAAATCAGAAACAGGCGATAACTTTTAGCATATAATATCAGTGTTGGTGCATGCAAATAGTGTCCTAATTCATGTTTGGACTCTAATGTGTGGCTATAGATCCTGTACGCCTGTAGTTTTGTGTTTGTTCAGGCCTACAGGTCATTAAACTTGATATTGGGACCAGGTGAGGGGTTGAATATTTGTGCATTAGTTTTTGGTTTCAGATGCACATTTTACGCTGTATTCTTTTTAAATACAACATGTAATTCCTTAATTAAATAATCTTATAGTTGGTATGTATTACACATTTTGCTTCTGAAGTTGTAATAATGTGTAGTTATTGGATGGACAGGTAGTTGTATGCATGTTTGGATTCTTAAGAATTAAGCAGGAAATCACTTATTATAATGGTGATATCATGCCTTCTTGGCAATTATTCTGTAATAATCTTAATACCGTATGCATTATGTGATCTGACACTGCTAAAATATGCAGGATGTATTTTTAAAAAATAGTAGGCAGTGTATACTATCACTAGCACATAGCAATGCCAAGAGCTTGGGTTTGATTCCCAGTGAATGCTTGAACTGATAAAATGCTTGAATGCGATATTATTTGTCAAATTCATCAGTGTAAAACTGCACTGTTAAGTAAATAGGAGATTATGTTGAGACATGTTGAAACTAGTATGGAAGCATGTTTCTGCCACAGAATAATAATAAAAAAATAATAATTGCAATGTTCTGTATATCACATTTCTTTTTTTTTTCTTTTAAAATTTTGACTTAGTTTATAGCAATTGTGAGAAAAAAGTCAGAATTATATAGATGATATAAACTCAAAACTGCAAAAAAGAAAAGCCAGAATTATAATTATTTATATTTTATATGCATGTGTTGTAGGGATGTCAAAATTAATCATTGCATCGATGCATCGCGATGCGGACGATTCTGCATCGATGCAGTAATAGACCATAATCGATTATAGCCTATGAAGTCATTCACATACGCGCTTGTCACGCGAGTATTAAAAATGCACTCTCTGTTTTAAACTCTGAGCTTGGCTTTTTCCCGCATGTGGCACAGGTGTGCGCTAGAGACAAACGCGGCGGGCTTCATTGCACAGCATATGCGCTGAGAGACACGTGCGCATTGCTTGACAGCGCTTCCACTCGCTGTTATTTTAGTCTTTTACTTTAGATATGCTTTCATTTCTGCCGTTTGGAAAGCAGTGCATATTAGGTGCACGAAACTCACGTACTGACAGACTTTCACGTGCGCTTTGTGTTTGTTTGTCCTGAAGCTTGCGGCTGCGGTTATACGTGCACTTGCATCTACTTTTATGATACGAAACTGATGCAAACACAGTCAGTTATGTTTTCAGAACAGGACAAAACATCTGATATATGGAAATAGATCTGTGCATTAGGCTAGTGTGAATGCAGTCTATTAAAGCTGCCAGTGTTTCTGATCTCATCTAATCAAACAGCAATAATGCTGAGGGAAAAAAAAAAGCATAACTATGATTATCTGTAAACTTTCGATTACTTAAAGCACTCCCAGATACTGAAAGTGCTTTTTGTTTATCACATGTAATTGTCTTTTCCCCTCCTTATTACATATATATATATATATATATATATATATATATATATATATATATATATATATATAATTTTATTTAGCTATAAATACTTATGTATATTAAAATTTTAATAGTGTTATTTTATAAATATGGTTTTTAATATGCGTATTAACACTGAGTACATGCATTGAATGCAATAATATTTAGCTATTTATTTAGCTATATAATACGTACTATATAATACTGTATAATACTATATAATACTGTATATAATAATAACTTTGCATTTGAACATTTAAAAAAAATTGAATGGAATGTACACTGAATGTAGTAATAATAATATTTAGCTATTTGTAGCTATGTTTAGATACAAAATACTTATCTATGTAATAGTAGTAATAATAATAATTTTGCATTTTTAACAATTTAAAACTATACTGCTTATTTTAATTTTTTTTTTTTTAAATGCATTTTTACACTGAATAAATACAGTGAATGCAATAATGAAATGTCCAGAATTGTGATTGAAAAAATCGCAAATTTGACTCACCCTTTACCTGCCTTTCCTGATTTCTCAAACTTTCAATGCACAAACATTTCTGGATACCCACAACCTGATTCTGTTCTAGAAACCTTCAACCCAGAGCCCTTTGGGGTTTTCTTCAGTCTTGTCCGGAGAGAAGTGGAGTGGCATGGAGGACCCCAAAAGCCCCGTGAAGGTGGTCAAATCTTCCCGCTCGAGCGGGGGCAAGGCGTCGTCCTCCAAACCCCTGCGGGAGAGCACCAAAGTCCCGAGCCGAAGCAAGGATGCCGTCCCCAGGGTGAAAGAGGAGATCCAGGGCGGCCCCAGCGCTGGCTGGACCCGCACCGGCAGCCCTCAGGAGCCGGGGAAGGGCAAAGCCCGCAGGCTGACGGGCAGAACTAACTCTGGCGAGAGAGGGAAAGGGAAGCCCCAGCCCAGTGAAGGCCGTCAGCAAAGCCAGGAGAACAAAACTCCGGTTCGAAACAGTGGACCGGTCAAGGATGGAGTAGCAGCACCGCTGACCAGCACAGCAGAGGAGATCTCAACACACAATGACAGCATAACCGGTGAGAAAATACACAACCATAATCTAATGATGAGATCTGGAGAATTTGAGAGAGATTAATGTTTGGGGTCGGTAATATTTTTAAAATGTTTTTGAAAGAAGTCTCTTTATGCTCACCAAGGCTACATTTATTTAATACAGTAAAAACAGTAATATTGTAAAATATTATTACAATTTAAAATAACTGCTTTCTATGTGAATATATTGTAAAAGCTGAATTTTCAGCATCATTACTCCAGTCTTCAGTGTCTCATGATCCTTCAGAAATCATTCTGATATGCTGATTTGCTGCTCAAGAAACATTTCTAATTATTATCAATGTTGAAATCAGTTCTGCTGCTTCATATTTTTGTGGAAACCATGATTCTTTGATGAATTGAAAGTTTAAAAGAATAGCATTTCTTTGAAGTAGAAATCTTTTGTACCATTATAAATGTCTTTATGGTCAAAACTAGTAAACAAACAAACTTTTGAATTCTAATATGCTGATTTATTATCAGTGTTGAAACTGTTGTGCTGCTTATTTTTTGGAACCTGTGATACTTTTTTCTTTGATTCTTTGATGAATAAAAAGTTAAAAAGAACAGCATTTATTCAAAAATAGAAATCTTTTTCTAAGAATACAAGTCTTTACTATCCCTTTTTTTATCCATTTAACACATCCTTGCTGAATAAAAGTATTAGTTTCTTTAAAACAAAGAAAAAAAGAGAAGAAAAAATGTACTGACCCCAAACTTTTGAATAGTACAATAAATTATATTTTGAATAAACACTGTTCTTTTTAACTTTTCATTTATCAAAGATTCCTGAAAAAAAGTATCACAGGTCTCAAAAAATATTTAAAAAAAATATTTTGTTTCCAACATTGATTATAAATCAGCATATTAGAATGATTTCTGAAGGATCATGTGACACTGAAGACTGGAGTAGTGATGCTGAAAATTCAGCTTTGCTTCACAGGAATGAATTATATTTTAAAGTACATTAAAATAGAAAACTGTTATTTTTTCTGTATTTTTGATCAAATAAATGCAGCCTTGATGAGCATAAGAAACTTCTATGTTATGTTATTGGTCTCTGTGTTTTTAAATCTCAGGTGTGGAGGCGGGCAGACAGAGAGGCGAGGTCACAGTCGAGGTCGTGGAGGTTGGAAACCTGACCTCTGACCAGCAGCTGGGACTCAAACAGGCGGAGGAGAGACTGCAGAGGGACTACATCCACCGGCTGCTCAAGGTAAGACACGTACATGGAAATGCCTGACATTTATTCAGGAAATACTGTTGTACTTGATTGTTTGAGTCCACAGATTCAAAATGCGTTCATTTGAGATGAATGTGTCCTCAGGACATGATGAGCTCTATCTGACAGTGTTTGTGATAATGAAGATTACCACAGAAGATCATTTTGCTTTAAAAAGTCCTTGAATCTGGTGTTCATGAAAGAGTGGGAACCCTGTATCTAACTATCTATCCATTTGTCTGAGTATTAATTATTTAATTAAATTATTTTTATTTTTTATTTCAAAGAATTATTTTAATTATATTCAAGGGCTTTTACCATTCTCTGTGTTAAGGATTCATTTTTTGCCAGACAAATGAGTCTCATGTCACCCTGTTAGTTCGTATTTGCTTTAGCTGTAACTCAAACTCTGATTTAACTGTCCCAAGTATCAAAGTAAATGAGGCCGTATGTTTTCATGTTTACTAGCTGATTTTGCTTTTGAATGACGGTGGAAAGCAGGTCTTTACACAAATCTGACAAAAACCGACTGTCAGTGAGTCAATGAGTCATTGAGCGCCTCTTGATTTCTCCCATTAGCACGTCTGTGGAGCGCATGGATGTGTGAAGTGATGTGGCGTGTTGTGATTGCTTTCTCAGCCGTTGTGTATTTCCACAGCCGTCGCCAGAGTACCCAAATTTCCAGTATCTATGCAAACTGTGTTCAGTCCACGTGGAGAACATACAGGGTGCTCACAAGCACATCAAAGAGAAACGTCACAAGAAGAACATAATGGTGAGCACGCAGGCTGTTCTGTTCCCAAATCATCTTTCTATGCTGGTTTTCAGTGGTCTGTATAATCCACGGTGACTGTGTTGAGTTCAGAGAAGGTTTTCTATGCTAGTTTCTGTTCCCAAACTTCTTTGTCAGCCAAACCCCTTAGGTGTAAAATATCTGCATTCAGTAATTTAATGACACTTTCACATGTTCTCGGTTCTCTGATGTTGGTTAATGGTCAGATGACATTTGAATAAATAGATACAGTATTTCATCTTTCTTAGTAAGTGTTTGATTTTCTAGCTGATTATTTTATTTCAGTTTTTGTTTTAGATTTTTTTAAGTGCATCGTTAAACTAAATGAAATGAAAAATGTTGTTGTCATTTTTTTTTAATGGTTTATTTCAGTTACCGTTTTTATTTATTTTTTTGAAGTAATGATTTTTTTAATAGTTTTACTTAACTATAGTAACCCTGAACCCAACCAAATTTAATAATAACAATAATAATAATAATGTGATGTTTACAAAAATAATTACAAAAAAAGTTGTTTTTATTTTGAAAATACATTAATGGACAATATTAAAAATAATTTTAGGAATAATTTTAGAATGTTTATCATGTTAATTTTAAAAATTCTATCTAATTGTTTTTATTATTACTGTTCTTGTTGTTGTTTTTTTTATATATATATATATATATATATATATATATATATATATATATATATATATATATATATATATATATATATATATATACGTGTGTGTGTGTGTGTGTGTATATGTGTATATATAGGTGTATTTTTTTTTTTGAATGTTATATATTTTGTATGATGATGTAATCATAATACTGTTGATTTTGCCATGAATATAGCCATTGCTGATATGGCATCAAATCATAAATAAATAAACATTACAAAAATCAAGACAGAAATATATTACTGTTGCAAATGACAATTATATTGTAAAAAAAAAAAAAAAAAATATATATATATACACACACACACACACACACACACACACATATATATATATATATATATATATATATATATATAAAATTGATAATTATAATTATTTGCAATATTAATGTTTGTCTTATTATTCATTTATTATTCATTATGTCTTATTATTCAACATTTAAATCCTCATGCTTGTATTTTGGCTGAATATTTCTGAAATGCTATAAAGTTCTGCCCACAAAAATGTGGGAAATTATGCCGTTTATGGAAATTGTTATCAGGCATGCTAAAAATGCTGCAAGTTGCTAAAACCCTTTAAGATGTGTCTCTGAATTCATCACCTTTCAAGCACTAGCACCAAAGATATTATAGCATTTTTTTCTAATCTTCTTATTTTTGTATATGTTTGCAGGAAAAGCAGGAGGAGAATGAGTTGCGAGCGCTGCCGGCTCCCTCTCTGGCCCAGTTGAGGGCGCTAGACTCGGTCGTGCTGGAGGCGGCAGAGGTGCACGGCATCTCGGAGGAAGACTTCGCGCTTAGGCAAGCCGTGGTGCTCCGGATGGAGGGGATTATACGCAAAAAACTTACAGGTGCAATGCTCTCCTCGTAGAACTAAAGACTTATATTCAGTTTATTCCTTTAATTATCATCTATTCGTGGACATATGTGACACTGAAGACTGGAGTATTAGCTACTGAAAATTGAGCTTTGCATTACAGAAATAAATTACATTTTAAAATATATTCACATAGAAAATATGTATTTTAAATAGTAATAATATTTCACAATATTACTGTTTTTACTCTATTTTATCAAATAAATGCAGCCTTGGTGAGCAGAAGAGACTTTCAAAAACATTAAAAAATTGCATCTAAAAAATAGCTTGCACTAAACTAAAAAATAAAAATGAAAGAATTTTTTTTTTTTACGGTCCGCTGAATGTTTAAATGCTTCTTTCATGATTTCTTCTTCATAGCATGTTCTCTCCGTCTGTACGGCTCCTGTCTCACCCGCTTCGCCTTCAAAAAGAGTGACGTCAACATTGACGTCTCTTATCCCTCCACTGTGAGTCTGAATGAATGTGCATGAGCTGCTTGGATTTGTGTCAGTGCGTTTTTTACTGTTTGTTAAAGTTTTGCACATCTCTGTTGTACAGATGACTCAGCCTGATGTGCTGATCCAGGTGCTGGAGATCCTCAAGAACAGCGGTAAGTTTCCCTTTAATTCAACTTTAATACAAATCATTATAATCCTACACTAAGTTTGAATGGACTTGTGAATCAATGTTGTTGTCTGAAAAAATTCAACTCAGCAATGAGGGTTTTCAAAATACATTTTTGAGTTAATTACTTATGCCCATTAATTAATCAAATTAATTTGATATGTTGATAGGGGCTCCTATATTCTTGGCAACCAATAAAAATTTAAAGTCACAGAAAATGTAATATAAATGAATAAAATTGTTATATTTATAGCGAATTCAATTTTACATTTAAATATTCATTGTTTAAAATGAGTTGGACAAACTTTTGAATAATATTGTGCATTTGTAGTATAAATTATTCATTATATTTACATTATATTATCTTGTAAAAATTTTACTTAATGTTATGTACTTTATAATCTAAATCTATATCTATATACAGTCATGGCCAAAAATATCGGCACCCTTGGTAAATATGATCAAAGAAGGCTGTGAAAATTAATCTACATTGTTAATCCTTTTGATCTTTTATTTAAAAAATTCACAGAAATTTAACCTTTCATTGGATAATAAGAATTTAAAATGGGGGAAATATCACTATGAAATAAATGTTTTTCTTTAATACACATTGGACACAATTAACGGCACCCTTTTATTCAATACTTTTTGAAACCTCCATTTGCCAGTTTAACAGCTCTAAATTTTCTCCTATAATGCCTGATGAGGTTAGAGAACACCTGACAAGAGATCAGAGACCATTCCTTCATCCAGAATCACTCCAGACCCTTTAGATTCCCAGCTCCATGTTGGTGGTGCTTCTCTTCAGTTCACACTCATTTTCTACAGGGTTCAGGTCAGAGGACTGGAAAGGCCATAGCAGAAGCTTGGTTTTGTGCTCAGTGACCCATTTTTGTGTTGTTTTTGAGGTTTGTGTTTGGATTATTGTACGGTTGGAAGATCCAAACATGGTCCATTATAAGATTTCTAACAGAGTCAGTCACTTATTGATTTTTTTATCTGTTGGTGTTTGATAGAATCCATGATGCCATGTGTCTAAACAAGATTTCCAGGACCTCCAGCAGAAATATAGGCCCACAACATCAAAAATACAGCAGTATATTTCATTGTACACATGGGGTACTTTTTATCCCTGTGTTCACCAAGCCCATCTTGAGTGTTTGCTGCTAAAAAGCTCATTTTTTAGTTTCATCTGACCATAGAAGCCAGTCCCATTTGAAGTTCCAGTTGTGTCTGATAACTGAATATGCTGGAGTTTGTTTTTGGATGAGCTAGGAGAATTCTTCTTGAAACCCTCTCAAACAACATGTGGTGATGTAGGTGCTGTTTGACAATTTTTTTTTTAATTTTTTTTTTAATTTTTTTTTTTTTTAAGGTTTTCTGACCCCGAAACTCAACTATTTTCTGCAATTCTCCAAGCTGTGGTCCTTGGAGAGTCTTTAGCCACTCAAACGCTCCTCCTCACCGTGCATTAGGACGATATAGACACACGTCCTCTTCCAGACAGTTTCCTAACATTTTATGTTGATGGGAAATTCTTAATTATTGCCCTGATGGTGGAAATGGGAATTTTCACTGCTCTAGTTCTTTTCTTAAAGCCACTTCACTAATTTGTGAAGCTCAATTATCTTTTGCTGCACATCAGAAATATATTCTTTGGTTTTTCTCATTGTGATGGATGATTAAGGAAATTTGGGCTATGTTTTCCCTCCTATTTATATTTCTTTGAAACAGGAAGCCATGGCTGGATAATTTCATGTTCATAATCACCCTGGAGTGCTCACAATTGTGAAAATGAATGGGAATATACTTCAGAGATATTTTACTCATAGGAATTTCTAGGGGTATCAATAATTGTGTCCAACGTGTATTAGAGAAAAAAACATTTATTTCATAATAATATTTCCCCCCCCGTTTTAAATTCTTATTATCCAATGAAAGGTTAGATTTTTGTGATTTTTTTTTTTTTTTTTTTTTTGTGATTTTTTTATTTTTTTATTTTTATTTATTTTTTTTAAAGCTGCAGTCCGTAACTTTTACCTCTTTGTCGCCCTCTATGTTTGAAAACCTGGAATTGCAGTTTCTTGCGGAATTATCTTCAGTGCGCGGGGTTGTGATCCGGTGTTCCGGCACGGCTCCAGCGCGGATGAATCTAATGTTTTGAGGTGAATGTGTAGTTGTCAGTCACTGCACCGGTGTGGATATTTACTGCCTATGTCCAAATCAGAATTTTCACCATATATAGCCATCTGAACAAGTAAGTAACAAGTCTGCCACGTTTGTTCTGCCCAACTGAGGAAAAAAGCATTACAATAAATCGCGCTACCAACAGTGATTAAATCTAAAGATCAGTTAGCTCATATCACATCTAACTGTGCAAATTATTATCATTGTTATACTTTGTTCTCAAATTATTAATGTTAACAACATCAGCATTGCGTGACTATGAGTATAGCGTGTAGATTTCAATTTCTGTACAGTCTAATATCTAATTGTCATACCATTCGAATTTCATATTAAGAAATTCTTTTAATCCAAAAAGCAAATTAATCTTCTTTCAAACTGGTTCTATTTAAAATACAAAAACTTGTGTAATCCCACGTTGGCTATCTGTAATCAGAACCACATTTAAAACTGGAATATAATTTAATTTCATTCACATGTTTCATAAACACATAATCCTTTCTGGATTACAATCCGCCATCAAAATGATAAGTTTAATTATTCGAGCTGCTGTGAGAAAAGGCTATAAATGATCCACCACCTGCAGGATCCTCACGTGCCAGAGCCGGGAAAACTTCTTCATGTTTACAGATGTGACGTAATGACGCAGTGCCATGCTCGAATTTCCCGCGGAAACCTACCCGTGCCACTCAAATTAGAAAACATTATTATAAGCTAACCGTTGTGAATCGGGCTAAAGTAAGGCGATAGTTTTGAACACTGGCTGGTTATGTACTTTCTCAAATATTAATTTCGAATCATTTTTAACCAAAAAAAGTTACGGACTGCAGCTTTAAATAAAAGATCAAAAGGATTAACAATGCAGATTAATTTTCACAGCCGCCTTTGATCATATTTACCAAGGGTGCCGATATTTTTGGCCATGACTGTGTGTGTGTGTGTATATATATATATATATATATATGTATATGTGTGTGTGTGTGTGTGTGTGTGTGTATGTATTTATTTTTTTTTATTATTAAATATATTTAATGAGTATGTAACATATATTTAATATATATAATGTGTATGTAACTTAAATTAAAAAAAAAATTGAAGGGGAAAAATAACAAAGGTGTAAAATTACTAAATATGCAAAATATAGTGTATAATATTATTTAGAAATGGTGTACATTTTGCATTTTTATATTTTGTATATAAAATATTTATATATCAACATTAAAACAAAAAACAATAATGAGAAAAATAACTGAAGTTTATGATATTACTATATATAACTATAGAAAACCAGTAAGTCAAAAGTTTGTCCAACCCATTTAAAACAGAAAATTACATGAATGTAAAGTTTAATTTGTTAATATTTTTGATTATATGAGTCTACAATACTCATTTCAGTGATTTAAGACTTTAGATCAGAAGGTTTGTAATATAAATGTGCTTCACTTGACTGTTTACCAGCTCTAACAGCTGAAAGTTCATAAATACACCAGACTTGAGTTTCGAGAGCTCAGATTAACTTGAGTTTCGCTTTTGTTTCCAGTGGAGTTTGCTGAGGTGGAGTCAGATTTTCATGCCAAAGTCCCTGTTGTTTTCTGCAGAGATGTGGCCAGGTCGGTTTAATGTCGGCAATAAAGCGCTTCTATAAATAGTCACTGCACACAAAGAATAAACATTTGAAGACATCAATAACGGCCTGTCATAGCTGATAGAGTTGTTTGTTGTCTCTGCAGTGAGTTAATGTGCAAAGTGAGCGCAGGAAATGATGTCGCGTGCCTCACCACCAATCACCTTGCAGCTCTGGCCAGACTGGAGCCGAGGCTCGTGCCTCTGGTTCTGGCCTTCCGTCACTGGGCCAACGTACGTAAGATTCGCCATCATATTTTCCTGAAATCATGTAGCCATCAAGGTCTAATGAGATTGTGTGTTTATCTGTAGCTGTGCCACATCGACTGTCAGGCGGAGGGAGGAATCCCATCCTACTCGCTGTCTCTGATGGTCATATTCTTCCTGCAACAGAGAGCCAAGCCCATCCTGCCCGTTTATCTAGGACACTGGGTACCTCAAATAAGATTTTTTTTTTTTTTTTTTTTTTTGAGAGAGAGAGTGAAACTGTGTGTGTGTATATTAGGGGTGTCCCCGACTAAAGATTTTCATAATCGAATCGGAATTTTCAAATCTTGCCGATAGTCGACTGATAGTCGAATCATATGTTTGGGGGTTGGGCTAAATACATTACCAAGAGTCAAGTAGTCAGACATTTGACAGTCATAATTACTGACGTTAACACACAGGGAAAATGTGTAATGGACGCCTCGCAGATACAACAATAATGTTTTGTGTTTTGATTAAAAGATAGTTAACATTAAACGTTAGCGAAACCCTAAGAATTCACAATATTTTTTTACAATAGTGCTCTCATTATAACATTATGTATATGACAGTAGTTACTAATGTTCTGCATTTCTGTTTTGAGCTGCGCGTGCTGAAGATGACCAGTAGAGTGAATCATTTGATAGCAGGTTTTTAATCAGTGGGATTTAACTTATCATTTATCTCATTTAGAATACACTTCGTAATTTATACGACATGACGTTAATGTTATGACTTATAGGCTATCTGCACAAAATGCCCCGAATGCATGAACGTGTCTGCACGGCTCTGAATGAACTCCTTTTGTGGATGGCAACACGGCAACTAAACTCTAAAAATTCACAGTGTTTTATCATAATAGTGTTCTCATTATAATGTTATGAATAATCCCAGTCATAGTTATTAATATTCTGCATTGTTTGTGCTGCTCGCGCTGCGCGCTGACTTGATATTGCCGTAGTACTACAATGAAGCGCTTTACTGCAGCCCAACTCAACTGAATGCATCTTATACGAGATAAATAATACATACACAATATATATAAACCGGCTGAAATGTTTTGAAATCACTTGTACCCTACCTGATCTAAAAAATCCAGTCTTTCACTCTGTCTGTGTCAGTTTGAGTCTTGTTAAATCCCTGCCGCCAAGATGCTCCTCTGTCAGTCACGGATTATGGAAAGTGAAACTTAAATCTATAGGGGAAGTTGGATTTATTCATGCACGTTAAAATATTTATCTAAAGCTTCTTTCTTTTCAGATTCTTATTTACAGCATTATCTTAATAGGCTGTATTAACTTATATGGAGAAAACCAGTAGTTCTATGTGAAATCAGACATTTGAGCACCCCATATAGCAAATATGGCATGACCATAACACCTCAGCGAATATTAGACTGTGAGATTGGGAGTCGAATCAGACTCCTCCTATCGAATCATCGACTGTTTGAGGTCACCCCTAGTATGTGTGTGTGTGTGTGTGTATGTGTGTGTGTGTGTGTGTGTGTGTGTATATATATATACAGCCGTGAAAAAGTTAGGACACCCTATTGAATTCCATGGTTTTCTGTATCAGGACATAAAAAAAATCTGATCCTTGGCAGGTCTTAAAATTTGGAAAATAAAACCTCTGATGAACAATAAAACATGAAATATTGCACCATGTCATTATTCATTACAAGTATGGCATGTTTGGAAGGCTTGCCAGAAGAAAGCCTCTTCTATATAAAAAAAGCATGGCAGCATGGTTTAGGTCTGCAAAGATGCATCTGAACAAACCATAAGACTTCTAGAACAATGTCCTTTGAACAGACGAGACCAAAGTGGAGATGTTTTGCCATAATGCACAGGACCACGTTTGATGATAAAACCTAAAGAGCATATCAGCACAAACACCTCATACCAAAAGTCACACATGCTGGTGGGGGGCTGATGATTTTGGGCTTGGTTTGTAGCCACAGGACCTGGGCACCACACAGTCATTGAATCAACCACGAACTCCTCTGTATAACAAAGTATTCTAGAGTCAAATGTGAGGCCATCCGTCCGACAACTGAAGCTTGGCCAATGTTAGGTGATGCAAAAGCACGATGATCCCAGGCACACCAGCAAACCTACAACAGAACGTCTGAAAAGAAAAGAATCAAGGGGTTACGATGGCCCAGTTAAAGTTCAGACCACATCCTGACTGAAATGCTGTGGTGAGAGCTGTGCATAAACAAATGCCCACAAACCTCAATAAACTACAGCAACATTTTAAAGAAGAGTGGGCCAAAATTCCTCCAGAATGATGTGAGAGACAGATAAAGTCACATAGAAAATGATTACTTCAAGTTCTTGCTGCTAAAAGTTGATCTACAAGCAACTGAATCATAGCATATCCTAACTTTGTCACACATGGCTTTTCCATCTTGGCTTTATTTTTGTTAAATAAATAATGGCACGGTGTGATATGTCAAGTGATGTTGTTCATCTGAGGATTTATTTTTCAAATTTTAAGACCTGCCAACAACCAGATCATTTTTTTTATAATGTCCTGATACAGAAAACAATGGAATTCAATAGGGAGTCCTAACTTTTTCACATGACTCTCTCTCTCTCTCTCTCTCTCTCTCTATATATATATATATATATATATGTGTATATGTATGTGTGTGTGTGTGTGTGTATGTATGTTTTAAAATATTTAAATTAACAAAGAATGCATCTAAAAGAAGCACAGTACTATAGTGAGTTGTAATAAAAAATGTAATAACACAACAATAGAAACTAAATATTTAGGAAATAATTTTTATGGATATTTATAATACTTTTTTTTTCTCCACAGTATAAATTGATTATAAATTGATTAAAAATGTTATAAATAAACAAGCAATACATCTATAAGCATAGTACTATAATGAGTTGGGGAAAAATATTTTCTAAATATTTTCCAAATAATATTTTACGCATTTTGATAGAGTTAAGTAATTGATTTAAAATGAACCAGTAATACATCTAATAGCACAGTAGATGAGTGGAAGATAAACATAATAACTTCCAGATAATAGAAACTAAATATTTTCTGAATAATATTTTGTGGTTTTATAATATTTATTTACCACAGTGTAGGCTAAATGGATATTTTTTTTTAAATAAAGATAATATATCTGACAGCAGAATACTATAGTGAGTGGGAGGAAAAATAATATAATTAAACTAAATATAATAATTATAATAATAATGTGATTATTATTGCAATAATATATTATAAATGTTATTGTTATTAATATTAATTTTATAAATAATAATAATAGTGATTTATAATAATTTGCAGAATAATTTGATTTAAGATATGTATTTAAATAAATCTACATCTAACGGAACAGTAATATGATAGCAGGTCGAATATTGTAACATAATAGAAACTAAAAGTTTCCAAATGTTTTATGCATATTTAGAATATTCATTTTTCGCATTATAAAGTGGTTTAAAAGATCTGATAGCCCAGTACTATAGTGAATGGGAAAATATGTAATAATGTAGCATAATAGAAACTAGATATTTATTATATATATAGAATTTTTTTTTTTTTTTTTTTCAGCAAAAATTTATATATATAAAAAAAAAAAACATTTCAACAAGTAATACATCTAACGGCACAGTACTAATGTAACATAAAAGAAACCAAGTATTTTCCAAATTATATTTTGTGTTAATATTATTTATTTTATTTTGTGTAAATTTGGTCTTGCATACATGAAAATTTATAGCTGTCTTTTAAATTTTAGGATGAGGATCTTCCCTCGAGTGAAGATGATTATATTTGAGGCTTTGTCGCATCTATAAGATTGAAACCCCTGATCTAAATAAATAACTGTATTCTTGTTCATGTCTGTTCAGATCAAGGGCTTCGATGTGAAGCGTGTGGATGAGTTTCACCTGACGGGGATGGAGTCGGATTCGTTCGTGGGTTGGGAGCACAGACCTGCTCCTGCAGGCGAGGGCCGCGGGGACAACAAAGCCAAACCCGAACCCAAAACCCAGATCGAGAAGAAAGAGAAGAAGGGCGAACACGCTAAGGGCAAGGTGAGCGTTTCACTGCTACTCATGACTGTATTAAAAGCCCTAGTTGAAAGTATTATTAGTAATGTGTGTGTGTGTGTTTGTAGACTTGTCTGACGCTGGAGCAGCCTGTGAGTGCATCTCTGGGTCAGCTGTGGCTGGAGCTCTTGCGCTTTTACACGCTGGAGTTTGCGCTGGAGGAGCACATCGTCAGCATCCGTCTGAAAGAGCTGCTGCCGCGAGAGCTCAAGAACTGGCCTCGCCGCAGACTCGCCATCGAGGGTGAGACCACAGACGTCTGAGATCCAGTGTGGTTAAGACTGATATTGCATTGTGAACACTTCATTTGTTGGTTTACTTTGTGTTGAGTGTGAGCTCTTGCTTGGTTTTCATCCAAATATTTCACGTTTTTCTGTTCATTCTGCAAAAGGTGTGTCTGAAAGCTGTTTAAAATAAGATTTGAGTTGTTCAACCTGTTTGCCCTCTTTTATGGATGGACCGATAATAAATGCCAAAATAATCTAATAGATAAGACAATATAATATTCTGGCTTAGTTATTTTAATGCTATGGCTAAAAACTGGTAAAAATAGCTGATATAAAAATTCTGTACTTTTTTTATTTTTTTATTTATTTTTTTTTTTTAGCTAAATAAATTTACTCTAAACTCTAAAAACATTTTTTTTTTTAAATGCAGCAAGTGAATTAATGGATGATAGCATTACAAAAATGATTCAAATCATATTTATTAATTGAAATAAAATAAAATTGTTACATGTAAAACTTAAAAAAAAAAACAATAATTTTTAAAGTTACTAAAATGTTGTTTTGACATATTAAAAATAAAACACAAAATTACTAAAAAATAAACTTAATTGTCAGTATAAAAATTAAAGCTATTTCAAACTATTAAAAAGTACTGTAATAGTAGCAGTAATAGTAATCAGTAATACTAAAGTTATTAATACAATAATACTAAAGTTAACTAAAATCTATTGAATATTCTAACAATTTTATTATATTCAGAATATTAAAATATGATGTTCAGAATATGTATGTAGTAAATCTGTGACATTTCTTTTATATAATAGTTAATAGAAAATAAAATAGTACATTTAAATATTTATTGTTTAAAATGAGTTGTTCAAACTTTTGTACATTTTTAGATAAAAATGTATTTATTTATTTTTTTCAATTAAATAGTACAAAATATTACTCGGTTTTATTTATATATATATATATATATATATATATATATATATATAAAAAATATAACAAAATAATTTTTTACTAAAAATTAACATTATTGTGTTAGCTAGCATAAGTTGACAATGAGCAATTAGTTGTTAATCTTAGTTAATTATAAAATATTATAAATATAATTTTATAATAGTATATTATAAAATATAATTTTGTTTGTTAGCTATGTTAACAGATACGAATTTTAATGTCAAAAAAATTTTTAAATTTAAAAATCATCTGATTTTAAAGTGCCCTATTATGGGTAATGAAAGGTTCATATTTTGGTTTTGGGAGTCCCCAACAACAGGTTGACATGCATGCAATGTCAAAAAACACTTTCATTGTCTTATATGCATTTATTTTTACCTTATTTGCCCAACGAGTCGCTCAACGATTCATTTTTCCAAACCCCTCCTTTGCGTGACGCTAATCTGCTGTGATTGGTCCGAATGGTCGATTTCATTTTCATTTCACCATGCCTGTAATGCCTGATAAAGCAGCATTTGTGAGTGCAGTGCTGCTTTGTGTACAGTAGGGCTGTCCAAAAAAAAAAACATTCAAATGCAAAAACGTTACATTTGAATTTTTGGTGTCCGTCAGGCTGCCTTATCAGTGGCGCACAAGATGCGATGACGATGTGAGTGTCGTTGCATTTTAATGCTTTTTTTAGTCTATCCAGTTGAACCCACTGGATGCGGCGCTGCTCATTCAAAATATTGCGGAAAAAGAGAACATCAGTGCGGAGAAGATGTTTACATCAAAACTGAAACCAAGCCGTTCTCACAGAATGCATATTTATCACATATTCTAGAGGGACGTCTATCACCGTTGCACTCGCGTCTTGCACGAGAGCCGCATGTTTAGAAAACCATGTAAAATTAATGTAAGTTCAGCTTTTAACAAACATGTCTCGAGACTTTATGCCGGTTTTTCTGCATCCCACTGCATCTCATGTTTTTAAATGAAAAAAGTGCTCTTTGTGATTGGTTTTCGGTCCTTTGTATTAAACTATACATTCATACGTGATCCTTTTTGTTTCTAATTGTTTAAGCTACGTAATTAATTATATATGGTTTATAAACATTATTTTAAACATTATGCACTTTTTTTCCAAAGATAGTCGTGTTATTTTTATTGCTCTGAAGAAACGTGCATTAGTAATATTTTGCTCGATGCGCCCTCTTGAAAAAAGCTTTTTTCTCCCTAACAGAAATTATGCCTTTTAAATTCGAATATAATTAGAAAATTGATAATATTTTAGTACAAAATTCGAATTTAGTTTTTCAGCCAATTTGACAGCCCTAGTGTACAGCGTTACCGGGGAAACGGCAATTTTTACCGCTCCAAAAGCAGCACCTAGTGGCAAAGAATGAATTTGCATTTTCATTCAGACCGACGCGAAAAGACCAACAAGTGGGCGGGCAATAAGCTAATGTTTCATGTTGACATCATCTTGAAACGGCTTGGGATTCGTTTTAAAAACGACTCGTTTCAATGATTCAGAGTCAATCATAATAGGGGTACTTTAAGTGCACTTTGTTTGTCACTTTAAGATCCATATGAAAAGGAGCAACAACTGCAGTATGAAAGCAATTGTAAATGACTAAACGATGTGTTTCAGATCCGTTTGCGCTGAAGAGGAACGTGGCTCGCAGTCTGAACAGTCAGATGGTGTTCGAGTACATCCAGGAGCGTTTCCGCACAGCCTACAAGTATTTCGCCTGTCCTCAGAGCAGGAATGGATCAAACGCCAAACGCGATTTACTATCGAGGAAGAAACCCAGACGCTCTCACACGGCCCAATCCCGCAGCCTGGACCGAAAGAACCAGCTGGAGAAGAGCGGCGAGGAGGACGCAGACAGCAGTGATGAGGACGAGAGGGATATGGAGGAAGAGGAGAGCTTGAGAGCAGGGTTCACTGAGCTCCTGGTGAGCGATGTTGGGATAGACACCGGATCTGAGGCTGTTTCCCAGGAACCCTCCACAGCCGCGTCTCCTTCCGCTCTGAACGGCCTGTTGATGGACAGCGATGAGGAGGATAAAGATCAAGAGATGGAGAAACAGGACAGTATTGCTCCAGAAGACATGCACTATGTCTTTGACAGGATGATCTTCACTGGAGGAAAGGTAATTGCATGGGATACTGTAATATTTGTGGTGTTTGACTGTGGAAAATGTTTGTTTTTTTTTTTTTAAACAGGGTTGCCAAGTCTGCAGTTTTACCATGGAATTGGGATACTTTTACACTGTTGCCATGGGTTTTTTTTAAGTCCTAAGATTTTTTTTTTTTTTTTTTTTTTTTTGAAGTGATCTCCCAGGAATGTGATTTTGAATAAGGGGACCCCTGACGAAGGGGAAAACTGAAAAAAAACATTATTGGGATAGTTTTGATTAGATCTGGCAACCCTGATTTTAAAATCTGTTTTCCAGGCTTAGTGAATTTACATTTCTACTTGTGTTTGGCTCAAAAACCGTAGATATTGGTCTTTTGTAGAGTTTATGTGGTCTAAAACCGGCTTCTAAGCTAGTGAATAATTTTTTTGAGCAAATTGTTCATATGAATAATTTTTTTAAGTGAATCATTCAAAGCAGGTCTCAAAATGGTTTGAATGATTCATTAGTGAATTGGTCTGAATTTCAATAATTGTCACATGCGAAGGAAGAAGTTTAAAAGTTTGGGGTCACTGTTTTTTTTTTTTTTTTTATGTTTATTTTTATGCTCACCAAGACTGCATTACTTTGATTTAAAAAATACAGTAAAGCAGTAATATTGTGAAAAATTACTACAATTTAAAATAAGTTTTATTGAATATATTGTAAAATGTAATTTATTCCTTTGATCAAAGCTGAATTTTCAGCATCATTACTCCAGTCTTCAGTGTCATATGATCCTTCAGAAATCATTCTAATATGCCGATTTGCTGTTCAAGAAACATTTCTTTTTTCTGATTGTCAGTGTTGAAAACAGTTGTGCTGCTTCATATTTTTGTGGAAACAGTGATAGATTTTGTTTTTCAGTATTCTTTGATGAATAGAGAGTTTAAAAGAACAGCATTTATTACTTTACTTTTACTTTTAGTCATTTAGTAGACGCTTTTATCCAAAGGATATTGATATTGTTTACAAATGAGGACGACAGATAAATCAATTGTAGTATTAAAACAACTAAAGCTGATCCAAAACTAAAAGCTAAAACTATATAAATAGTATATACACACACATTTAAAAAAAATTAAATAAAAATGAGAAATGCATATGACAATTTCTAAACAACATTTAAATGAAAACAAAATAAAGCTACAAACAATTCAAAATATTAAGAGAACAAAAGGTATGAGTGTGATAATGATTCTAACATAAAACTATGCCAAACACCAAAAACAACTACGTGTATGTATACACACACACAGACATATATGCACACACACAGACACACATATCCATAAATTCAATATTATTTCATTTCCATGTAGTTTGTTGAAGTACTAAACTCAAAATAAATAAAACTAAAACTTAACTTATACAGACATAATAGAAAAAAACTAATAAAATGACAAACATTACTACAACTGTAACTAAAATTAAAATAGAAAACATATACAAATCACACTACATTAGTTTAACAGTAATCCTAAAAAAATAACTGTGCCAAACATACAAGTAAGAAATGGTTATAAAAACTGAAAGAGAAGTGAAACAAGTAATAGGAAAGAGAATAAATGAAAAGCGATACTTATCCCTTGCCGGTGTCCCTGTCCGGTGCAATCGCTCGGTAGGGTCGATGGTCTTTACACAATTCGGTTTTAACACGGCGAGGGCTTCACACGAGGGCTGCCGCGGTATAATAACCTTTTTTATACCCGTTTAACAAATCACTAATTGAATTCAGCTGGACACACTTTCCTGTTAATCACAATAAATGGCCACGCAAGCGCAGACACTAACAAGGTACACCATACAGTAGAGACCAAATGTGATTTCAGCACGTCTGCACTCAGAAATTTATTTGAAATTATTTTTTTTATAACATTATAAATGTCTTTACTGTCACTTTTGATCAATTTTATAATCCCTTGCTGAGTAAAAGTATTTATTTCTTAAAGGAAAAAAACTAATTGTACAGATCACAAACTTTTGAACGATTGTGTATAAAAGGTTTACAGCACAGCAGCAAAAAAATAGATTCTAAGACAGGGTGGAATAGGCATGGAATCCAATAATTCAATCGTCTGGAGTCATTTTTTAATTTCATATTTATTATATATACAGGTGCATCTCAATAAATTAGAATGCGGTGGAAAAGTTCATTTATTTCAGTAATTCAACTCAAATTGTGAAACTCGTGTATTAAATAAATTCAGTGCATACAGACTGAAGTAGTTTAAGTCTTTGGTTCTTTTAATTGTGGTGATTTTGGCTCATAGTGAATTGGTGGGTTTTTATTAAATATCTCAACAAATTAAGAAGTATCTGCTGGTTGTTTTGCTTCGCAGCCGCCAACGGTCGTGTGCAGCATCTGCAAGCGAGACGGCCACCTTAAAGACGAATGCCCTGAAGACTTCAAGAAGGTCGAGCTTAAACCACTGCCGCCCATGACAGAACACTTCAGAGAAATCCTGGACGGACTCTGCATGTTGTGTTACCGTGAGCACCATGCCGTACTTTACCATCTTCTGTTTTTAATACTCAGATGCAGATCCATTAAGAGACTTAGCTGCTTGAGTGCATTTGTTTGCATTTACAAATTGCATTTGTTGTGTTTGTAGGTGAGCTGTCACCGTCTCTCATCGAGCAGCAGAAGAGAGAGCAGATTCTGGGCAGTCTGGAGCGCTTCATCAGAAAAGAGTACAATGGTGTGGAAACACGTTCACACGTACAACAGCGTTAACAGAAAAATATGCATTAGCAAAAGTTTTTTTTTTTTCCAACAAAGTATATTTTATTTTATTTAATAAAAAGCAATATATATTCGAATAATTGAATCTTGTGTTATAAATGTATAATACATTTTTAAAAATGTTTAAAAATTTTGAAAATTGCTCGATTTACAATATAATTTTACAAACGGGTTCATGAGATGAGAAGCTAATAATTTATTAAGTCATAATAATGTAAAATTAAAAAGGCAATAAATTATTTTAAAATATCAAAGGATTTATTTATTTAAAAAAATATATATATTTAAGGATTAACTTTAACTTAAAGTGAATATTTTAGCTCAAAGGTGTTCGGCTGGCAAAAAAAAAACAAATTTAATAACTAAAAAATTATCACAGTCTGTTTAGAAGGGTCTGTTTACAAAGAAATAAAAGGAATAAAAGTACAAACTGTAGTAATGTATACCATAGTGTAAACAAAAACAACTAGTTTTCATGCTTTCAGTACTTAACACAGGAAGTGACATGCAAAACCACCAACTACAGTTCAGTCCATCAATAAATCTAATGTTTGTCTAAGACTGCCAATGCTGTGAGTTTAGTACGAGGAAAAATCTAAATTTCAGCCATTGATTAACTGCAGTATCCCTACTTTTTGACATAAATGAATCTCTGTTCTGTGTGTTTTTGTTCAGATAAGGCCCAGCTCTGTCTGTTTGGCTCTTCTAAGAATGGCTTTGGCTTTCGTGACAGTGATCTGGACATCTGTATGACACTGGAGGGTCACGACACCGCTGAGGTAGAAATCTTGTTGCCCCTGCAAAAGAGGGACATGCCATGTTTTATATTGATTTTTAGACACTCTTTTTTTCTTTTTTTTTTGTACATATCTGTATGATTAGACCAAATATTAGAAACATGATTTATTTTTATTTCATTCTTATTTAATTTTCATTTTTTATCATGCCAAGTTTCAAAAGTACTCAACACATTTTCCAGTGTTTATAATGTGCATTATAATGTTGATGCATTTTCACTTGTTTGAATTTTTTTGTTTGTTTGTTTAAAAACATTCAAAATGAGATCAATTCGTGTTGACTTTCAAAACATTTTTGAGCCAGTTATCTCCTCATGTTTAATTGGTTTTATTCTTGTTTTTCTTGCAGAAGCTGAACTGTAAGGAAATCATCGAGAGTTTAGCCAAGGTGCTGAAGAAACACACAGGTACGGGAGTGATTTATTTTGTGAAACTGAAGTCAGTATGAGTTGATTCTTCAGTGCTGACAGATTCATTTGTTCATGTGGTTCAGGTTTAAGGAATATCTTGCCTATTACAACTGCTAAAGTGCCTATAGTGAAGTTTGAACACAGGCAGAGCGGACTAGAGGGAGACATCAGCCTCTACAACACACTGGTGAGACACACTCTCTTATGTTATATTATATTATAATGTTACATTACATTACATTATATTATATTATGTGTTTTTGTATTATTATTATTATTATTATTATTTTTATTATTGTATATTTGTATTTATTTTATTTTTTATTTTATTTGAATGTTTTTGTGTATCAGGCCCAACATAACACCCGGATGCTGGCCACATATGCTGCTATAGACCCTCGTGTGCAGTATCTGGGCTACACTATGAAAGTATTTGCCAAGGTAAGACCAGATATCTCTGCAGTTGTCATCATAAATATGATTTTAATTTGCAGAATGTAGTTGGTAGCATAAAATATTCCCTACAATATTCAAACGCATTCAGACAGCTAGTGCTGAAGGACCATGTGCATGAGTACCTCATAAATAACATGCAGTGAAGTGATGGAAATAATGAAGGAAAAGAATTGTATTAGTATAGTTGACCATTTTATGGCCTCATATTAGTTGAGGTTTCTCATTTAAAAAATGAAACGTTGTTTGCAATATTTTTAAATTAAGTGTAGCATGTCACTGCTCTCATCAATAAATATTATACCGAATGCTATAGTACTGAATACATGCACACTAGTATAAAAAAAGATTGAAATATTCTGTAAATGTGTGTTTTCAGCGCTGCGACATTGGCGACGCCTCCAGAGGGAGTCTCTCCTCCTATGCTTACATCCTCATGGTGCTGTATTTCCTACAACAGAGACAACCACCTGTCATCCCTGTGTTACAAGAGGTACAAACTCCTTCCATGGTAATACCATTACATGATATACAAAATACCATGGTAATAACATGCTGCTTTTTTGGAAGTCAGAAAAAGTTTGTTGGTAAGAAATTTCTCTGTAATTGTATGTGCAAGCTAGAATTGTTTTCTAATTTTTCTTCTGCAGATATTCGATGGGAACACTGTTCCTCAGAGGATGGTGGACGGCTGGAATGCTTTCTTCTTTGATGACCTTGATGAGCTGGTAAGTGGGATTGGTTTATTTATTTATTTGTTTTTTTGTTAGATATGAACCATTTTAATATTTATGTTTCACTAAATACTCAAAGAAAATGGGTAACACTTTACAATAATGTTAAATTTTGTTAACTCTTTAATGCATTAACTGACATTAACAATGAGCAATGCATTTGTTACAGAATTCTTTGTTTACGTTAGTTAATAAAAACAACTTTTCATTGTTAGTTCATGTTAGCGCAGGTCCATTAACTAACATTAGTAGATATAACTTTTATTTAAATTTTTATTAGTACTTTATTAGTATTTTTCATTGTTAGTTTATGTATGTTATAAATGGAACCTTGTTGTAAAGTGTTGCCGAAAAAATTATAAATGATCGTATATGTGACCCTGGACCACAAAACCAGTCTTAAGTCGTTGGGGTATATTTGTAGCAACAGCCAAAAATACATTGTATGGGTCAAAATTATCAATTTTTATTTTATTCCAAAAATCATTAGGATATTAAATAAAGATTATGTTCCATGAAGATATTTAGTAAATTTCTTACTGTAAATATATCACAACTTCATTTTTGATTAGTAATATGCATTGCTAAGAACTTCATTTGGACAACTTTAAAGGCGATTTTTTCAATATTTTGATTTTCTTGCACCCTCAGATTCCAGATTTTCAAATAGTTGTATTTCAGCCAAATATTGTCTGATCCTAACAAACCATACATTAATGGAAAGCTTATTCAGCTTTCAGATAATGTATAAAACTCAATTTCGAAAAATTGACACTTAAGACTGGTTTTGTGGTCCAGGGTCACACATAATTATTATTTATAATTATAATATTAATATAAATTCTAATTATTTTTAGTGATTTAATTGTCACTAAATACACCAAATAAACAATAACTGATTGTATATATTTGTTTATTTATAATTATAATAAGTGATTATTTTAGCAATTACTTTTAACTAAATACACTAAGAAAATCATAACTGTATATATTTATTTTTATTATTTAGAATTATAAGTAATCTAAGCTACTGTGGCGCCGCACATGATGGCGCCGCACATGGCAGCTACTGTGCTTTGCTCTTCAGTGTTTGTACTGTTTTTGTTCGTTTTTCCTGTTTTTTGTTTCTCAAACACCATCAGTTTTACTAGGGATGATCTGCTGAACATTCGGCAGAACACACCACAAAATCGTTTACCGGTTTTTGATTATTCGGACGTTTTGCTGGACATTGTTGTTGGCGGAGCCGTAGCTCTGGTCAAACGCTTCAGGACGCGCAGACGGGGGAAGCGAGCCGGCGTGCTCGTGAAGCTCAGACAGCGCGGATTTAGAACGGCGTTGCCTAGCATCCATCTGGCGAATCTCCGCTCTCTACCCAACAAAACGGACGAACTCCTTCTGCTCTCCCGGACAAACAGGGACTTTTCAAACTCTGCTGCTCTGTTTCACGGAAACCTGGCTGTACGACGCCATACCGGACAGCGTGCTGCTACATCTGCCTAACTTCCAGCTGATCAGAGCAGATCACGAGGCAGAATCAACGGGGAAATCACGCGGCGGCGGGACGTGCTTTTACATCAATGAGAGGTGGTGTACAGATGTAACTGTGTTAAAGAAGATGTGCTGTTCTGATCTAGAAACGCTCTTCATTAACTGCAAGCCTTTCTACTCGCCGTGGGAGTTTTGCTCATTCATTCTCGTGAGTGTTTACATTCCTCCGCAAGCGCACGTGAGCTCAGCTTTACAGAAACTCGCTGATATGATCACAGAGACAGAGCAACAACACCCGGACTCTGTTTTAATCATTCTCGGGGACTTTAATAAAGCAAATCTCTCCCGCGAACTGCCAAAATACAGACAGCACATCACATGTCCCACCAGAGACAGTAATATATTGGATCACTGTTACACAGCGATAAAGGATGCATATCACTCTGTCCCACAAGCAGCTTTAGGACTCTCTGATCACTGTTTGGTTCATCTTATACTGACCTACAGGCAGAAACTCAAATCTGAAAAACCTGTATTAAGAACTGTTAAAAGATGGACTAATGAAACAGAGCGGGTTTTACAAGCCTGTTTCTCTCTCACTGATTGGACTGTTTTTGAAGCTGCCGCAAATGATCTGGATGAGCTCACAGAGACTGTAACATCTTATATCAGTTTCTGTGAGGATATGTGCATTCCTACCAAGACTCATCTAACTTACAACAACGACAAACCATGGTTCACTGCAAAACTCAGACAGCTCCGTCAGGCCAAAGAAGATGCTTACAGAAAGGGGGATAAAGTCTTGTATAAACAGGCCAAATACACACTGGAAAAGGAGATCAGAGTGGCAAAGAGGAATTATTCCGGCAAGCTAAGGAAAAAATTCTCTTCCAGCGATCCTGCTTCAGTGTGGAAAGGTATGAAAGAAATCACCAGTTACAAGTCACCATCCCCCAGCACTCTGGAGAATCAACACCTGGCAGACGATCTGAACGAGTTCTATTGCAGGTTTGGAAAAACACCCCACACCCGCCCTGAACACCTCTCCACACAACCATTCACACCTCCAGCAACCCCCCTCTCCCCCACACCTGCAATTCAGATCAGTGAAGATGAGGTGCGCCAGGTCTTATGGAAAAACAAAAGAAGGAAAGCACCAGGCCCAGACGGTGTGTCACCAGCCTGCCTAAAAATCTGTGCTGACCGGCTGGCCCCCATCTTCACACAGATCTTCAACAGATCACTGGAGCTGTGCGAAGTCCCCTCATGCTTCAAACGCTCCACCATCATCCCCGTCCCAAAGAAACCCAAAATTACTGGACTTAATGACTACAGACCTGTGGCTCTAACGTCTGTGGTCATGAAATCATTTGAAAGACTGGTTTTGGCTTATCTGAAGGCCTCCACTGGACCCTTACTGGACCCCCTGCAGTTTGCCTACAGAGCAAACAGGTCTGTGGATGATGCAGTCAACATGGGACTGCACTTCATCCTGCAGCATCTGGACAGACCAGGGACTTATGTGAGGATCCTGTTCGTAGACTTCAGCTCCGCTTTTAACACCATCATCCTGGACACCCTTCAGAATAAACTAACTCAGCTCTCCATCCCCACCTCCGTCTGTCAATGGATCAACAACTTCCTGACAGACAGGCAGCAGCTAGTGAGGCTGGGAAAATACACATCCAGCACTCGTACGATCAGCACTGGAGCTCCTCAGGGCTGTGTTCTCTCCCCACTGCTCTTCTCCCTGTACACTAACGACTGCACCTCTAAAGACCCCTCTGTCAAGCTCCTGAAGTTTGCAGACGACACCACACTGATCGGCCTCATCCAGGACGGTGACGAGTCTGCCTACAGACAGGAGGTTAAGGAGCTGGCTGTCTGGTGCAGTCTTAACAACCTGGAGCTCAACACGCTCAAAACTGTGGAGATGATCGTGAACTTCAGGAGAAACCCCCCTGCACTCCCCCCACTCACCATCATGAACAGCACTGTGACTGCAGTGGAGTCATTCAGATTCCTGGGCACCATCATCTCTCAGGAACTGAAGTGGGACAATCACATTGAGTCCATTGTGAAAAAGGCCCAGCAGAGGTTGTACTTCCTTCGCCAGCTGAGGAAGTTCAACCTGCCACAGGAGCTGCTGAATCAGTTCTACTCCGCCATCATTGAATCCGTCCTCTGCACTTCAATAATTGTCTGGTTCAGCTCAGCTACCAAATCTGACCTCAGAAGACTACAGAAGGTAGTCCGGTCTGCTGAGCGAATCATTGGTACAACCCTCCCCACTCTCCAAGAACTGTACTTATCCAGAATGAGCAAAAGGGCTGGCAAAATCACTCTGGACCCCTCACATCCAGCACACTCCCTCTTTGAACTGTTACCGTCTGGTCAACGCTACAGAGCTCTGAGCACCAGAACGACCAGACACAGGAACAGTTTCTTCCCTCAGGCAATCCATCTCATGAACACTTGACATTAAACGTGGAACACACAACACTATTATAAATTATTTATTCACAACACATACTTATTTTTTCATTTCAGATTTCCACATATCAGACCTGTACTCTATAATTGTCTATATTATATATTGTGTTTTTGCTATTTGTACATTGCCTATTTTTATATTATTCTTTTATTATCTGTGTCCTGTCCTGTTACTGTCTTACTGTTGCACTGTAGAGCTTCTGTCACTAAAACAAATTCCTCGTATGTGTAAACATACCTGGCCAATAAAGCTCATTCTGATTCTGATTCTGATTCTAATTATTTTTAGTAATTACCTGTCACTAAATACACAAAATTATAAATGATCATATACATTTATTTGTATACTACATATTTATTTGATATTAAAAATTATAATGCTAATAAGTAATCTAATATTTTTAGTGATTGTTACTAAATACACAAATGATAATTGAGATATATATATATATATATATGTATGTATGTATGTATTTGTGTGTATATATATTTTTATTATAATATTAGTGGGTAATGTATTTTTTAGAAATATCTTGTCACTAAATACAGAAACAAATTATAACTGGTAGTTTTGTATATGCATTTATATTCTAATTATAATATTAAGTAATTTGTTCAAATTAATGATGATGATAATCATATATATATATATATATATATATATATATATATATATATATATATATATATATATATATATATATATATATATATATATATATATATATATAAATAATGTTTTATATTTATTTATTTAACCAATGTCACTGAATGTGACCATTTTAGTTAGAGTTCTGATATTTAATATTTATTCAATGTGTAAATAAATTACACAGCCTGATGCATCAGTTAATGTGTGTGTTTTTGTGTCCAGCGGCGGCGTTTGCCAGAGCTCCATCAGAATAAGGAGACCATTGGGGAACTGTGGCTCGGCCTGCTGCGCTTCTACACAGAAGAGTTTGATTTTAAAGAGAACGTCATCTCCATCCGCCAGCGCAAACGCCTCACCACCTTTGAGAAACAGTGGACGTCCAAATGCATCGCAATCGAAGGTTTGAAACACTCATTATCAGCATACAGTGACTTTGCTGTCACTCTGCTCTTAAAATACACAAACATTAGAAATAGTCATTTTATTGTGTTTATTCATTTGTTCATTTAATTAATTCAGCCTCTCTAGATTTGCCTTTCTCAAACTTTTTTAAATTAAAAAACATTTTCATAAGCCCAAACTGGATACATAATGCATTCTAATACCATAAAAATCATAGATTTTAGACTGATATTAATATATTTTATTAATTTTGTACTTTTATTTCTTTTTATAATAGTATTTTATAGTTATCCAATCCATTGTTTCCAAGTAAATTTAAAATGTTTAATTTTAAAAACTAAAATACAGTTTTATTTATATTTATCTTATTTATAATTAATTTATTTATACTTAATTAAATATATAAATTGTTTATATTATTTATTCATCATTTATAATTTGAAATCTAAATTAAAATCTATGTAATTAATTTTCTCGAAATACACAAGTAATAAATAATAGTTTATATTTGTTTGTTTATCATTTTAATATTTTTATTGATACATTTTATTAATTTTATACTTTTAATTTAGTTTTGTAAGTGTGCTAATTTTAGTTATTCCATTGTTTCCATGTACATTTGTTTAATATTTAATGCGGAATACAGTAAACAAATGTTTTTATTTATATTTTTATATTATATTATTTATTAATTTATGAATAATTTGTTTTATTAATATATATATATATATATATATATATATATATATATATATATATATATATATATATATATATATATAATGTATGTATGTATGTATGTGTGTGTGCGCGCATTTTAATTCTTTTTCAAATATTTCCCAAGTGATTTTTAACAGAGCAAGGGAATTTTATCACAGTATTTCCTATTATATTTTTCTTCTGGAGAAAGCCTCATTTCTTTTAGTTTGGCTGTAATAAAATAATTATTTAAAAAAAAAGAAAACTAAAAAAAACTTTTATATTCAATATTATTAGCCCCCTTAATAAATTATTTGTTTGATTGGCTACAGAACAAACCACTGTTGTCCAATGACTTGCCTAATTAACCTAACTTGCCTAATTAACCTAGTTAAGCCTTTAAATTGCACTTTAAGCTGAAGACTAGTATCTTCAGGGATTAAAGTTCTCCATTACTACGACGGATTTCCGTTAATTGCAGCGAGTCTACGACGGATTTCCGTCAATTGCAGGGTTCCCGCCTGTCCTTAATGTCTTAAATTCACTTTTCATAATTTTAAGGCTGTAAATAGGCTTACATTTCTCAAATAGTGTAATAAATACAGAGATTAAAGTTTTCCGTCGCTACGACGGATTTCCGTCAATTGGAAAATATGAGGGGAAAAGAAACATGTAGTGCGTTGTTGTTCAGGGTGGCCGCGGGTCCTTAAGTCTTAAAATGTCTTAAATTCAGATTCGATGGGTCTTAAATATTTTCGGTCCCAATTCCGCAAAAATTTCTCCAGTCTGACGGACCTGTGACTGTTTACAATCATTAGACAGACAGATTTTTCCCCCGCTGTAGTTACTGCATGCTACAGTTAGCTGACCAACTTCCTAGATAGTTTAAAATGGGTTAAATGAAGTTCACTGAAAAATGGCTTGAGAATTTTACTTGCCCGACCGGACAAATAGCCTGTGTGACAAAAAAAAATAAATAAGTAAAGAACCAGTGAAGCATCGAAACGCAAGAATGATTCTTCTGATTTTATTACATTCAGCGTAAACCACCATTGATAATGGATAGTGTATTTCTGATATCAAGGTCGCGCTGTTTAGGCTCGCGCTGCCGGTTTCTTTGTAAGAGTCTTTTATGGAGAAATCAAATCAAATGACTGTATGAAATGAGCAAAAGAGCTGAACAGGACACATAAAGAAACTCACAGAAAAAACATACTGAGGTAAAATTTCATCATGTTGAGTTTTTTATTAATAACATGTAATTAAGCAACATACCACGACAAGGAAGCTAATTGTCGAATATTCTCATGATTGCAAATGTTATATTGATTTTAGTTAAAGCTGCAGTCCATAACTTTTGCCTCTTTGTCGCCCTCTATGTTTGAAAACCTGGAATTGCAGTTTCTTGCGGAATTATCTTCAGTGCGCGGGGTTGTGATCCGGTGTTCCGGCACGGCTCCAGCGCGGATGAATCTAATGTTTTGAGGTGAATGTGTAGTTGTCAGTCACTGCACCAGTGTGGATATTTACTGCCTATGTCTTGGAATATTTGACCCAAATCAGAATTTTCACCGTAATTTGCCATCTTAACAAGTAAGTAACAAGTCTGCCACGTTTGTTCTGCCCAACTGAGGAAAAAAGCATTACAATAAATCGCGCTACCAACAGTGATTAAATCTAAAGATCAGTTAGCTCATATCACATCTAACTGTGCAAAGTATTATTGTTATACTTTCTCAAATTATTAATGTTAACAACATCAGCATTGCGTGACTGAGTATAGTATTAGCGTGTAGATTTCAAATTCTGTACAGTCTAATATCTAATTGTCATACCATTCAAATTTCATATTAAGCAAATTAATCTTCCTTCAAACTGGTTCTATTTAAAATACAAAAACGTGTGTAATCCCACGTTGGCTATCTGTAATCAGAACCGCATTTAAAACCGGAATATAAATTAATTTCATTCACATATGTTTCATAAACACATAATCCTTTCCTGATTACAATCCGCCATCAAAATGATAAGTTTAATTATTCGAGCTGCTGTGAGAAAAGGCTATAAATGATCCACCACCTGCAGAATCCTCACGTGCCAGAGCCTAGTAGCCGGGAAAACTTCTTCATGTTTACAGATGTGACGTAATGACGCAGTGCCATGCTCGAATTTCCTGCGGAAACCTACCCGTGTCACTCAAATTAGAAAACATTATTATAAGCTAACCGTTGTGAATCGGGCTAAAGTAAGGCGATAGTTTTGAACACTGGCTGGTTATGTACTTTCTCAAATATTGATTTCGGATCATTTTTAACCAAAAAAAGTTACGGACTGCAGCTTTAAATAAACAAGTAGTTAAGTAGTCACATAATTAAGTTATTTACATTTTAGACACAATATTGACTGTTTTGTTGTTTCACCAACTAAAATAGTTCCAAACAAAGATCACAGCAGAAGTATTGCGCAATCTCCAAGCAGCACACAGTGGTGTTTTTTACTGAATGATTCAGCGAACGGTTTAATGAATGACTCAATAATGACTCACTCATTAACTGACTTACCTCCACCTACTGGCGGGGTTAGTATGTTTAAAAGTATGTTGTTTGTACGTATTTGTATGTAAAAGTATGTATTTTCTATGTTGTTTCTATGTTGTTGCTATGTTGTTTCTATGTGTCTTTGCCGTATCATGATATGCAACTGCATTCATCTTGTTTCATTTTGTTTTTGGACTGGGCACATGTCTACTGTACAACTTAATTGATTATTTGTGCTGACTGTTTGTGACTGTGTGAAATGACTGTCCATTGTATTCCTGCTTTGGTAAAAGCGTCCTTGAGCCTGGGAAAGGCGCTATATAAATTAAACATTATTATTATTATTATTATTATTATTATTATGTATTCCCCCCCCCCCCCTTATTTATTGCCGTTGTAATTGTGCAATGTAAATTAATTTATTTGATAACAGCCTAGTGTAAATTTAATCTATTGATCAATTGTAAGAATTTGACATGACATATGATGCATACATTTAATAAGGTTTAAAAAATGGCCTAAATAACATCCTGAGGTTAATATAAAAAAATGCAGATAAATGTAAAAGCTAATAGAACACATAAAATATTGCTTCAGAATAAATTGTTTACATTACTAGAAATCTCGGTCTTGCGGTGCTTTTGTGGGGATATTTTGAATGGGATATTGTCTGCTGATGTGAAAAGTTTGCTGTATATCATAATAATAAATTACATAAAAAAATAATATTGCGTTATACGTATGTAAAATAATGTGATTTCCATCAGAGGTTTGGTCTTAAATTTCATATAAGGTGGCATTAAAAAGGTCTTAAAAAGTCTTAAATTTAACTTGTTCATATCTGTAGACACCCTGTTGTTGTTGTTGTTCTGCCGGCACACCAAAAATCATCCCTGCCACGGCTGCACCTTCTCACTGACAACATAGTAATGCCGCTCGCATCATTCACAGTCGGGTTATTAGCAGAGAACTCCGAGCAGAACTTGAATTTCGGTGCGGGACTGCCGTTATTAATAATTCTACTCATTCCCGCAGGTTCTGACGGAATGCATCACATTTGCACATGCTTTTGAGTCTTGAGAACTCACTCGCGCGCTCTCATTTTTTGTGCACATAAGGAGAGTGACAGCTTTTAATAATTATTAAGGGAGTTTACAAATGTGATATTGATTTAATACAACAGATCAATAAACAAGTACTGCATGATTTTGCTCTATATCAGTGGTTCTCAAACTGGGGTACGCGTACCCCTGGGGGTACATGAGGTGCATGGAGGGGGTACGTGAACAAAATGCTGAGTTTTGGCAGTCATTTAATTCTACCCCAACTTAAAGTAACATTAAAACCAAGCATTTATTTCTTACATGCAAAATGCTGCTTCTAGTATAAAAACAGGAAAATGGGAGTGCCGTAAACGGTCAAATGACATCAAATGAAATTATCTCATCTTTTGCAGTCAAAACTGACTGCATCCACACAAGCAGCGTGCGTATAATAGGATGCCCGCTAAATATGCTGCTTTAGCAAATCGCGCTGTTGTTCATTGTGTCTTTAAAGTAGATTTGTAGCATTTAATAGCATGAAGAACAAATATTGACGGACTGTACATTGAGATCGATTTAAGAAACCCTCATTGATACACACCCTGTGCAAGTTATTGTTTTTCATGTTCAAAATACCAGCAAGAATGCAATTTTCCCTGAATATCCAAACGATTGCAAATGTGACATTGATTTTAAATAACAGTTCAACAAACAAGGTAATATTAAGTGAACATTTTACGTTTTAAATGTAGCCTACATTTTAAAAACAGTATTGTCAATATTGTTTGTTATATTTTACAACAAAATGATAGTTCCAATGAAATCCGCAACCGAACTGGTGTGGGTCTCCAAGCAACAGCGGTGTTTCCTTAGTGAAGGAATCTGCAGCTTTGAAGGAATCGGAGAGTCAGTGATTAATAACCCATTCATAACTACAGCCATTTACTTCCTTACTGAATGAATGAATGAATGACGTGACGCCTCGCTCGTTAAGACGGTGACTTGCCGCCACCTACTGGCGATTTTAGTTTTAAATCTACAAGTGTCACTTTGTTTTGCCATCATTTATTGCTTTTTATTTATTATATTATTAATATACATAATGGAATGGTAAGAATATGACATAAAACATGATATACAATTAATAAGGCTAGAAAAACTTAAGGTAAAGGTAAAAAATGCCTAAAGGTAAAAAAAATGCACCTGTAAATCAATTTAAGGTGGCAAATATTCTCCCTTAATGGCAAAGGTGTGACTGCGGTCTAAGTGGGGGTACTCAGAAGAATGTTAAATGCCCAGGGGGTACGCCACTGTAAAAAGTTTGAGAACCACTGCTCTATATCATCAACGAAAATAGTTCCAAATAAAGTAACAGCTGAGCCGCTTCGCATCTCTAAAGTGAACACAGCGGTGTTTCATTCATGAATGAAAGTGTGTTTTTGAAAGAATCTAGTGTGAGTCAGTGATTCATGATTACCCATTCATAAAGACAGTCACTTGCTTCATTCCTGAATGAATCAGCCGTTTGAACGAATCAATTGAATGATTCAGTGATAAAATCAGTGACCTTGCCACCACCTGCTGGCGGTTTCAGTTTCATTTTTAATTTCAGTTATTCAGTTAAATCATTTAATATTTCTGTATTCAAAATTTTATATTTAAAACAATTTTTGATCAGAATTTTTAATTATTGATCAGAAGGTGCTCTAATTTTTTTAAATTAGGAGGACAAGCGCTCCTAATTACAAGAAGAAAATCACGGCTCTTAAACTGGGTGTGTGACAGGTATGGCTGTGGAATGGAGTTTAGCCGAGGAAAAATTTTCAGTCAAAAGATTTTTTTTTTTTTTTGCTTTAACCCCTGTATCTTGCAAAACAACTAGTAAAATAATATGTACTGCCATCATGGCAAAGACAAAAGAAATTAGTTTAGACTTGAGAAAAAGAATTGTTAATTTTCACAAAGGAGGAGAAGGATATACACGTTTATCAAAGCGTTTTCAAGTGTCAAGAAGTGCCGTGAGAAGTATTATCAAGAAGTTTGAAGAGACCCAAACAGTGGAGAACAAGACTGGCTGAGGCAGGAAGCGAAAGATTTCAAAAGCTTTTTAAAGAAAACTAGTGAGAGAGGTTTCTAAAGACCCAAGAACAACTGCCAACACACTAGTGAATGACTTAGCCTAGTCTGGGATTGATGTCTCAATGAAGACAGTCACTAGAGCCCTGCACAGGAATGCACTGCGAGGTTGCCGACCAAGAAAGACTCCACTTCTGAAGAAGAGACACCTCCAAACACCAAGTTTGCTAAGGACAACCTGGAGAAAAATGATGCATACCGGAAATGTGTCGTTTGGTCAGATGAGACAAAACTAGACCTCTTTGGCCATAGAGATGTTGCCTATGTTTGGAGAAAGAAGGGAGAGGCGTTCAACCCAAAGAACACCATTCCCACAGTGAAACATATCGGTGGGAGTATAATGCTGTGGGGATGTTTCAGTGTGTTTGGACCTGGGAATCTCATCAGGGTCGAAGGAAACATGAAAAAGGAAGACTACAAGATTTTGAAAGACAACCTCAGACAGTCTGCAACAAAACTTGGTTTGGGTCGACGTTTTTTCTTCCTGCATGATAATGACCCAAAGCATACCTTACTTCTGGTGAAGAACTACCTCCAAATGAGCAAAGTGAATGTCCTTGACTGGCCTGCACAAAGCCCAGACTTGAATCCAATAGAAAATATGTGGGGCACACTAAAGTCCAGAGTTCATGCCAGAAGACCAACAAATCTGGAAGAGCTTGGGCTGCCACTCCTCAGGAGACATGCTTGAAACTTGTTGAGAACTACAACAAACGACTAAAGGCTGTTATCAAGCAAAAGGGATACACTATTAACTATTAACATCAGAGGCTAATAATTTTGATCTGTAGACTTTTTTTTTTTTATGCTTGGTTATAATTTTGTTTCTGTTTGTATTACAAACACTCCAAGCTTCCTAAATAAACTATTATGTTTAAAAATGCTGTGTTGAAAAAAATCTTCTCTGTTAAACAGCACTTGGGAGCTATTTGAAAAATAATTAAATATTTTATAGGGGGCTAATAATTTTGTCTTCACCTGTGTGTATATATATATATATATATATATATATGTATGTATGTATGTATGAATGTGTGTGTGTGTGTAGATTTTTATTTACAGTTATAATATAAATAATCAAATTATTTAATAAATGTTTCACTAAACACACATCTAAATCTGATATCTATAAATAATCTGTTTATTTTTAACAGATCCATTTGACTTGAATCACAATCTTGGGGCCGGTGTTTCTCGCAAAAGTAAGCAAAACTATCCTGTTCCTCACCTTTCAGCATTTTTTTTTTTCCTCTAAAATGCAGTTCTACTGAAGATACAAATGATTACGTCTCACTCGTTCTCTCTGTCTTTTATTACACAGTGACTAACTTCATCATGAAGGCCTTCATCAACGGCAGGAAGCTGTTCGGCACCCCGTTTTACCCTCAGCCTGGAACAGAGGCCGTGAGTCACATTAAAACTGCTCCTGAGCTCCATCAACCTTCATTTCATATCTCATTTCATCTTCATGTCTCTGTCTCTCTGTCAGGATTACTTCTTTGACTCAAAGGTGCTGACAGACGGCGAATTGGCTCCTAACGACCGCTGCTGTCGGATCTGCGGGAAGATCGGTCACTATATGAAGGACTGCCCAAAGAGGCGCAGGTGTGCTGTTCACACATGCAGAAACTATTACCTTTTACAGTAATAGAAGGAAAACAGAGTGCTTAGCTGATCTAGTGTGTTTTCAGAATGAAGAAAAAGGAGAACGAGCGCGAGGAGGAGGTCAGGGAGGAGGACAGGGAGCCCAGAGAGAGACGCTGCTTTCAGTGTGGTGATATGGGTCACGTGAGGAGAGACTGTCCCGATTACAAACACCTCCGTCAGAGAGCAGCGCCCGGACCAGGTACAGCCAACTTAATTCAGTCCTTTGTTCTGTTTGTTAATTTGTTAATTAATGCAACTTCTCTAGAGTTGTATCTATCTGTCTATTAAGTCTCTTCTATTTGAAATTTGTTTTCTATTTGAATATATTTTAAAATGTAATTTATTCCTTATTCAAAGCTGAATTTTCAGCATCATTACTCCAGTCTTCAGTGTCACATGATCCTTCAGAAATCATTCTAATATGCTGATTTGCTGTTCAAGAAACATTTGAATTTGCAGAAAGTATGCATTTTTAATAAATTTATTTTATAGTTATTCCATCTATTGTTTCTAATTGCGTTTTACATGTGTAATACATTAAAATACTATAAAAACAGTTTGTATTATTATTAATATTATATATAATTATTTATTTGGAATTAATAATTAATTATTAGAAGAAATTTATTTTCATTATTAATTAACTACTATTCACAACTTTTCATTTTTATAAGCACAGATAGTTCATGATTATATCTCATAAATAAAAGCAAAAGTAAATATAATAACTATTTATAATGCATAAATAAAATATACAAAAATAGACAGATAGATATTAATTAATTTTTTCCACATTGTTTTTAACATAAGCGTGGACCATTTTCAGCTTCAATGTGCATAGCTTCTGGTTTCATCCTCTTGCAGCTATTTTAGCTGAACAAAACCGCTTATGTTGCTTGATATTGCAAAACTAGTATCTGTTATCATATTATTTTAATGTATTATTATAATCATAAACAGACTGGTTTGTAGGGCAAATAGTGTTACGGTTTACTGCACTTTGTTATTCTGGATATTTAACTATAGCAGCTAATGAATCGGAAGTCTCACACATTCACAGAAAACAGCTTAGATCCATGTCACAAAATAAGGTGGATGGTTATTGCAAAAGACATTTATAGTCAGTAAGTTTATATTGTATTGTCATTGCTGATTTTATTATTAAATAATAGTCTTGACACGTCTATGTCCAGTAGGGTGCAGCACATTAAAGCATTTGATTATGATTGCTCTTCATTTCCAGTCCCTCACATGGTCCGGGCCTTGACGAGCTCTCAGTCCATCCCCATTCCTCAGGGTGCTTCAGTCCAGGATCAGGCCGGACGGAACAGGCAGCCCTCTGAATGTGTAAGGGCCAAAACCCTCTACTGTCAGCTGTGGCTGGGTGATAGAGGTTCATTGCCTTTCAGAATAGTTGTTATTTCTCAGTATTTTATTGCATGCTTTGAAATTAATTTCTTTTGCCAGTCAAATGAAATTTCAACCAAAATTTTTGGATCAAACATTCATTGTTGCCAAGTATATTTAAAATACTGGTCACTAAAGTACAGTAGAAATCTTTATTAATTTTTATTAATTTATATTTATCTATTTATTATTTATTATTTATTTGACGTTATAATTAATCTAATTATTTTTAGTAATTTTCAATAATTTTTTTATTGTTTTAATTTATATGATATTTAGATTTACATTGTATTATATTTGATTTTTAACTATATTAATACATTTTCTAATTATTTTAAGTAATTACTTTTCACTAAATATACAAAGAAAAATGACTGATAGTATGTATTTATAATACTATTTAGAAATGATGCATTATATATAATAAAGTATATATTACTTATTAATGTAATAATATAAGTATAAATAATAATATTTATAATACATCTATTTTATTATTAATCCTCACTATTTTTATTATTAATCCTCACATTTGTTGTATATATGAGTTATATTTATATTTATGTTTATATATTTTTTATAATAAAGTATAATTAGTAATTGATTTTCACAAAAATCAATAAAAAGTGTGTGTGTGTGTATATATGTGTGTGTGTGTGTGTGTATATAATTCTGATGGAATTAATAAATTTCTTTTTAGTAGTATTTTTACTAAAAAATTCTGATAGAATTAATACAATATCTTTTTAGTAGTTTTTTTTTTTTTTTTTTTTTACTAAAGTTTTTAGAAACTTTTACACTACTAATACACTTGATACTACTAATACTTGACTTGAGAAATCTTACAAAAACTACTTTGATGGTACCATGGTACACTGATATTTTCAGGTGTTAGAATGGTACTTGTATGAAAAGCGTAAGATTGTAATATTGAAGGTTTTGCTTAATTTTTGTTTGGCAAAAAATCATTGCAAATATATAGCAAATATTCAATATCACCCAGCAGCAGAACATTAACTTTCATATTTTCATTATGGTTTTTAGATGAACTGACTCTTTTTCTGTCTGTTTCCTTTCAGTCTGATACTCGTCAGACGCCTCCGTACTCCCCTCAGCTGTCTCCCTACAGCCAGGTGTCCGTCTCTCCGCAGAACAGCAAGCCTTCCTCTGCATCCTCTACCTCCAAAACCTCCCAACCGCAGCCACAGGTTCCCCAGGTCCAGCTTCCCATCTTCAGCTTCCCTCATTCCCACCCGGGCCAGTACCACGCTGGGCTCTCAGCGCTGGGCCTCCTGCCCGCTCACCACCAGCAGCCGCCCCTCACCTCAGCTTCCTGGCCCATCCACGGCCCCCTCATCCAGGGCTCTGGGGTCTCCACCGCCTCTGGCCACCCGTCCTCTCCGGGCCTGAAGTTTGCCATCCGGAGCGGCGGAGGCGGGAACGGAGGCGGGCAGGCGGTGAGCCCTGCCCCCATGAACCTGAACGACCCCAGCATCATTTTCGCTCAGCCATCGACGGGACGGGTGGCTGGTGGAGTGGGTGGAGGTCCTGCAAGAGAAAGGGGGCACTCCTGGCACAATCACCATCTCAATCCGGGGCCACTGGTGGGGAACGGCACTGTAAACAAGACAGGTACACACATGTGGTGCTCTCACTCACTAGTTTCAAAACACGCTCGGTTTCAAAACCTAGTGAAATGCTTTCTAAGGTAATTTTCCTAAAGTAAGTTTCAGGCTTTATGCAAAAAGCACTCTGATTTCAGTTAATTTTTATATTAACATGTTGCTAGTCTGACACAGTAAAAAAATCTAAATCTACATAAATACGATGTGATAAAAATGTATTTTTTATGCTATTATGTTTATAAATATATATATATTATTAAATATATTTATTAAGTAATGAATAAATGATCTAGTTATTTTAGTAATTACTAGTGCTGGGCAACGATTAATCGTGATTAATCACATCCAAAATAAAAGATTTTGTGTACATAATATATGTGTGTGTGCTGTGTATATTTATTATGTATATATAAATACACACACATGGATGTGTATATTTAAGAAAAATGTTATGTTTATATATATATATATATATAATTAGATGAATATAAATATATACATGTAAATATTTTCTAAATATATACTGTATATGTGTGTCTTATTTATATATATATATATATATATATATATATATATATATATATATATATATATATATATATATACACACACACACACACACACACACACACACACACACACACACACACACACACAGTACACACAGTACACACACATATATTATATAAACAAAAACTATTTTGGATGCGATTAATCATTGCCCGGCACTAGTAATTACGTTTCAGTAAATGAACATAACTGACAAATGAAAACTGATCATTTTTAGCAAATGTCTATTATTTTGCACAGTCAGAGCAAATTATTCTTAAGAAATACATTTTGTTTTTCTAATGTCAATTTCATGACAGGGTGAAATGTCAGGATAATATTTTAATATTTCATCCTCAAAATCAAAAAGACAACAAACAAGAAGCTGTATTTTCCATTAAGAATTTTTTTGTTTTAAATTTTATATATGTGTGTGTGTGTGTGTATATGCATATATATATATATATATATATATATATATATATATATATATATATATACATACACACACACACACACACACACACACACACACACACACACATATATTAAAGACATAATTAATAAATTACTTTTTTTTGGTAGGAAAGTGATATATAACAATATTGTTAATGAGGGGGTGTACTGAAAAATACTGTTTAGTTATTTCTAATTAGTTTGAGCTTTTGGGGCCAAATGCCAAAATGTAAAATAATAATAATAATAATAAATAAAATAAAAATAATAATAATCTAATGGTCCCAAAATGTTTACTAATGTTTGTTTGTTTTTTTTTTTTGTTTTTTTTTTTGCTTTTTTTTTTTGTGTTTATGTAACCAAGGCTGTGTCAGTAGGGAAAATAATATTAACTAATAGTGAAGTACCATTAAGTATTTCTATCCAATCAAATCCTGATTAATCAAATCCAGCTCTACATTATTTGCTACTGAATATATTGTTGTGTTCAGAGATGAGTGAAATCAGTGCAGTGTCTGTTAATGAGCTCAGGTAAGTCTCACAGGTGTATTGGGTTCACCGGGTGACTCCACATCTGTTAGACTAAACACTGGGAACTGGTTTTACTGGACCACTTGTCCTTGATTAGAGCTATTTCACCTGTAACCCTTTTGAAATCAGTCTAACGAAAACCTTGGTTTTTGAAACTAGTTTAAATAAGGAAGGTGTTCTGAAAGCTTGTGGTTTCATAATGGTTGAGTTACAGTTTGAAAACTATGTTTGTTATTTTGCTGTCTGTTAGTTCAGAGCCATGTGTTCACTGTTCTCTCTCTACATATCAGATCCTAATTTCCCATCTCAGTTTGGCGGTGTGAGTCAGGGCTCTCGGTCCTGGGATCACAGCAGTGCTTCTCCATATTCGCTGTCTCCATCCTTCATGCCCTACCGTCTGCCACCCTACCTACAGCAGCCCAACAAACCCTTCATCTCACAAGGTACCAGTGCTATTTTGTCTCAAACCTTGTGAATATATCTGTATTTGAAGGGGAACATAACAATGGAATTTTCAATGAATGTCAACAATAAAACAAAAAAGTTTTTTTTTTTCTTTCTTCATTTAATATTTTTTTTATTATTTATTTATTTATTTTTGCTATTTTTACTTTAAGGACAATGGCTTTTAAGTCACTTCAAACCCAATAAGTCAATTATGTAGTGGCAAAAACATTTCCTAAATATCAACAAAAGACCAAAAAAAAAAAGGCAAACCAACATGATGTTTTTTATTTTATATATTTATTAATTTATCAATGCATGCTATTTTGCTTTCTTAAGGAGAAAGATAGGAAAATCATACCCAAAAGAACCAAAAAAGTAATAGCCAAATAGCCCACAATAATAAAAGGAAGCCATATTTTATTTATTTATTTTTTTTTTTTTATTATTTTGTTTTGTTTTATTTTATTTTATTAAAATAGCAAAGTTAAACCCAGTAAGTGAATTATGTGGTGCCAAAAACCTTTCCTACAGCAAACGAAGAAACAGACAAAAAAAAAGAGCAGAAAAAATCAAGAAAACACTTAAAAAAAATAATGTTATTTTATTTATTTTTTAAGGGAATCCATGCTAGAGTATGTGAGCGGAGTGGAGCGGCAACAATTTCCCCTCCATGCTCCGAGCATTTAATAATCACTCCGCTCCGGGTTCACCATTTCCCGCTCTCGCTCCACTCCGTGCTCACTGATATCAGAAACACCGCTCCGCATCTGAAGTATTTCAGTTTGTTTGAAATATCAGAGTTCTGTTCATAATGTATATTAAAAAATAAAATAAATGAAATAACAGGAGAATTTCAAAGTGGCTCATTGGAACACTAGTGTGCAAACTTTTTTCCTACCACATGACAAGCTAATAACATGGTTGTTAGCATTAAAAGGTATAATTGCTGTTTTTTGCAGTGCAAATTGTTTGTGATGAAAATAACAGTACATTTTCGTCAGTTATTTTACCTACGGATTGATGCTTTTCTTAAAGATTTCATTGGAAAATCGGATACAGATGAAGTAGCACTCTACGATTACTTTTGATTTGTTTGAATGCATTATTGAGAGAGCGATGAATGTGTTGTAGTACTAGTTTAAATCATGCTTTCAGCTGAAAATATTCAGTATCTATTAGGAACAAACAAATTCCTTGAGCTATAACTTTCTGCTCATGTCCATTGCCGTAATCATACCCTTCACATTCTTTCTGATTTGAGTGATCCTTCTCTATCAGACTAGCTAAGTATGTTTTATATGTGAATTCTTGCTAAATATGCAGTTATATTATGGGTTGTTGGCATGAATTGTACTCGTGATGGTACATTGGTACAATTGTATGGGACAATTTTACTCATGATGGTAGTGGTGGTGGAGCGTTCTTGGAGCAAGTGAAAACCATGACGCTCCGACTTTTAAAAAAATCCGCTCCTCGCTCCTGTCAAAATCACACCGCTCCGCTCACATACTCTGATCCATGCTTAATTGACTTAATATCACAATTCAAAATGATAATTTTAATGTTGCTAAAACTTGGCTGCATTGTCTTTATGTAGAATAGCATTTATTTTACTATCTTTTGATTTTGGGATGAATTATGACCTGGAAAAACTTTTCATGACATTCCCTCAAGCGTATTCGCCATTTCCATGCATTGAGAGGAGCTATTTGATGCACGCAACATATGTTATCCATAAACATTAAGTTCCCTCTGAATTTCCTCTCTATGGTTTTTACAGGCCACAGATGCACGACTGATAAATCAGGAAACATTTCCACTCACTACAGCCTTTTTTGCCTCTCTTGCAGGTTCTGTGGTGGCAAATCAGCATTACCCGCTGATTCAACACGGTCGGCACGGCAATCTCAACTACATTCAACAGAAGAAATGAAAAAAGACACTTTACTTTGTAAACCAATGCCCAAGGTCCTTATAGAAAAAAGAGACTAACTTTGCATCATTTGGTCATTTGGAAACTTTTTAAAATGAATTTTATCATTTTTGTACAGTTTTTATGTTTTATTTTCCTTTTATTTCTGTGTGTATCATCACATTGATTTGTGATACAAAATGTCAAATATTTTAATACCCCTATTTTTGGAGGGGTCCAAAAAAGTGTTTTTATTTTATGTGTAAAATAAGGATTTAAAATGTATTCACTTTATTTTTATTAGCTGTATTCCTATTTTGCTTGCATAAGGACAAAGGCTTTAGATAGGAGAATCAAACATAACAACCCAATAAGACGATTATGTAGTGCCAAAAACTTCCCTATAGCAAACCAAGAAAACAGACAAAAAAAGAGCAGAAAAAAAAATCAAGAAAAGACCAAAAAAATAAAGAAAAAGCAAACCAACATGCTTACGTGTTGCCTTTTATATATCTTTTTAAATGCATTTTTATATACTTTTTTTTTTATTTCTTCAAAATGTCAGATATTGCATGACTGTGCAACAGTCTGAGCTGAAAACTTTTTCAGTGCCTTACCTTTGCTGTCATTTCACTGTCACCTTTACATTCCAGACCTCTTGCATAATTTTATTAATAAAGGGAAGATTAGGGTGTAGAATATCCATTGGCTGTGCTGAGATTTAGTGTCAACAATGAACATAATGGTAGTAGAGAGCTTTGAGCTAGTCAGTTATTTATTAAACTTGCACAACTTGTCTTCTGTAGCATGTTTATTCTTCTTTGCAGTGAGTGAACTTTACTTAGATCCGTTTACTCATGCTAGTGTGTTTATAAAGGGAAAATGAGTGTTGTGCAGGAGTATGATCTTTTTTTTGTTCTTTATGTCTTGATTGATTTGAACCTTGCAGTCTTAGCAGTAGCTTAACTATACAAAAACATGAACAGGCACGTCAAACTCCGACTGTATCCTTCCCCTTTCGCTCTGTCTTTATAAAGCACACAGTCATCTGTTGCTCTTGTGTTTGTCTTGAAATGTGTCTGTTAGCATGTGGACGACTCTCATGAAGTTAGATCTGGCCTCTGTAGGCATGGCTCTGTCTCTTAGTTTTATTTTTATAGTTCTGTTTGAAATCTTCAGGATTAATTCCTACAGAGCTCAAACTCCACCTGGTCCAAGACCTCTGCCTTTTGTGGGAACCTTACCATATTTTTTAAAGAACCCAATGGATCAGTAAGTCTTTCTTTGAACTTCTTGGCTTTGTTTTTGTGGAAAGGTGTCTTATGTTCATCTTACTCTGTAAAATGTACATGTTATGTTGACTTAATTCACAGGTGAGACAATGTCTAAGCCGCCTTAGTTGTGTTTAAGTCCTGTGAAATCTTCTCTGTGCAGTTATCTCAGTATGGAGAGATGACCACTGTCTATCTTGGGAGAAAGCCAGCAATACTCCTCAATACAATCCAGGTCATGAAGGAAGCCCTGGTCCAAAATGCTTCATCTTTTTCAGGAAGGCCACGTATACCACTGCTAATCTGGATCACTGAGGGATATGGTCGGTAATACACTGTACTGACAGTGAATTTGAAAATGTTGGTGTTGTAGGAGACTTGTGCATATACATTTTAAAGGTGCTGTATGTCATTTGTTTTGACTCTACTAAAGCATAAAAATAATGTTTGCAGATATTTAGAAAACATGCTAAGTTCACATACATTTGAGCTGTGTGATTCCACCCATTGCCAATTTTTCCCAATAGTATTTTGACAGCCAGTGTTACCAGTTTGCAGAAAAAAAATAGCATATTGCAGTCATGGAAGCCAGCGAACGAACTGGGTCAGAGTCAGAGATCGCAGATTCTACCTGACCTAAAAAGTCTCAGCATCCATCTAAAAAGCTCTATGACCAGAGGCACATTAAAATACGGATAAATCAACTTACAGTTGGCTTGTCACCTTCCTTTTTCCTCAATCTGGCAACCAGAGTTTGAAGAGAAGGGGGTGGGAGAAACAGTATTTTGAATTTGGACTGCAGTATCAGTTTCAACCGCTAGCTGTCAATATTACATACTGCACCAGTGTTGCCAAGTCCACGGTTTTCCCGCGGAATTGGGCTACTTTAACGCTCTTTCCGCAGGTTGTTTTTCATGTCCGCGGGTTGAAGCGACCCAATAACGTGATATTTAGCCCCTGGAATGCGACTTTTATCAGGGGAACCCTGCCAAAAAAACGTTTATTTTACCCCACCGGAATGCGATTTTTACCGGAATCCCCCCTGAAAAGCGATTGGGCTAATTTTGAGTAGCAATTGGGCAGGTTTTGCTTTGAAAACCTGCCAACCCTGTACTGCACCTTTAAATTGAAAATGGAAAAAGCTAATTAATTGTAAGATTGTCGATAGGTGCCGTAACCAATGGCTCTTCATTATAAAGTTCATAATATGGCTTTATAATCGAGACCTTGCTGGAAAATGAAGCTAAAACCAGATTCTTGCATGAATTTTTGTAGCTGGATCTGGGCCTCAAGTGATTTGCTGGTTTGGATTTGGGCTTCTGCCAGCCAATGATGCCAAGGTCAACTTTTTAGACCATCTTGGTCAAGATGTTAGGCTGTTAGACCTATGCATCTGTTAAAGTTGTTTAGTTGTCTTTCTTTGTTCAACTTGTCAGTGTATTTCCAAGTAACTGTAACTGATGGTCTGTTCTCTCTCTATAAGGTATCATAATGGCCACATATGGTCACTCCTGGAGGCAGCAGAGACGGTTTGCCCTGCACACGCTCAGGAACTTTGGCCTGGGGAAGAAATCTTTGGAGGAACGTGTGACAGAAGAAAGCAGTTACCTGGTTCCTGAAATGCTCAAATCGGAAGGTTGAGAATTTTAGCCTCAGTTTGAACTTTTTCAGTGTTCAGAGGTGCTGTCGATTCTGTCGTGTGCCACCTCCTTCTGTTGAGTGAGAGTTCGAAACAAACTTTAAACATGCTACTTCGTGCAAGTATGTGGACATAAATGCTTGGCCAAAACATTTCAAGTACATTTATTTGTTCTTGTTGCTGTGCTGGTATCAAGCCTCAGTATTTGAGTTAGCTTCAAATTCCTTTAAACCAGATCTGTTGTTATAGCTTACTTTTTGTTTTTTTTGTTTTTTTTACTTTATTGTCTTTAAAATATTAAAGCAGTCCTTTCTAGAGACTAACACATGGTTTTCTTTGTTGAAGGAAAACCTTTCAACCCCCAACATGCAATACAGAATGCCGTATCCAACATTATCTGTTCCATCGTGTTTGGGGATCGTTTCGACTATGATAACAAGTGCTTTGCATACCTTCTGGAAATCGTGAAGGAGAACATCATTCAGTCAGGGTCACTTGTTGGACAGGTATGAACAAGTGCTAAATGTACTTTGCTTTCCTATGTCCTGTTATCCAACTGGATCAGGAGGTGGATCTTGTTTTATTGTGTGCATACCCATAGGTTGGCACCTTACAACTCTACTAAACTTTACCAGAGGTCACTCATGCTATGTAAAATTTTCAGCTTCTCTCATCTCTTCTTGTGATGGTCCAATAAAAGCTGTAGGCAACGATGGGAACTACTTGACTGGGCATGTCCAATCCTGCTTCTGGAGGTCCAATTTTCTTGCTGAGTTTAGCTTTTAGAACTCTTCTTAACCTCACTTGAAAAAGCTAATCAAGGTCTTTAGGATTATTAGAAACTAAGCAGGTGTTTTGAAACGGGTTGGAACATAAAACTGCAGGAAGATGGTCCTCCAGGAGCAGGACTGGATACTCCTGCAGTTGATGCAGAATAGTTATACAAAGCCTTTTTCTTTTCCAGGTGTTTAACTTGCTTCCCATCATCAAACATTTCCCAGGCCCACACCAGAAAATCTATCAGAACGCAGAAGAGTTGAAAGCTTTCATCAGGGAAGCAGTCAAAACGCACAGAGAAACTCTGGATCCAGACAGTCCACGGGACTTCATTGATGCCTACCTGCTAGAGATCGAGAAAGTGAGATCATCATGAACAACCTCTCTAGAAACTGTATTATACACTCTTTGAGTGTAGCAATTGGGAGCTTCATTCCCAGTCCTAACCCTGAGTGGTTGACAGGAATTTTGTTTCAGGATCAACAATATTCTAGGGGTGAAATCACAGTAAGATGATAGGGAACTAAATATGCTTGGATAAACTGAAATGCTTTCTGTTTACCTTGGAGCAGCAAAAGTCCAATGAGGACTCAACGTTTCATGAGGATAACATGGTTATGTCAGTAGCTGACCTTTTCCTGGCTGGAACTGACACAACAGCGACCACCATCAGATGGGGCCTCATCTTCTTGACTCAAAACCCACATGTACAAGGTACTTGTAGCTTAAACAGTAGAGCATGGTGCCACCAATGCCAAGATTGATCCATGAACTGGTACAGTTATATCTTGCATGCTTTGTAAGTCACTTCATTTCCCATATATATCGTTTCAAAGCTGTAGTGTGCAAGTTGTGCACTTCAAGGGGTTAAATGGAATTGTTAAATTGGAATAAATTGCAAAATATATGTTGACAGAATTTGCCATTGTACCAAACAGGTACCAAACTATCCCATATGCACCATTGGTTGAGCTAGACAAGAATGTATTGAAAGTATCACAGAGTCATCTTTTCAGGAAGTCAGTCTTCCAGTGGCTTTGGAAAACACACACTCATCATCTTTCGTTTCATTACAGAGCGATGTCATGAGGAGATTATTCGGGTGCTGGGTTACGACCGCTTGCCCAGCATGGATGACCGTGACAAACTGCCATACACATTCGCCACTGTTAATGAGTTTCAGCGCTGTGCTAACATTGTACCCTCTGGCGTGTTTCATGAAACAACTCAGCCCACAAAACTGCGAGGATACGACATTCCCAAGGTAACGAATGGAGCTTGATTACTTGATTTGAATTATTTTACTAACAAATGTTGTCTTTCTAGGGCACTGAGATATTTACAAACTTAACAGCAATTTTAACTGATAAGGAGCACTGGAAGTACCCAGACACTTTTAACCCAGAGAATTTCTTAGATGATAATGGACATTTCTTCAAACCAGAGTCTTTCCTCCCTTTCTCCTTGGGTGAGTCACCTGTGACTATGACACTTCGGTAGACCAAGAGAAAACACAACTGTTGATGGCGATTGTGTTTTATCTCCATTTTTCAGGTCCGAGGGTCTGTCTCGGTGAAAGCCTAGCTAAAATGGAGCTCTTCCTCTTCATCACTTCTCTCTTACAGCGGATTCGTTTCTCCTGGCCACCTGGTGCGAAGTGGCCAGATATGAATGGGATTGTCAGTTTGGTCCGCTCTCCTGAGCCATTCGACATCATCTGCCACAGCCGAGGATCCAAAGAGTGATCCATCAGTACACTTTCCAACATCTACATGAGTTTCCGAAGTTTCCATCTGTTTTTAGACATAGCTCTGCAACTTGATTAACTCTGAAGGAATTATATTCTAGTTTAATAGTTATGGTTTTGAAAAAGGATAATGTACCTATTTGTTGTAAAGTGTAGAATCTGCTATCACAATAAATTACTTAAGTGCTGTAATACCACTGTAACACAGTGAAGCTTTTTTCTCTCTTGATGTAATCTTTCATGTGACTACTTATATTACAACAGTCAGGCCTGTACAGGTGTAAACCAGATTTATATCTTGCAGGTATACACAAATACTTTAAAATCACAGTTTTCATTTAATATAGCATATTAAATGGGGAAGCGTCATCACATCCTAAAGTGCTTTCTTCAGCTGCATCAGGTCAGTGCTTGGTTCTGAGAATGAACGGACAGATGGGTAATATAATGGGGAAAAAATGGTTACTACACATGTAGCACACTATGCAGAACTCAAGTAAAGCAGGGTATGCTTTACCTTTGCTGTCATTTCACTGTCACCTTTACACCCCTTTCCAGACCTCTTGCATAATCCCATTAATAAAGACAAGATTAGGGTGTAGAATATCCATTGGCTGTGCTGAGATTTAGTGTCAACAAAAAACATGGTAGTGGAGAGCTTTGAGCTAGTCAGTTATTTACTAAACTTGCACAACTTGTCTTAGTTCACTGCAGTAAATGAACTTACTTAGATCTATGTACTGATGGAAGTGTGTTTATAAATGGAAAATGAGTGTTGTGCTGAAGTATGATCTTATTTTTTTTTTTTTTGCTCTTAATGTATTGAATGATTAGAACTTTGCAGCCTTAGCAGTAATGACTAGCATAGCTATACAAAAACATTAAACGTCACGTCAAACTCTCACTGTCTCCTCCCCCTCTTGCTCTGTGTTATAAAGCTCACAGTTGCCTGTTGCTTTTTTGTCTTGAAATGAATCTGTCATCATGTGGACGACTCTCATGAAGTTTGATCTGGCCTCTGTGGGCCTGGCTCTGTTCCTGGGTTTGATCTCTGTGGTTCTGTTTGAGATCTTTAGGATTAATTCCTACAGAGGTAAAACTCCACCTGGTCCCAAACCACTGCCTTTTGTGGGAACCATACCATATTTTTTAAAGAACCCAATGGAGTTCATAAGGTCGGTGAGTGTTTGCTTTGAGTATTGAGGCTTCACTTTTGTGGAATGGTGTCTTATGTTCACCTTACTCTGTAAAATGTACATGTTGACTTCATTCACAAGTGAGACAATGTCTAAGCCACTTCAGTTGTGTTGAAATGCTGTGATATCTTCTCTGCGCAGTTATCTCAGTATGGAGAGATGGCCACTATCCATGTCGGGAGAAAGTCAGTGATATTCCTCAATACAATCGAACTTGTGAAGGAGGCCCTGGTCCAAAATGCTTCATCTTTTTCAGGAAGGCCACCTGTTCCTCTTCTAATCTGGATCACTGATGGATATGGTCAGTAATTCATTGTGCTGAAAATGAACTGATGTTGTAGGGTTTACAGCTTAGTACATCCAAATTTCAATCAAGTAGGAAAAGCAAATTCATTGCAAGATTGAAGATAGTCTTGATCACTTGAGCAACCAGCCAGTGAAGTTGGAGTTTTGATCTTGATGTCTTGCTTCTGAAACCTTTCAAGACCGTGTAAATGCGGTCTTGGACTGAATATGAGCCTCAAGCATTCTGCTGCGAGTCTAAATCTGGGGCTCTGCCAGCCAATGAGGCCAAGGTCAATTTGGTAGACCTGGGTAGTCAAGATGTTTAGGGCTATGCATCCATTTAAGTTGTCTGTCTTTCTTTGTTCACCTCATCTGTGTATATTCTGTTAACTGTGAAAGTCTGTTTTCTCTCTATAAGGTATCGTAATGGCCACATATGGTCACTCCTGGAGGCAGCAGAGACGGTTTGCCCTGCACACGCTCAGGAACTTTGGCCTGGGGAAGAAATCTCTGGAGGAACGTGTGACAGAAGAAAGCAGTTACCTGGTTCCTGAAATGCTCAAATTAGAAGGTTAAGAATTTTAGTCCTGTTTTCATTGTTCAGAGGTGCTGTAGACTCTGTTATGTGCCACCTTGTCCTGTTGAGTCAGAGTTAGAAACAAACTTTAAACATGCTACTTCACGCAAGTATGCAGACATGAATGCTTGGCCAAAACATTTCAAGTACATTTATGAATTCAGAGGTGGGTAGAGTATCTACTGTATTATATGTACAGTGAGCGCGTGCACTTGAATAACTTGATGGTTTACATGGTGACGAATCAAAACGCCTCTGATTGGATAATGCGTTCATAAGGTCAACAGAAACGTGTGTGATTAGTAACGTGCGCAAAAATAAATCTGATGCAACGTTAGCAAATCTTCTGTAAATGAAATGTCACAATCGACACTTTTAATTCATTTCACATTTTACTTTAATAAATATAAGTAAATGTAGTTTGTTACTACCCACGTCTGTATGAATTATTGTTGCGCAGTATTTAGGCCATTAAACCAAATCTCTTTTTATTCAGAAAACTAGCTGTAATGTCAATTAAAATTCATTTACTTGGCAAGATTCTCTTTAAAGTATTAAAATGGTGCTTGGCAGAGACTAACATATGGTTTTCTTTATTGAAGGCAAGCCTTTTGACCCCCAACATGCAGTACAGAATGCAGTAGCCAACATTATCTGTTCCATCGTGTTTGGGGATCGTTTCGACTATGATAACAAGCGCTTTGCATACCTTCTGGAAATTGTGAAGGAGAACATCATTCAGTCAGGGTCACTTACTGGACAGGTATGAATAAGTACTAAATATGTTTTTAGCTTACGACTATCCCAGTATCTAACTAGATTCAGGATGTCAATCTTGTTCACCGTCTGCATTCCTGCAGGCTGTCGACACATTAAGTTAAATTCTACTAAACTGGGATGTCCAGTCCTCCTACTGAAGGTCCACCTTCCTAAAGAGTTAAACTCAAACTCTTAAACTTACATGAAAAAGCTAATAATCAATGGCTTCATTATTATAAAAAAAAAACTAGGCAGGTGTTTTCGAACCAGTTGAAGCTAAACTCTGCAGGAAGGTGGAATTCCAGGAGCAGGACTGGAGACTCCTGCAGTTGATGCAGAATAGTTATATGTAGCCATTTTCTTTTCCAGGTGTTTGACTTGCTTCCCATCATAAAACATTTCCCAGGGCCACATCAGAAAATCTATCAGAATGCAGAAGAGTTGAAAGCTTTCATCAGGGAAGCAGTCAAAACACACAGAGAAACTCTGGATCCAGACAGTCCACGGGACTTCATTGATGCCTACCTGCTAGAGATCGAGAAAGTGAGATCATCATGACCAATCACTCTAGAAACTGTATTATCCACTTTTTGATGGTAGTCGGTGGGAGCAACTTTCCCAGTTTTATCCCTGATTGGTTGATTGGAATTTTGTTTCAGGACCAACAATATTCTAGGGGTGAAATGACAGTAAGCTGCTAGGGAACTAGATATGGTTGGTTAAACTGAAATTTCTTTTTTTTTTCTTGGAGTAGCAAAAGTCCAACGAGGACTCCACATTTCATGAGGATAACATGGTAATGTCAGTATCTGACCTTTTCCTGGCTGGAACGGACACAACAGCAACCACCATCAGATGGGGGCTCATCTTTTTGACTCAGAACCCAGATGTACAAGGTACTATTTAAGCTTAAGATTGTCAGCATTCTGTAGCTTAAACAGTAGAGCATGGTGCTAAGGAATGCTAAAGTTGAATTAATTCTCCAAGAGTGCATGAACTGATAATGTATATCTTATCTTTTCTGTAAGTAAATATAGTTATAAAATTGATAGTGATAAAGTGTTCTGTTCGTTTGCATAGTTCAAGGGTTAATTCACCTAAGTTAGAGTTGTCTTCTATCAAAGCTTTGTGTAAGAAAAGACCAAATTGTATCCATTATTCACTGAAAATTCCCTCATCCACAGCTCTCAAATCTCATTTCTACAGTATTTCCACATATCCATGTAACTATTGATTTGCGAAATCTGTAAATGCTTATGCTGCTTATTAATACTTAGTAAATTAGTTAAGTTTAAAAAATTGGGTAGGAATTGGTTAGGATTCAGGATTTAAAATAAGGTCTTGCAGAATAATACATTAATATGTGCTTTTTAAGTAATAATAAACAGCCAATATAACAGTAATAGTCATGCTAATAACCAACTAGTTAATAGTGAGAACTGGACACTAAAGTGTTACCAACATTCTTATTAACTCACCAAAGTATAAAAGTGAGAAGGGTACATAAAAAGCATGCATTTTAAAGTTAGACTTATTATTGAATTTTGACATTAAATCCACTATTGTATTGTGTATAAATGTTCTAAAAGTAATTAAATTACAGTAACTAATTACTTAGTAATTAGTTACACCCAACACTGCTATTGGTTGAGCTAGAAGAGCAAGGTTTTCAACTTTTCAGGAAGTCAACCTTCCAGTGGCTTACTTATACTAGTATTTTAACATTGGAAAAACCTTCATCTTTTCCTTCATCTTTGGAAAAACCTTCAGCCTTCAAAACACATCATCTTTTGTTTCATTACAGAGCGATGTCATGAGGAGATTGTTCAGGTTCTGGGTTACGACCACTTGCCCAGCATGGATGACCGAGACAAACTACCGTACACAAACGCCACTGTTCATGAGATTCAGCGCTGTGGCAACATTGTACCCACTGGAGTTTTTCATGAAACGACTCAGCCCACAAAACTACGAGGATACAACATTCCCAAGGTAATGAATGGAGCATAGCTGTGTTGTGTTTCTTGATTGAAATTGTTTTGCTAATACATGTTGTCCTTCTAGGGCACCACGGTATTTCCTAACTTAACAGCAATTTTAACCGATAAGGAGCACTGGAAGTACCCAGACACTTTTAACCCAGAGAATTTCTTAGATGACAATGGACATTTATTCAAACCAGAGTCTTTCCTCCCTTTCTCCTTGGGTGAGTCACATGTGACTATGACTTAGTAGTTCAAGAGCAAACGCAACTGCAATGATACGATTGTGTTTTATCTCTATTTTTCAGGTCCGAGGGTCTGTCTTGGTGAAACCCTAGCTAAAATGGAGCTCTTCCTCTTCATCACTTCTCTCTTACAGCGGATTCGTTTCTCCTGGCCACCTGGTGCGAAGTGGCCAGATATGAATGGGATTGTCAGTTTGGTCCGCTCTCCTGAGCCATTCGACATCATCTGCCACAGCCGAGGATCCAAAGAGTGATCCATCAGTACACTTTCCAACATCTGCACAAGTTTCCATAGCTGTTTTAGAACAACTCGGTGTTAAGTTTTTTGGCCCAAAGAAATTATAATTTAGTTTAATAGTTATGATTTTGAAAAAGTGACACACATGCTGTACTCACTGTAAAATGTAGAATCTAATATCACAATAAATTACTTAAGTGCTGTAATATCACTGTAACACTGTAAAGATTTTTTTCACTCATGATGTAATAGGTATTATTAAAGACAGGCCTGTACAGGTCTAAACTAGATGTATATCTTGCCGGCATGGTTCATACTCACGCGGAGCTGCAACACACCCTGTTCGTGTGCTTATTTGAAATTGTAGAACTGGTTGAGTTACTGCTTCATGTACATCATTGAATGCATTTCATGTATATGCCTGCAACGCTCAACTGAGTTGACAAAACACACAAATGCTTTAAAAACAAAGTTTCAGTATATTTTTACATTAATTAAAAGTAGTAATTTTTAAAATTCTTATTAAACATGTAAGGTTACAAGTTCTTGTGAACATTTCTAAGTAGAATGTAGTTAAAATGTGTAAATGTTATAATAATATAAATATCATACTCTAAGACTAAGAAAACAATCCCTGAGTTGCCTAATCACAGTTGATAAATCTTCCTCAATTTTACCATGATTTCCTGATTTGTATTTGACCACATAGAATAAAAATGAATTAAGTGCATTTGTGGTCTTCAAAGATGTAAACACAATGTATTTAAACATTTCTATAATGTATTTTAAGAATACACTAATTCCAAGTGCTCTCTTTTCTTGATTGAAATCTGGTCACATTGAAAAAATGCTGTGGTATAAAAAAAATCCAGGTTATCCTAGTTAATGCTATTGTCTGTGGTCACAGTTCAATGGACAAAAATGTTCACATTTGTAATAACTGCTTTGGTCGCCAGTCCAGCATGACTGTGAAGCACTGTGGGATATGTGATCTGTAAACAATGCCTATCCTCCAGACTTGTCCGGTCCTATCGATCAGTGCCAGCGGGGAGAAGGAATGTCTGAACACCAACTCCCTTTAGTGTCACCACATCAGGCATGGATGCCAAGAGCTGGCGGACAGAAGCGTAGCTGTCCAGCACCTCAGAGTCGAGGAGAAGCGGACAGGACCTGCGTGCTTTGCTCAAAGTGACACCGTCAGGATATTGGGCCATCAGATCCCGAAGTGCTTTCTTCAGCTTCATCAGGTCAGTGCTTGGTTCTGAGAATGGATAGATAATATAACATGAAAAATCTTGTTACTACAAATGTAGCATATAATGCAGGACTACTTAACACAGGCAATTCTCAAATAATAGTGGTTACACTGGATCTGGTCTATTAGCTTCAAGATTATGAAAAAATACTGTGGTGATACCATATCATCTACTTTGGATGGTACTTAGTAATTACCATGTATGATATTTACATGGTAAAAAGGCTGGTTGGCTGGTCATATCTGATTTAATCTGGACGTAGCTTGTTTAAACAGGTCAAACTGGTCTTTAGATGGTTTTAGCTGTTTGGTCTCCCAGCCTCAAGTAGTTGAAACCCCTCTAAAACCAGCCTGCTAAACCAGCTATTACCAGGCTGGAAAAAACCAACCAGTTTCAGCTGTACTCCAAAATACTTCAAATATACCATGTTTGTCAAAATATGGTAATGCCATACCATGGTCCAAACAAACAAGGCAATACGACGGTATTTGTTACTGCCAGAGGGTTTGATACGTGAATTGTCTGCGTGTAAACACTGTAAAATTCTCTATGGCTAAAACTATCACAGTAGTCTGACTTTTACTCACGTGTATCGGATGATGGTGGTGCTCCCTTAGCGAGCACTGCACTGTAGAGTGATCCTCGGGTACCATTCTGTGTCATCTTTAACGAGCCTGAAGTGGGCAAACTTCTTAATTATTACAGCGAATCATGTTAATGTAAAGTATTAAAAATCACCTGTTTGGTAACGCATCTAGTAGTCAAATCGGTAAAATACAAACACAAGCATTATTCAACAGTTCGCACGAAGTTATACACCGCTTCTGGCATTTAAACGTTATCGAAACTAAACATGTACACGACTCATTTGGGTTCGAATCATTTTATTGAATCGACTCTTTCGAACTTCGGAGAATCGTTTAAAACTGGTTCAGCTATGTAGCGGTTAACAATGTAGCAATATAAATTTTTAATGATATTTATCAGTGGATGTAAGAGTTTGTCGCCATCACCACTTACAATAAGCACAGTACGACAAGTTTTATTCGACATATGGAAAAATTGTGACATTCTTTGAAGTACCACACAGAAGCCTTGTAACACTTTTTGTACACCAGTTGTAAAATTTTATATATTAGTCAACTGTTTAAAAAAAACAGCTGCATTTGTAAGGTCTTGCTGTTTTGGTGGTCTATACGATTCGGTCTGTTTGGCGATTCGATCGATTCATTAAAAAGAATCAATCACAAAGAAAGATTCGCGAACCAAACCTTACGCTTTCGTTTTCAAAGAAGCCCAGTAATATTATGTGCTTCTTCACTTTCATACATAGCCTATTAGTTTGTCAACACATAAACTTACGTCACATAAGATGAAATGAATCTAACAACACGTTAGATTACTATGCTGTTTTCCAGTTCATTAATCAGCATTTTAAACCAACATTTCTCTCACGAGATTATGGATGACCTAAAAGCTCACTTTTTCGACATTTTTGTCGAAATGGAGTTTCACCCAGTCACAAATAAAATGGGAATTTTACACATTGCAAAATATGGAAGTTATTGCATGAGGTTGCATATAGTTGAAGAGATGTTCATATACCATGGTGTTTACATGTACTTCAAGAAATACTAAAGTGCCGTCAAACATAAAATCCACCAAATGTGTAGTCTAAATGATGTAGGCATATTGCTTGAGGTTGCATCAAGTTTCATCGTGAATGAATTCTTGTGCTTCACCTTTATCTTAGTTGTATGTTTTGTTTTGGGGTTTTTTTGGAACCTTTACAGGCCTCTTGCATCATGTGCTTAATGAGGAATAAATATCATTTCTGATAAGATACATGTAAGGTAGTCAATCATTTATTTACCACAGTCATATTCTTCTGTCACATTTCTTCTGCTGCAGCAAACCAGCAAGGAACCATTGTGAACTCTGAGGAATTCCCTCTGGGAAAGGGAAGGAAATGGGAAATGGGTGTGTTCCTGTTTCTGGGTTTGATCTTTATGGTTCTGTTCTTGAGGATTAATTCATGCAGAGGTCAAATTCCACCTGGTCCAAAACCTTTTCCTTTTGTGGGAGTGTTATAAAGAAGCCAATGGAGTTTATAAGATCAGGGAGTCTTTGCTGAGTTTTTTTGGTAGGGACTCAACATTTCATTCTTATGTATTTTGAAATTAGATGTTTAATTTACAACACACATGTTCAGAATGTAGTAACAACTTTGTGTCCACAACATTTTAGAAGTTTTAATGCTCTGTTAATCTCCTCTGAGCAGGTGTCTCAATATGGAGAGATCTCTACTGTGTATATCGGGAGAAAGCCAACAATAATCCTAAATACAATCCAGGTCACTAAGGAAGCCATGGTTCAGGAAGCTTTTTCTGGAAGACCATCTATGCCTCTCATAGAATGGATAACTAATGGACTAGGTCAGTGACATTATTTTGATTTTTGAAATGTAGACTTCATAGTATTTCATTCTAGAACCGTATTTGTTTCAATAGTTGTTAAATGTTCTTCATGAAACCATAGATGCAAATAAAGCACCTTTACTTTTAAGAGTGTATGTTCACTTTTGAGAGCCAAATGACACCATGTCACTTTCCTTCAAAAATGTGTAGACTATTAATTTAGTACTTGATCAGGTTCAAGACAACAAGGTTCTGTTCTCTCTTTCTCAGGTATTATAATGGTCACGTTTGGTCACTCCTGGAGGCAGCAGAGACGCTTTGCTCTGCACACGCTCAGGAATTTTGGCCTGGGGAAGAAATCAGTAGAAGATCGTGTGTTAGAGGAAAGCCACTATCTGATTGCTGAAATACTTAAAGCAGAAGGTATGAAATGTTCATGCTCTATTTGAACTCATTCCACAGTGTTGGGCTGCAAACAAGCTCATCTGTGCTTTCAAAGGTCAAAAAGCATCCAAGAACTGTTTCCTAAACATTTCTTGTATTTGTGACAATAATATTGTTGACTTTCACAAACATTTTCAGTATTTAAATTCAAATTTGGATTGCATAGAAAAGCACAGATCTTTTTCACACATACTGATGTTTCTTTGTAGGCAGATCTATGAACCCCCAGCATGCCATACAGAATGCTGTTTCTAATATTATCTGTTCCATCATGTTTGGAGATCGCTTCGACTATGATAACAAACCCTTCTCATACCTTTTGAAAATCCTGAATGAAAACTTCATGCTCGCAGGGTCAGCCTGGGGGCAGGTATGATCAAATTCTTCATTTTTGGCGGAAAATTATTTTATCAATTTATTTGTTACATGGCCACTGCCACTCTGTGTGAAAATAATTATTATCTGTGCATCCCTATTATATATCTCACTGTATCAGATGATCACAGTCTGCATTCCCATTGCCATAGTGCATGACATCATGTATTTGCATACAGCTGAGTGCTATTTAACTTAATTTGTAGTTGCATTTTTAATTATTGTTTATTTTTATTATTATTCAATTTTACTTAAGTCTTTCAATATTTGAATTATGATGGGCCCATGATCTCATAACAGTTTGTCTATCTTAGATTTTCAACTTAGCCCCCTTCATCAAGCATTTCCCTGGGCCACACCAGAAGATCATGCGGAACGCGACTGAGTTATTGGGTTTCATCCGGGACGAAGTAAAAGAATACAAGAAAACTCTGGATCCAGACAGTCCACGAGATTTCATTGATGCCTACCTGCTGGAGATCGAGAAAGTGAGATCACCGTTAATGAAAGAAGGGCTCTTATATGCATGCATGTAGAAACTAGCTGTAGCTTTAGTAAACTGATAGATTTGTTTAATGTGGAGCAGCAAAAGTGCAACGAGGACTCCACATTTCATGAGGAGAACATGGTTATGTCAACAGCTGACCTGTTTCTGGCTGGAACCGACACAACATCAACCACCATCAGATGGGGGCTCATCTTCTTGATTCAAAACCCAGATGTACAAGGTGCTAAAGCTAAATCATAAGCCTACACTTTTCATACACTCAACCTTGCATTAATAAATAATTAATACTAATGAATTAATATGAAAGTGTTACCACAATTCAGCTTGTCTATGTGGAAGCTTCTTTCTATAAGAATAAAAAATTAAAAAGGTAATTGCAAGTTGTTTTTTTTTGTTTGTTTTTTTCAATTCAGACTTCTTAAAAATGTGAGATATAAACTCCGTATTGATTTAAAAAATTCAGAATTGTGAGATTTAAACAGAATTCTGAGGAAAAAAAATTAAAGTAGCAATTATCTTTTTTTATTCTGTGGTGAAAATAAGCTTTTATAACTGTAAGAGACTAGAATAAGAGATTATATTTTTATTCCACCAAATCAGACTTTATTAAAACAAGTTGTGTGGTGTACTTGTCCAGTCTATTAAATGTATCTTGTAAATATATAAGGTTATGTAAAAGTGTTTACCCAAGGTAAGTTATGACTGATTATCAGTGATTCCAGTATGGAACATGGAACTAGATAACGGGTTAGAAATTACCCTGGGTTAAGAGTTTTATTTGTGAAAAGCTAAATTAAACTCTGCTGAACTTTCCTCATACAGGGAACTATGATCATGACAAACTTAGCTGTAATTTTCAGCAATAAGGAACACTGGAAGTATCCAGATGCCTTTAACCCGGAGAATTTCTCAGATGAGAACGGGAACTTCTGCAAACCGGAGTCTTTCATTGCCTTCTCACTGGGTGAACCAGCTGTATGAAATTAATAAACAGATTGAACCACAAGAAAAAAGTTACTGTATTGATTTGTGTTTGTTTATCAGGTCCGAGGGTCTGTCTCGGGGAGACTCTGGCGAGGACGGAGCTCTTCTTGTACATCACGTCTCTCCTACAGCGGATTCATTTCTCCTGGCCGCCCGAGTCACAGTCCATCGACATGGATGGGATCATGGGTATCGTCCGCTTTCAAAAATAACAAAAAAACAAACAAAAATAACAAAAAATAATTTATTTAGAGTTGTTACAGCATCAGTTGACGCTGATGCATCTTAATAGTTATTTAAGCATAGCTATAATTGTTTATGCAATCGAAAATTACGTTACGTTTTACTTATTTGGATCAGTCAGTTTGACAATTGTTATTATAATTACTGTATTATGAATTGTATTTTATTGTATAGTAAATGTATACACATATATGATTTGTATAGTGAAGTGCTTTTACTTCAATTGAAAAACAATGTGTAATCGAACAGTTCTCATTTAGAGAATAAAGGATTTCAAATCTGAATTAAGTATCTTTTAATTTTTTTTTTCCACCAGTATCAATGAAATTTTACTGTCAAACTCTGCACCAAAGCACATCATACAGTAGTATGTTTATAGGAGGAGCCAAAACTCACATGTGGATTTATGTCCATGTGTTTAAAGTCGTAGAACTGGTTGAGTTACTGGATCATGTTGTGACCTAGGCTAAGCTGCATGGTCACCTTCCACAGGCTGAACAGATGGTAATGAACAATTATGCTAAATCTATAGCCTTATATCAAATTTTGATTTATCTTAATCTTCCGGACCTATGTTTTACCTAATAAAAACAAAGAAAGGTACACAACTTCAAAGGAATGGTTCACTAAAAATGAAAATAAGCTGAAAATTTACTCACCCTGAAGATGTAGATGAGTTTTTCTTCATCGCAACAAATTTGGAGAAATTTAGCATTACATCATTGCTCACCAATGTGCCATCAGAATGAGAGTCCAAACAGCTGATAAAAACATCACAATAGTCCACAAGTAATCCAAGAATAAGAAACAAACCCAAGCTTTAACTTTAAACCACTGTTTCCAGCTAAAATACAGTCCATAATCCATAGCGCTTCCTCCAGTGAAAAAGTTCATCCTCTGTTTTCTTCCACATCAAAATCCACAAATGTATTTGTTTAGAACTATTTAAGACTCTTTTCACTTGTAAACAGTGTTTTATCTGTGCATATTTCTCACCTGATTCAGGCGAGATGACTTTTTCACTAGAGAAAGCAATATTATGGATAGAGGACTCTAGAGGAAGCAACAGTTTGAAATGGAAAAACATCTTCATGGATTTTTCTTATAAACATGCAGCTTTTCATTTCACAAGGTGTTAGTTGATAGACTGATGTTTTTATCAGTTCTTTGGACCTTCATTCTGACAGCACCCATTCACTGCAGAGGATCCACTGGTTAATAATGTGCAAGTGTTTTTTTTTTTTTTTTTTTTTTTTTTTTTTTTTTTTTTTAATATTGTGTCAGAGGTGAGGAAAGTACTGAGCCCTTTAAGGGACATTGTGGTGGGAAAAATTCGGGGTGAATGGAAAAAAATTCAGGATGGGAGGAAAAAATATTTTTCAAATGTTTTGCGTTCCCTCGAGAAACTTCTTTAAAAAAAATATCTCTGCGAGAGAACGCAAAAGTTTTGCGAGGGAACGCAAAACATTTGAAAAATATTTTTTCCTCCCATCCTGAATGTTTTTCCATTCACCCCGAATTTTTCCCACCACAATGTCCTTTAAAGGGTTCCGTAGGAAAGAGCTGCCAAGACTCCATAAGTAAGAATATGAGTTACAGGTAAAATGTCACTCTCTTGTGCTTGCATATGAAAAGGATTACATTTATAAAGTCTCTAATATTGCATTATTTCAATGTTTAAGGCATTGGATACTTGTTGCATTGATGCTTAATATGGGCTGTATATGAGTATTAGTGATACATCAGTGCAACAATAAGAATCCAATGCTTTGAACGTTGAAGAAATAATGCAATAATATTTATTACTTAATTTTGACTGTCACAAATCACATCGGATGTATGTCCATCTGTTTGGTTTTGTTTTTGCATCAATTTCTTGCTTGAATATTGAAATTATGAACTCAAAATTACTATCACTATGAGCACCAAAAATAAATTATGATAAAAATAAACAATTTATTGTTGACCAATTAAACTGCAGAAGGTGAGGGGAAACTGAATGTAAGGAAACCTGTCAAGAAATGTATTTATTATGATGCTGTCATGACAATTAAACATATTGGTATTAAAAATATAAAGAATTTTCTTTACACTGTAAGGATCCACCCGCTAGCCCAGAAAGCGGAATCCAGCGGCCTGGTCAAAGGTTTAATGCGTAGTCTGTCTTTTACTAGCGCTTCTGAATTTATCAGGATTTGGTTTAAATTTTAGTCTAGCTTGTGTTCTGACTCCCATTTCACGTGATCATTAAATTTAGGCAATATTTCTAATTAAAAACTGATCACAAATATTGATTGTATATTAATTTAGATATTTGAATATTCTGGAAATCCCATACTTTCAGTTCTTCATTCATTAGGGACCAGGTATTGCTTAGGAATTACACTTCGGCCGATTTTAGTGAATCCACGGACACAAACTTGTCAGTTCTGTAACTTACTCAGAGGATGCAAAGTGATTATAATACCTTTAAGTGAGCTGCGCTCTGCATACTCATAACACAAAGTGTATTTTTTTTTCCTATAACCACAAGAGCTACACCGTGTTAAGCCAGTGACAGTCAGAAATCAGAAGATCCCTAATGGTGTTCCCCATGGTTCATCTGTTGGTGCTTCCGTTTGAGCTGTCCTGAACGCAGACTTGCGGTAATACCACTACACATTAATCTACTTGAAAAATGATTTCAGAAGAGATCAGAATAAATCAGATATAACAATTTATTATTAGTCAGGTAAAATTATATCATGCCAATTACATAATGAAACGATTAGAAGCCAATTTAGAAAGGATAATGCAATTGTGAATCACATTGTAACCGTGTGGCAACCCCGCTCCTGGACATAGACACTGTAGCCATATGGGAAATGACTAAGTGTTCCACGCAGGAGACAAAAAAATTTAACATAGTCACACATGTAACAGTTATCCTAATTTAAAGAGCATCTACAACCTTTTAACTAAGTATTTCAAAGAACACTTACAGCAAAGCAATCAGGTGGTTTAGAGAATAAACTTAACTAGTCTATGTGCACATGTAGTAGCACAAACAACTATACAGTGTGCTCTGTGGGCACAATGTGTTTAACACAATTACATTTTTAATAAAACGGATTACATACCTGACAGCATAGAGACACACAGCAGTATGAGAGTTCTAGTGCAAAGCTCCAGAGTCTCACATGTGCTGTGTGGGGTTTTCTGACTACAGAATTCCAAAGTAGTGTTTTGTCACTTGCTTTATATACCCAAATAAGAAAAACAAAGAAATCTTCAGATCAGTTGTAAAAACATAAAAGACCTTTTGATTTGTTGGACTCTCGTGCTCCAGGCTGCACCTGGCTGGAGATAAGATAAACATTCTTACAGCCCCCTAAAGGGGAACACACCCCTCAGCAGCAGAACACAATTCTACAAAAGTTTTCAATCTTTCTCATAAAACAAGTGACTACTGTGAAATTGAGACCAATTTACCCATTGCACAGAGACCTTTAAAATGATACCAAACATGAAGATGAAAAACAACGGGTTCACAAGATATATGATAGGTATATACCTATTCTTAATGAACTTTGAGTGAAGCCTTTTTGGAGGAGAAGAATGAGGGAGGAGAGTCAGAGGCAGGGAGGGGAGAGGAGAGGGAGGAAAGGGGTCGTAAATGATTAAGGAGATATGTTTGGTCAGAGTGGTGTTGTTTGCTTTCTTTGGAGATCGCTTCTCCAGATCAGTTTTATTGTTCTATTGCATGGCATCTGTTTTGCGAGAGTTCCTGAGTGAGATAATGTCGTGGCCACGAGATCATTTTTTTGTCGTGGTAACAACATCTTTATGTCTTGGCCACATGATGTGAAGTCATGGCCTCAAAATCCTATGTTAAGGGAACAACACCCATTTCTCGTGGCCACGGCTGCTTATGTTGTGGGAACGACATATTTTTCTCTTGGCCACGAGTGCCTTACCTTTGCTGTCATGTCGCTGTCACTTTTACATCCCTTTCCAGACCTCTTGCATAGTCTTATTAATAAAGACAAGATTAGGGTGTAGAATATCCATTGGCTGTGCTGAGATTTAGTGTCAACAACGAACATCATGGTAGTAGAGAGCTTTGAGCTAGTCAGTTATTTACTAAACTTGCACAACTTGTCTTCTGCAGCATGTTTATTCTTCTTTGCAGTGAGTGAACTTCATTTAGATCCATTAACTGCATACATATATTTTTTTTTTCTTCATGTCTTGATTAGAACCTTGCAGCCTTAGCAGTAATTAACTAGCATAACTATACAAAAACATGAACCAGCACTTCAAACTCCCACTCCTCCCCCTTTTGCTCTGTCTTCATAAAGCTCACGGTCATCCGCTGCCCATGTTTGTCTTGAAATGAATCTGTCATTATGTGGACGGCTCTCATGAAGTTAGATCTGGCCTCTGTGGGCCTGGCTCTGTCTCTGGGCTTTATTTTTGTGGTTCTGTTTGAAATCTTTAGAATCAATTCCTACAGAGGTCAAACTCCACCTGGTCCCAAACCGCTGCCTTTTGTGGGAACCATACCATATTTTTTGAAGAACCCAATGGAGTTCATAAGATCGGTGAGTGTTTGCTTTGAGTATAGAGGCTTTGTTTTTGTGGAAAGATGTCTTATGTTCACCTACATGTACTCTGTGAAATCTGCATGCTATGTTGACTCAATTCACAGATGAAACAATGGGTCTCATTCACTAAGTTTGCATACGCACAAATTTATGTGTGAAATGTGCATACGAACGATTTTAAGAACAAATCACGATTCACCAAAAAATTCATAATAAAATGTAATCTAAATTTACGAAAAAATATAGGAACAACTAAAACGCAAATAGCACTTAGCCTACTCTGTACAGCCTTATAATCGTGTAAAGAAGTTAGATTTCTATGGGGTTCCATTTGTGCCAAAAATGAGTCGACTGCTTTGTGCTTTGTACTATACATTTGTCTTTGTCTACAGTCATTGCCTACTTGTTCAGGTAAATCAGTATATGTTGGCGTGTATGTTGTCTGTTGATGTCGTCTTAATCTGTCATCCTGCCTGCTTTTTCTGTCGTTTAATTACTGTTGTCCTTATTGTTGTTTTGTTCTGTAGTCCTAACTGTCATCCTAACTGTCGTCCTGTTCTGTCGTCCTAACAGTCATCTTGTTCTGTCGCCTTTACCGTCATCCTAACTGTCATTTTATTCTGTCGTCTTTACCGTCATCCTAACTGTCATTTTATTCTGTCATTCTGTCATCATAACCTTCATCAGCGAGGTAAAGTTAGTTTCACATTTCATATTCGATTAGGCTGCTATAGGGACCGTCTGCAAATTTACCTCACAGTACAAAACGGAGTACAATAATTCATTCAAATTAATGTTCACAAGACTATAGTAAATGCCTAGTGGGCAAACTGACTAAATATGTTTTGCCAATATCTCACCTTAGACAATACTTCCAACATCTCTCTTATTGTCTGTACAATACACAAATATTTTCATGAAAAAATTAAGCTACTATATTTTTTTTTCTCCATGTTACAAAGGTTGTAGTTTGTAGAAGACTGACTTATTACACGTGAAATTTTGCCAATACCTGCTTTACTGGACGTACAGTGCACAAATGTTTAGAAAAAAAACCCCACTGTAATTCACCAAAAAGGATTTTTCATGTTCCAAAGGTTGTAGTATGTACCTAGTTACAAAACTTACGAGTTTGCCAATATCTCCCTTACTGTATGTACAGTACACAATTTTCATAAATTACTGTACGCAAAGTTTTTTTTTGTAGGTTGTAGTACATTTGCAGTTACAAAACTGACTTATGATTTGTGAAATTTTGCTCATACCTCCTTTGCTGTACGTACAGTGCACAAATGTTTATAAAAAATACTGTAATTCATCAAAATGTACAAAGTAGTACATTGCTAGTGACCAGACTGACTTACTAAAGGTGATATTTTGCCAATACCTCCTTTACTGTATGCACAGTACACAAATATTTTTAGAAAAAAATATTGTAATTTAACAATAGGTTTTTTATTTTTATTTATTTATTTTTATTTTTTTATGTTCCAAAGGTTGTAGTACATTCCTAGTTATGAGGCTGGCTTACTAAAGGTGATATTTTGCCAATATCTCCTTTACTGTATGTGCAGTACACAAATATTTTTAGAAAAAAATACTGTAATTAAAAGGGTTTGTTTATGTTCCAAAGGTTGTAGTACACTCTTAGTGACAAGACTGACTTACTACAGGTGAGATTTTGCCAATACCTTCCTTACTGTACACACAGTACACAAATATTCTTAGGAAAAAAACTACTGTAATTTACCAAAAGGGTTTGTTCATGTTCTAATGCTTGTAATACATTCCTAGTTACAAGAATGATTTACTACAGGTGAGATTTTCCAATATCTCCTTTACTGTATGTACAGTGCACAAATATTTTTAGAAAAAGGTTGTAGTATTTTCTTATTTACAAGACTGACTTACTACAGGTGAGAGTTTGCCAATATCTCCCTTTACTGTATGTACAGTACACAAATAGTTTTAGAAAAAAACTAAGTTATTCACCAAGAGGGATTTATCATGTTCCAAAGGTTGTCTTATATTTAGTCAGTTTTGCCAACTAGTAATTTACCAATAGTTGTTTTGTTTTTTTTCGTGTTCCAAAGGTTGTACTACAGTAATTTTTATGAAAATAATTGTGTACTGTACATATATGACGGGAGGTATTGGCAAAATCTCACACGTAGTAAGTCAGTCTTGTAACTAAGAGTGTACTACAACCTCTGGAACATTAAAAAAAAAAAAAAAAAAAACTATTGGTAAATTACTATATTTTTTTATAAAAATATTTGTGTACTGTACATACAGTAAAGGAGGTATTGGCAAAATCTCACCTGTAGTAAGTCAGTCTGGTCACTAGCAATGTACTATTTGTAACATAACCATTTTGGTGAATTACAGTATTTTGTTCTAAACATATTTGTGCACTCTATGTACAGTAAAGGAGCTATGAGCAAAATTTCACAAATCATAAGTCAGTCTTGTAACTTCAAATGTACTACAACCTACAAAAAAAAACTTTGCATACAGTAATTTTTATGAAAACAATTGTGTACTGTACATAGGCTTATATAACGAGAGGTATTGCCAAAATCTCACATGTCAGTATCTAGGAACATACTACAACCTTTGGAACATGAAAAAAACCTATTGGTAAATTACTGTAATTTTTTTATAAAATATATGTGCACTGTACATACAGTAAGGGAGATATTGGCAAACTTGTAAGTTTTGTAACTAGGTACATACTACAGCCTTTGGAACATGAAAAATCCTTTTTGGTGAATTGCAGTAGTTTTTTTTTCTAAACATATTTGTGCACTGTTCGTCCAGTAAAGCAGGTATTGGCAAAATTTCACCTGTAATAAGTCAGTCTTCTATAAACTACAACCTTTGTAACGTGAAGAAAAATTGTATTGTGTATTGTACAGACAGTAAGGGAGATGTTGGAAATATTGTCTAAGGTGAGACATTGGCAAAATATATTAAGTCAGTTTGCCCACTAGGCATTTACTATAGTCCTGTGAACATTAATTTGAATGAATTATTGTACTTCGTTTTGTACTGTGAGGTAATTTTGCAGACGGTCCCTAAAGCAGCATAATCGAATATGAAATGTGAAGCTAACTTTACCGTGCTGATGAAGGTTATGATGACAGAACAAGACGACATTAAGCACGGCAGAATAAGATGACAGGACGACAGAACAAGACGACAGAATAAGATGACAGTTAGGATGACAGAATAAGATGACATTTAGGATGACAGTAAAGACGAGAAGAACAAGATTACTGTTAGGACGACAGAACAGGACGACCGAAGAGGATGACAGAACAAGACGACAGAACAAGACGACAGTAAGGACGACAGAACAAGATGACTGTTAGGACGACAGAACAGGACGACCGAACAGGACGACAGAACAAGACGACAGTAAGGACGACAGAATAAGACGACTGTTACGATGAAACAAGACAACAGAACAAAATGACAATAAGGGCGACAGTAATTAAACGACAGAGAAAAAGCAGGCAGGACGACAGATTAAGACGATGTCAACAGACAACATACATGCCAACATATACTGAATTACCTGAACAAGTAGGCAATGACTGTAGACAAAGACAAATATATAGTACAAAGCACAAACCAATCGACTTATTTTTGGCACAAATGGAACCCCATAGATTTCATCCTAACACGACAATAACTAGTCTATATTGAAGTATGTTGCATTAATTGTATTATAGTCCATATATAAATTTATATAGTAAAATTTCAACTTAAATACATTCCATCAAATACAGTGAAGGAGTGGAAAAAAAAAAAGCTGTGTTATAGCTTCAGCTGTGAGGTTTTTCTTAAAACGTATGCATATAGACAGCTGGCTAATGAGAGTTCTGTAATCTGTGTCTGTATAAAAGGTATGAAGTGTGATTTGTGCATCTGCTTTGCTAACTAAGCAGCCAATCGTTTCAATCTTCGCTTACCTTGCCGTGAGCAGAAGCCGTGAACAACGACGTGAGGATAAGAAGCTCGACACTTTCGTGCACCTGATGCCTGCGCCGCGTCGTCTGCAGTAACTTTTGCCAGTTCTGTGTGTGATTTTGTGAAATGTCGGAAGTGCTATAAATTACTGTATTACTGTTTTTGTTTTAAGCAAAAATAAAGGGAAAAAACAGTTATAACATTTTAGCACCAAATCCCTGAATATTTCCTAATCTTGATTAAATGGTCAGAATATTTTGCCGAAAATATGAGTAAAATTAGACTGCAATATTAGCCAATCAATGAACTGACAATGTTATGTAGAAGAAGTGCTAATAATTTGTAAAACAACAACCAATTCTTGTAAGCACCATATATAGCTAAGAAAATGGCAGTATAATCCAAATGGAAAGACAACATTTTCACATTTAAGAATTTTGTCCCCATAGAAAACCGTTAAAAGGAACGTGGCTTCATGCATTAAATCCAAAAACCAAATCTGAAACGTAATTCATAATGTAAGCAATGGCCCATGAAACACTTCAATCAAGTAATGTTTTAGTAGAAATTATAATGTAGTAGGCTATATATTATAGCTACTGGAATGCATTAATGCTCCACAGAACAAACTGTCATATTGCTAACACACTACAACTGATTCAGTAGGCACAATTTCCCAAGCCATTTATTCAGTTTTCAAAACAAAGACGTTTCTCAAAACTATAGATATGTTTCACCTCAAACACATTCCAATTTTCGTAATGATTTCTTCAAAGTTCTACACAAAAATTTTACAGAGGTTTTACCATGTTCTCATTCATAAAACACAAACACATTATGTAATTAACTGAAGTGTGTCAGTGTGATAGCACACATTTATCCATCAGTAAGCATTCAGTAGCAAAACTGATGACACACCTTTAAAAATGCATCCTAGGACTGGAGAGAGAGCTAAAAGAATCATCGACAGGGTTTTATACTGCTTACGCATACAGTATACAGTAACTACAGTACACAATAAGTTATGTGAGGGACATTTTACTATTCTGTAGCACATGTTGTTCACCCTCAAACTTGTAATTGTCAAATTTAGTTTTTTTTTTACATGGATTTTTGCAGAACTGCGAGACAGCTGCCTAAGGGAGGTAGAGAACGTGTTTTGGCCAATTTATTTATTTATTTATTTATGTATCTATGCAATCAACAGTAGGCTATACTGTATTATGTTACATACCTATTTCATATTCAGTTCTTTGCTTTTTGAACTGGATTATTCCTTGATGTAAATTGGTTAAAAAAAAAAAAAAAAAAAACCTTCAAATAGGCCTTATCCTGTGGCACTCTCTAGTGAACAATGTTAATATCACAGCTTTTGGCCTCAGGTTTTGTTATCACATAGGCTTTGATAATAAAATAAATAGCTTTTTTTTTTTTTTTCCTGTGAGCACTGTTTATAATTCACTTAACAAGCAATATCACCTAAAAATCAATAATAAATAATGTATTGTAGGCCTATTTAGAGACTAACATGGAGCATTTCTCCAAATATATTCACAGTAACTACCGTTTAAATAAAAGATTAGAATACAATAATATAATTTGAATCAGAGCACATGTGAACTTACCGGTAATAATTAATGCAACACATATCTAAAGAAAAAAGAATTCATCACACAGTAGACCTAATTTCTGAAAAGTAGAAAATTGTATGATCAGTAGATGTCTATTATTTCAGAATTTTTTTTTTTTTTTTTCACGTCATACAGCTGCTCATTACAAGAGCAGTTTGTTGTACTCTACATGTTCATATCGATAGCCTATATATTGATAAATAATTAATAAATGTTTATAGGCTACATAGGCATATTTGATAATGTTTTGTTTCTGGTCTACCGCAGTTTGACACATTTTTGTAAAATGTTATTGTCTATTAAAATAAGGCTGTAGATCATATAGTGGCTTTTGTTCATGTGTTGTATCTACTGAAGCTTTTATGATCACAGTCATACGGAGACTGTGTAATGCTGTGTGATGTGTAATGCTTCCTTCAGGTACTGCTATGATCTTTACCACCTTAACGCCATCCTTGGGGCAAAATAGGACAGAGCCAAAAGATTATTATTGTGCTTATTCACAAGAATGTTATTCAGTTCACAAATCACACCTTATAGGTTTGGTTGTGTTTTATGCAAATGACTAACCTCATGTATCTAATCGCTCATTTAGAATACTCCAAATTCACTAAGATCAGAGCAATGTTAAGAACCAATTCTCTTGTGCGTACAAATACGAAATAATCCATGCAATTATTAGAGAATGAGATTCTAAGCTTTAGTTTATGTCTAAGCTTTAGTTGTGTTGTCTAAGTGCTTATATTTTCTCTGAGCAGCTGTCTCAGTATGGAGAGATGACCACTGTGTATCTCGGGAGAAAGCCAGCAATACTCCTCAATACAACCGAACTTGCGAAGGAAGCCTTTGTCCAAAATGCTTCATCTTTTTCAGGAAGGCCACCTTTACCACTTCTAATCTGGGTGACTGAAGGATATGGTCAGTAATACATTGTTCTGAAAATCAATCTTTGTTGTAGGGTATATTAGCACATTCAAATTTCAATCAAATAGAAAAAGCAGATTAATTGCAAGACTGTTGATAGATGCTCTCCATTATCAGGTAGATATTATGGTACACCATGCTGGAATGTAAAACTAAAAGCAGCTTCTTGCATGGTTTTTGGTGTCTGCTTGAAGATGGTGTTGGTTATTTGAGCAACCAGCCAGTGAAGTTGGAGTTTTGATCTTGATGTCTTAATTCTGAAACCTTTCAACACTGTGTAAATGTGGTCTTGGTGTGAATTTGGGCCTTGAGCAGTCTACTGCGAGTCTAAATCTGAGGCTCTGCCAGCCAATGGGGCCAAGCTCAACTGGGTAGACCTGGGTAGTCAAGATGTTTAGGGCTATGCGTCCATATAAGTTGTCTGTCTTTCTTTGTTCAACTTCTCTGCGTATATCCTGTTAACTCTGAAGGTCTGTTCTCTCTCTATAAGGCATCGTAATGGCCACATATGGTCACTCCTGGAGGCAGCAGAGACGGTTTGCCCTGCACACGCTCAGGAACTTTGGCCTGGGGAAGAAATCTCTGGAGGAACGTGTGACAGAAGAAAGCAGTTACCTGGTTCCTGAAATGCTCAAATTGGAAGGTTATTGAGAATTTTAGTCTCTGTTTGAATATTTTCAGAGGTGCTGTAGACTCTCTCATTGACATCTTTCCTCATCCTGTTGAGTCATAGTTGGAAACAAATTTAAAATGAAGTAACAAGAGGAACGTCACCCAGCGTAGCAAAGTACAGTTTTTCATTAGAAATGAACTTGAGTTAAAGTAAATGTACCCACCATTAAATCTACTCTTAAAAGCACTAACTTTTAAAATTTATTCAAGTTAATGTAGTTTGTTACTACCCACCTCTGTATGTATTATTGTATTTAGGTTGGCTTTATATGCCATTAAACCAGATCTGTTTTTATTCAAAATGTTAGCTGTAATGTCAATTTAAATTCATTTACTTGGCAAAATTCTTTTCAATGTATTAAAACAGTGCTTTCCAGAGGCTAACACATGGTTTTCTTTGTTGAAGGCAAGCCTTTCAACCCCCAACATGCAGTACAGAATGCAGTATCCAACATTATCTGTTCCATCGTGTTTGGGGATCGTTTCGACTATGATAACAAGCGCTTTGCATACCTTCTGGAAATCGTGAAGGAGAACATCATTCAGTCAGGGTCACTTATTGGCCAGGTATGAACAAGTACTAAATATGTTTTTAGCTTATTAGTCTCCCAGTATCTAACTGGATTAGGAGGTCGATCATGTTCACTGTATGTAGATTTCCCACAGATTGTCGACACATTGAGTTAAACTCTACTAAACTTTATCAATAAGGCTGTAGGCAATTATTTGACCAGGGATGTCCAGTTCTGCTTCTGGAGGTCCACCTTCCTAAAGAGTTTAACTTAAACTTTTAAACTTACTTGAAAAGGTGTTTTGGAGCCAGTTGAAGCTAAACTCTGCAGGAAGGTGGAATTCCAGGAGCAGGACTGGAGACTCTTGCAGTTGATGCAGAATAGTTATATGTAGCCTTTTTCTTTTCCAGGTGTTTAACTTGCTTCCCATCATCAAACATTTCCCAGGGCCACACCAGAAAATTTATCAGAACGCCGAAGAGTTGAAAGCTTTCATCAGGGAAGCAGTCAAAACGCACAGAGAAACTCTGGATCCAGACAGTCCACGGGACTTCATTGATGCCTACCTGCTAGAGATCGAGAAAGTGAGATCATCATGACCAATTACTAGAAACTGTATTATCCACTCTTTGATGGTAGTTAATGGGAGCTTCATTCCCAGTCCAAACCCTGAGTGGTTGACAGGAATTTTGTTTCAGGACCAACAATATTCTAGGGGTGAAATCATGGTAAGCGGCTAGGGAGCTAGATATGCTTGGTTAAACTGATATGTCTTTTTCTTCATGGAGCAGCAAAAATCCAACAAGGACTCCACATTTCATGAGGATAACATGGTAATGTCAGTATCTGACCTTTTCCTGGCTGGAACCGACACAACAGCAACCACCATCAGATGGGGGCTCATCTATTTGATTCAAAACCCAGACGTACAAGGTACTGTTTAGGCTGAAAACTGACAGTATTCTGTAGCTCAAAGTAAAATTTTAGGTGTCTGGTCACTTTTGACCGTGAAGACAACAAGTGTGACTCCCAAATAAGGAGCACCAGAGGGTAAAGGTGATAAAGTGTTCTGTTCTTTTGCATGCAGTTCAAGGGTTAGTTCACCTAAAAGTGAGAATTCTATCTTCTATCAAAGTTAATAGCATTGTTTGAGGAACAGACCAAGTTTTATCTGTTCACTGAAAATCCCCTTCTCCATAGCTCTCAAAACTCATTTGTACAGTATTTCCACATATCCATGGAACTATTTATTCTAAGATGCACAAAAACCAATAACTCTTAGTCTCACTGACATCAAACCTGGTGTGACTTGTCTTGAATATGCCCAAATGTGTATATAAACAGTTGCCAGTTCTTGGCTCTCCTGTTGGTCTTTTGCTTTTAAGAATTCTCTGGTTGGTCTGTTGCTTTGAAGAATTCTCTACTGTAATATTCTCATTTCATTTCTCACAATTATTGTTGCTAAGCTGTAGCATGCAAGATTTGTGGAATTGCTGGGTTAGAAAAAATTGCAAAATTTGTAAATGCAACTAGGTTGATACAGACTGTAGCAAACAGGTAGTCCTATCCAAACATACTATTGGTTGAGCTGGAAGAGCAAGGATTTGAAAGCACAACATGTCAACTTTTCAGGAAGTCAACCTTCCAGTGGCTTACTTATACTAGTATTTTAATATTGAAAAACCTTTACTCATCAGCTTTTGTTTCATTACAGAGAGATGTCATGAGGAGATTGTTCGGGTGCTGGGTTATGACCGCTTGCCCAGCATGGATGACCGTGACACACTACCATACACATACGCCACTGTTCACGAGATTCTGCGCAGTGCCAATATTGCACCTTCTGGCGTCTTACATGAAAGCACTCAGCCTGCAAAAATACGAGGATACGACATTCCCAAGGTAATGAACGAAGCATAGCTGTGTTGTGTTTCTTCATTGAAATTGTTTTGCTAACACATGTTGTCTTTCTAGGGCACTGCAGTACTTGTTAACTTAACAGCAATTTTAACCGATAAGGAGCACTGGAAGTATCCAGACACTTTTAACCCAGAGAATTTCTTAGATGACAATGGACATTTCTTCAAACCAGAGTCTTTCCTCCCTTTCTCCTTGGGTGAGTCACCTGTGACTATGACTTCAGTAGACCAAAAGTGAACACAACTGCAATTTTACAATTGTGTTTTATCTCTATTTATCAGGTCCGAGGGTCTGTCTTGGTGAAACCCTAGCTAAGATGGAGCTCTTCCTCTTCATCACTTCTCTCTTACAGCGGATTCGCTTCTCCTGGCCACCTGGTGCGAAGCGGCCAGACATGAATGGGATTGTCAGTTTAGTCCGCTCTCCTGAGCCTTTTGACATCATCTGCCACAGCCGAGGATCCACAGAGTGATTCATTAGTACACTTTCCAACATCTGCATGAGTTTCCAAAGTTTCCATCTGTTTTTAGACATAGCTCTGCAACTTGATCTTAAAGGGGCCATGAACTGAGAAACCAAAATTCCCTTGATATTCTGACATGTAAGAGGTCATTGTACTATAAAAAGTTTCAGAACCCAAAACTTTGTCGTTAGTCTAAAAAGAGCTTATATTGAAGGCAGTCTGCCAAAACGACAGCTTTTGGAATGTTCTATTCTATGATGTAATAGTGTGGGATAAGCACCACCTCCACAGAAGATGATCAACGCCTGCTTCGACATCACTGCCTGTTTAGCCCCGCCCACCATTTCACGCATGTAGTGTTAACGAGAGAGGCGAATGCACAGGTCTATGCAGAAACCAAATGATAAAGATGGCTCTGAAGATAACAAGATGCTTTGCAGTGCAAAGTTGTGGAAAAAGTGTTCGCGTTGCCTTCCTTCTGAGACAACAGAAAATAAAACAAGTATCAAAACAATTAAAATGTAAATTCATAAAACACCAATTTAACACCAATTAAACTATTCAAATTACACACACAGCATCACTCAAATGCTAAAGAGTAAAGATAAGTCTTTAAGCTAGATTTAAAAGCGTCCAATGATGGAGAAGTTCTGATGTTCAAAGGTAGACTGTTCCACAGCTTTGGGGCAACTACTGAGAAAACTCGATCACCTTTTGTTTTACAACGTGAACGGGGGACAGATAAAAGTAACTGATCACTAGATCTTAATGACCTAAAGGCTGTATATGGCCTAATGAGATCACAAATGTAATCCGGGGCAGAATTATGCAATGCCTTGTATGCAAAAAGAAGGATCTTATAGTTGACTCTAAATTTTATAGGGAGTCAGTGCAATGAGGCAAGGACAGGGGAGATATGATCCTTTTTCTTAGTTCCTGTTAAGAATCTGGCTGCTGCATTTTGAACCATCTGTAATCGAGACAGTGTAGATTGAGGTAGGCCAAATGTACAAAGAGTTACAGTAATGCAAACGAGAAGAAATTAGTGCATGAATTACTATTTCAAGGTCTTTACTAGAAAGAAAGTGTTTCTCCTTAGCCACTGATCTGAGATGAAAAAAAGCTACTCTTTACAACTGCATTTATATGCTTGTCAAATTGGAGAAGAGGATCAAAATGGACTCCAAGTTTTTTGCATGATTGTGTAGGTTATTACTTAGCAAACCTAACTGTGTTTTAATGGAGTTGTTAGTAGGAGCAGGGCCCAGTAGAAGCACCTCGGTTTTAGTTTCATTCAATTGCAGAGAGTTTTTTTGTCATCCAGGTCTTGGCTTCATTAAGGCATAAGAAAAGATGATCAAATGAAAAGTAATTTCCTGGTTTGATTGGAAGATATAGTTGGAGGTCATCAGCGTAACAATGATAATTAATGTTATGTTTCTGAAATATTGAGCCCCAGGAGAGCATGTAAAGGGAAAACAAAAGAGGGCCAAGGATGGATCCCTGTGGGACACCACAATGAGGAATGTACGCTGTCAAACTGTCAACTTTTAGCCAATCATAGCAGTGGGCGTTTACTTCTGAGTCTACAATCTGCCACGCCTATTCAAACAGAGTGTTCTGATGAGGGGGGTTAAAAACAGGACAGAAAATATCTTATTACTTCTAAATTGTTTTTTAATGTAAAAATCTTGACAACATAAGTGGACCTCAGAGAACAGTACAAAATAAAAAAACAAAAACAAAGGCAGTTCATGACCCCTTTAATAGTTTTAGCCCTGAAAGAATTATATTCTAGTTTAATAGTTAGGCCTATGGTTTTGTAAAAAAAGATGCTGTACCTATTTGCTGTAAAGTGTAAAATCTGCTGTAATAGCACTCTCACACTGTAAAGCTTTTTTCTCTCATAATGTAATCTCTCATATGACTGCTTATATTACAACAGTCAGGCCTGTACTGGTGTAAACCAGATTTATATCTTGCAGTCATGACTCAAATTCACATGGAGCCGCAACACATCCTGTTTGTGTGCATGTTTGAAATTGTTGAACTAGATGAGTTAATGTATTTATGTGCAATATGTGTGCTATATTAAAATCAAACTTTTCATTTAATACAGATTCTTTTTGACTATTTTATAAAACATTCAGTATATTTTATACAGGCATTAAGTATTTTATATTTTGAAAAAAAGTTACAAATTCTTGTGAATATTTCTTCTAAAACATTTTAAGTACAATGGAGTTATGAAATATTAGTATGTAAAATTACAATCATATAAATACACTCTTAAGAATAAGGAAATTGAATAATGAATGGGTGGAGTGGGAATTGCCATTTCGTTGTAATCAGGAGATTGTTCGAGTGCTGAGTTACGACCATTTGCCCAGCATGGATAATAGTGACACATTACCATACACTTACACCGCTGTTCACGAGATTCAGCGCTGTGGCAACATTGTACACTCTGACGTGTTTCACGAAACGACTCAGCCCACAAAACTACGTGGATACGACATTCCTAAGGTAATGAATGGAGTATGGCTGTGTTGTTTTTCTTGATTGAAATTGTCAATTTCCTTCCTTCCTCCCTTCCCTCCCTTTCCCCTTGGGTGAGTCACCTGTGACTATGACTTCAGTAGTTCAAGAGCAAACACAACTGCAATGATACGTTTGTGTTTTATCTGTTTTTCAAGTCCGAGGGTCTGTCTCGGTGAAACCCTAGTTAAGATGGAGCTCTTCCTCTTCATCATCTCTCTCTTACAGCAGAATCGCTTCTCCTGGCCACCTGATTCGAAGCGGCCAGACATGAATGGGATTGTCAGTGTGGTCCGCTCTTCTGAGCCATTCGACATCATCTGCCACAGCCGAGGATCCAGAGAGTGATCCTTTAGCACACTTTCCAACATTTACAGGAGTTTCCATAGCTATTTTAACTATGGCAGTAAAAATTAACATGCTAATTGTGTGATTCATTTTATTTATTTTTATTTATTTATTTCTTTATTTTTTCAGTTTAACACATTTAAAAATATTTAACGCAATTAACACAGCATCCATTTTTTTTCCTGGCATACTTTGGCTTGCATTAGTAGACACGCTATCAAGCACGATAAGATGCAAAAGAGAACTTAATTCGGTACTAGCGTGCCGTCTGTGATGCAGCTCTCTGTGAACATAGGCATCTGACATGTGCATGCACACAACAAACAGGCTTCAGACAGTGCACCAGTAGTGCATTGAGTTCTTTCATGCTTCAGCGGACAAAAACAAACAAAATTATGTTAAAAAGTCCTAAATGACAGCAAAGAGTTTGGATGTGTGTCAGATCCGCGTTATGTGCATCAGGTTTTAAAAGAGACAGCACTGCTTTTAAAGTGAAACCTGCTGCAGTCTGCATGTGCGGATACTCCAGGTGGCCTTTTCTCACAGCAGCTGGAATTATAAAATTTATAATTTTGATGGCAATCCAGAAAGGTCCAAACAACAATCATCAGTGACAACTGGAGATTCGCCCGTAGTCACCAGTAGTCCACAGGTAAAGCTAATACACACTAACATAGTCACACAGTGCTGATGTTGTTAACATAAACAATTTGAGAACAAAATATAACAATAATAATAATTTGCACGGTTTGTGATATGAACTGAGCGATCGTTAGATTTAATCGCCATTGGTAGCGCATTATAAAGCTTTTTTCTCCCTCAGTTGGTCAGAACAAAGTGGCAGACGTGTTACTTACTTTTTCCGATGACAGTATACGGTGAAAATTCTTATTTGGGTCATACTTCCAAGACGTAGAATCTGTGATTCCGAAGTACAGTATCCACACGGTGCGGAGACTGACAGCCACATACTCTTCAAATAATAGATTCTTCCGCGCTGAGGAGCCGAGCCGATGATAAAGATGATAATTCCGCAACTGCAATTGCAGGTTTCAAACAGAGATGGCAACAAAGAGTTCAAATTTATGGATTGAAAGTTATATTTTTTCAAAGTCTATTTAATATTAAAAACAAAGACTTTAAACTATACTGTAATGTTGAAAACATCATCAGTGATACTGGCCTTATAGGCTACTTAGTAAAGAGATGCACTTAAACTGATACCATCTTTATGTTGTTTCTACATTGGAGATTCAGTGTGAAATTTTGACAACAAATATATTAATATGCAATCAATCATGGTTAATTATAAAAATGTGACTAATTAAGTAATTTATTTAACTGATTAACAGCACTAACACAATTTGATGTTAACAGTTTTAGCCCTGAAGAAATCATTACTCTAGTTTAATAGTTATGGTTTTGAAAAAGTGACACACATGCTGTATTCATTGTAAAAAATGTATAATCTTATAACAAGAAAGTACTTCAGTGATGAAATACCACTGTAACACTGTAAAGATTTTTTTTTTTTTCACTTACGATGTAATCTTCCTCAATTTACCATTATTTCCTGATTTGTGCACGACCACATAGAAAAATTAAGTGCTTTTGGTCTTTGAAGACGTAAACACAATATATTTAGCAATTTCTATAATATATTTGAAGAATAAACTAATTTTAAGTGCTTGCTTTTCTTGACTGAAATCTTGTCACATTGAAAAAATGTTGTGGTATAAAAAATCCAGGTTATCCTAGTTAATGCTATTGTCTGTGGTCACAGTTTAGTGGATAATAATGTTTACATTTGTAGTACAGCTTTGGTCACCAGTCCAGTTTGACTGCAAAGCATTGTGAGATACGTGATCTGTAAACAGATCCAAAAGTGCTTTCTTCAGCTTCACCCCTATGAAAGAAAATATCGTGGCTACGCCCCCACAAATGTGTAAATGTTGTATTGCTTGAGGTTGCATCAACTTCACTGTGACCTTTGTCTTAGTTGTACTGTTTTTCTCACCTTTACATGCCTCTTACATCATGTGATAGAGGAACAATTATTATTTATGATTAGACATCTGTAAACTAGTCAATCATTTATTTACCACTGTCTGTCTTCTGTCGAGTTTGTTCTTCTGGTACATGGAAACCATTGGGATTGTTTATAAATTATATAAAATATTCTGTTGTTTATTATGCTTGACATATTGGGATGAAATAAATACATTTATCACGTCAGTCATATCAACACAGCTGAAAGGGTTAACTGCAAGTCCAACCTTTCCAGTGTCTCCACCCTCTTCCTCTTTTGCTTTTATAAAACTTACGGGTCCTTCACTGCTCTTGTGTTTGTCTTGAAATGAATCTGTCGTCATGTGGATAACTCTGAAGTTAGACCTGACCTCTGTCTGCCTGGCTTTGTTTTTGGGCTTGATCTTTATGGTTCTGTTTGAGATCTTCAGGATTAATTCATACAGTGCTCGAACTCCACCTGGTCCCAGACCTCTGCCTTTTGTGGGCGTGTTACCACATTTAATAAAGAACCCAATGGAGTTCATAAGATCAGTAAGTCTTTGCTGTGTTTCTTGGTAGTGGCTTAACATTCACCTATTTTGAAATTAGATGTTTAATTTCCAACACGTGTTTAGAATGTAGTAACAGCTTTGTGTTCACAACAATTTACAAGTTTAAATGTTCTGTGAATCTTCTCTGAGCAGGTGTCTAAATATGGAGAGATGTCTACTGTGTATTTTGGGAGAAAGCCAGTGATAGTCCTTAATACAATCCAGGTCACTAAGGAAGCCATGGTTCAGGAAGCTTTTTCTGGAAAAGCATCTGTGCCTCTTATAGAATGGATAACTAACGGACTTGGTCAGTAACATAATGGTTCCTTGACATAATGGGAATGAGCGTTGCGTAGACTGCCATGCTATAACGCTGCACGTGTCAGTCAAAAGATTTTGATTCAGCGCCGACTTATATAGGCAGTCCGCTCCACCTGTTTTGGCAGGCTGAAATACCATTTGTTCATGCAGCTACACAAATTTGAAAAAATCAGGCTTTAGCATTCAGAGTAAACAGGATTTTCCCCATAAGTGTGTTTATGCAACGCTCATTCCCATCATCTCAGGGAAGAGATGTTACGTTAGTAACCGGAGCATTCTGTTCTCTCTTTCTCAGGTATAATAATGGTCACGTTTGGTCACTCCTGGAGGCAGCAGAGACGGTTTGCTCTGCACACGCTCAGGAATTTTGGCCTGGGGAAGAAATCAGTAGAAGATCGTGTGTTAGAGGAAAGTCGCTATCTCATTGCTGAAATGCTCAAAGCAGAAGGTATGAAATGTTTACACACTATTTGAAGTCATTTCATGGTATTGGGCTGCAGACAAGATCTTTCAAAGGTCAAACTGCATCCAAGAACTCTTTCCTATATATGTCTTGTATTTGTGACAATAATAATGATTTTCAGTATTTAAATTCAAATTTCTATTTACCTTGGATTGGATATAAAAACACAGATCTTTTTCACACATACTGATGCATGTTTTTTTTGTTTTTTTTTTTTGTTTTGTTTTTTTTTTGTAGGAAAGTCTATGAACCCCCAACATGCCATACAGAATGCAGTTTCTAACATTATCTGTTCCATCGTGTTTGGAGATCGCTTCGACTATGATAACAAACGCTTCTCATACCTTCTGAAAATCCTGAATGAAAACTTCATGCTTGTAGGATCAGCTGCGGGACAGGTATGATCAAATTCTTCATATTTGGCAGAATTTAATTTTATTAATTTTATTTGCTACTGACCACAGCCGCCCTATGTGAAAATAATTATCCGTGCATCCTTACTACTATATATCTCACTGTATCAGGTGGTGAATCAAGTGACCCGAACTGTCTGCATTCCCATTGCCATATTGCATGGCATAATGCATTTGCATGAAGTTGGGCAGAATTTAATCTATAGTTGCATTTTTATTTATTTTAATTATTATTATTCAATTTTACTTCAGTCTTTCAATATTTCAAAAAACATTTGAATCATGATGGGCCCATGATCTTATAATGGTTTGTCTATCTTAGATTTTCAACTTAGCCCCCTTCATCAAGCATTTCCCTGGGCCACACCAGAAGATCATGCGGAATGCGACTGAGTTATTGGGTTTCATCCGGGACGAAGTAAAAGAACACAAGGAAACTCTGGATCCAGACAGTCCACGAGATTTCATTGATGCCTACCTTCTGGAGATCGAGAAAGTGAGATCACTGTTAATGAAAGAAGGGCTCTCATTTATCCATGTAGCTTCAGTAAACTAATAAATTTGTTTCTTCTGGAGTAGCAAAAGTCCAACGAGGACTCCACATTTCATGAGGAGAACATGGTTATCTCAACAGCTGACCTGTTTCTGGCTGGAACCGACACAACATCAACCACCATCAGATGGGGGCTCATCTTCTTGATTCAAAACCCAGATTTACAAGGTGCTAAAGCTAAACATTAGCAAAATAACACTACAGTCTTGTTCTGGAAGACAACATGAAGTTTTTGAAAACAAGACTTACTTTTATAGATCATTTCAGCCTTAATGTGTGGGCACATAAGTGTGAAATTGTTGGTCCAGTCTGTTGGTCAAAGCGGTCAATCTGCACGAGCAACTCTGTTGAACCCAATGCGATATCTGCATGAAGAAATCTTAAGCACTTCCCATTGAAATGAATAGGAAAATTTGCCTGGGAAAATTCACCGAAACAATGGTAAATGTGATTGCACTTTTGGATTCTGTGTATATTACTGGCTTTTATAAACGTTGCGCCATTTTCATCCCTGACTTTGTATTTGTTCAGAATCAAAACCTAAAAACGTGATATTTCTAATGCAAAAAAGGTCAATTTCAAACAAAGTATCTTTGTATTGGTCAGCACAGCAAATTCGCTTAACCAACTTGTATCACGAATGGATTTTGCATCGGGAACTTTGTCGCCTTCACCCGAAACTCCAGATGGCGCAAATTCCTATTTAAATGACTGGATTTCACCCGTGAAATTTCATTGAAGTATGGTAAATGTGACCGCACCTTAACACTGTTCTTTGTTGAAGATCAAACGCCGCTGTTTCCTTCTGAAAATGCTAATGTTCACTTTTGTCGCACAACACAGAGCGATGTCATGAGGAGATTGTTCGGGAGCTGGGTTACGACCGTTTGCCCAGCATGGATGACCGTGGCAAACTACCGTACACATACGCCACAATTCATGAGATTCAGCGCTGTGCCAACATTGCGCCTTTAGGTGTGATTCATGAAACGATTCGGCCCACAAAACTACGAGGATATGACATTCCCCAGGTAATGAATGGAGCATGGATGAATTAATTAAAGTCGGCATGAAACGGAAGTTGCGACTGTCTTTTTTTTCTATACTGTGACGTATATCCGAGTGAAACGGCATCTGAAATGAGAGGGCGGGACTTGATTTTGTCCTTCGGGAATTGATTGGATCGTTGGAAATTGGGGCGTTACTAACAAAATGGAGGCAGATCTGAAATGCCAGTTTGCAGTTAGTGGTGGGGGATTTCTCGCCACTGGATTCACCGCCAACACCCAAGCGTGAATAAATGAGTTATTTATAAGGTATGACAACCACGATCAACAGCACAAAACATGCCTAAACAGAGAGAGAGAGAGATTGCCTGAATGACTGAGCGCGTCCTCCATCAGGTTAAGTCATATTCATGAAACAAATTAGTTTGTGATGTCCTAAGAGTAATGTTCTCGTAATATCCTAATATCTTTTCAGTGTTTAAGGGTAACGTACTCCCTTCTGACTGGTGTCAGTGCTATAAAGTGAAGCATCAGCTTCAGCTCTTCCCCTGTCGGTTATCCCAGCGTTTACCCCTGACGTCACTAGCTCCGCCCTTGCACCATCACTCGTGACCGGAGGAGTAGAGGAGTCGTTTTGAGGGAGAGGGGAGGTTAACATTTTTGATTAAAGATTACGAGGGCACATGAATTTTAAAAAAATAATGAAGTGCACGGATAAATTATTTATAATAAACACTACAGTATTCCATCAAAAAATAAGAATATTCAATTTTGATTTCATGCCGACTTTAAGTCATGTAAATGTTTATTCACTGTAAAATTTGACATCTGCACTGGCTTTTCCTTAACAATATATCTGTTATGAATGAATCGTTCATATTGAGTTTTATCTTCTTTTTTTTTTGATGATTCTATTGATCCAGAAAAACAGTCTGAATAATTTGTTCACAAACAACATGATAAACATGAAACTTTAAGCATTTTCAAACACTTTTACACCCAACGTTGCATTAATTTCTTTTTAAAGATGTTACCAGAGCTTGTAGGCTATGTGGTAATATATATATATATATATATATATATATTAGAATTGCAAGGTATAAACTCAAAATTGCGAGATATAAACAAACAATTCTGAGGAAGTCTTATTTTGAGTTTGTAGTTCTGATTAAAAAAAGGACCAAATTATGAGATGAACTTATAGAATTCGGAGAAGAAAAAATTTTTTTTTGTGAAAAACTTAATTCAACTCTGCCGAATGCTCCTTATACAGGGAACTATGATCATGGCAAACTTAACTGCAGTTTTAAGCGATAAGGAGCACTGGAAGCATCCAGACGCCTTTAACCCGGAGAATTTCTTGGACGAGAACGGGAACTTCTGCAAACCGGAGTCTTTCATCGCCTTCTCTCTGGGTGAGTCAGCTGTTTGTGAAATTAAAAAACAGATTGAACCACAAGAAAAAAGTTACTGTATTGATTTGTGTGTTTGTTTATCAGGTCCGAGGGTCTGTCTCGGGGAGACTCTGGCGAGGACGGAGCTATTCTTGTACATCACGTCTCTCCTACAGCGGATTCATTTCTCCTGGCCGCCCGAGTCACAGTCCATCGACATGGATGGGATCATGGGTATCGTCCGCTTTCCTCAGACCTTCAACATCATCTGCCGCAGCAGAGATACCAAAGAGTGACTCAAAACACATCATGTCATCATACTTACTGAAGAACAACAAAGCGGCTGAGACACACAAGAGTATCTTGACTCATCTAAATCATTATGTGCAATCAGTTATTATATTACATGAACTTTTATCAGGCAATTCTGATTATTAAAGTAATAATAATAATTTATTTTCAGTTTTCACAGCATAGGTTGATGTTCATGCATCTTAATATTTATGAACATTTATGTAAGCATAAACACAGCTATGTTCTTGTATGCAATCGAAAATTAAGTTAAAAATGTTACTTTTTGTATCAGTCATTTGGACAATTTTTATTATTATTACTTAAATATGAATTGTATTTTATTGTATAATAAAATGTATAGACGTAGTTGTATGTAATTTGTATTGTGATATGCTTTTACTACAAATTACAAATGATAATCGAACAGTTCTCATTTAGAAAATAAATCTAGAGTAAGTATCTTTTATTTTTTCCACCAGTATCAATGAACATTAATGTGTAAATTCTCAGTCAGACTCTGCACCAGAGCACATCATACAATAGTATGTTTATAGGCGGAACCAAAACTCACATGTGCATTTATGTCCATGTGTTTAAAGTCGTAGAACTGGTTGAGTTACTGGATCATGTTATTTGAGTGATCATGTTGTGACATGAGCTGCATAGTCATCTTCCACAGGCTGATCAGATGTTAATAGAAAATCATGCAAAATCATTAACCTTATATCAAATTTCACTTTATCTCACCTAATCATCAAGCCTAATAAACAAGTTGTACCTAATAAACAGAGATAAAGGGGCACAAGGAATAGTTCATCCAAAAATTAAAATTTAAAACTCACTAGTCATTCACTGCTCTTGTGTTTGTTTTGGAATGAATCTGTCATTATGTGGACGATTCTATTGAAGTTAGACCTGACCTCTGTCTGCCTGGCTCTGGTTCTGGGTTTGATCTTTATGGTTCTGTTTGAGATCTTCAGGATTAATTCATACAGAGCTCGAATTCCACCTGGTCCCAGACCTCTGCCTTTTGTGGGAACCATACCAAGTTTAAATAAGTCACTTGAGGGTATAAGATCAGTAAGTCTTTGCTGTGTTTCTGGTAGAGATTTAACATTTAACTCTTACTTGTTTTAAAATTCAGATGTACTAAACTTACCATGAATCTTCTCCGGACAGCTATCTCAGTATGGAGAGATGTCTACTCTGTATTTTGGGAGAAAACCAGTGATAGTCCTCATATAATCCAGGTCGCTCAGGAAGCTTTTTCTGGGAGATCATCTATGCCTGTTGTATAATGGCTAGTCAAGGGACTCGGTCAGTAACACGTTATTTTGATTTCTGAAATGTGAATTTTATACTATTTTGTTCTATTCTTTAGAGAACACTTTTACAGTGAAAAGTTCCAAAAGGTGATTTTCACAGAAGTTGCCAATAAAGAACCTTTACATTTTAAGAGTCGTTCTTAAGAGCCAAATGAAACCATGTCACTTAAAAATTGTGTAGGCTGAATTTAGTAGATCATATTTAAGATTAGAAGGTCTGTTGTAAAACGTATAATTCCAGTCCTTGATTCTGATTGCGTGTTCGAAGCTGCTGTAAATTACTCATACACCTTTGACCTCATTACTTCAGTATTCCTGTGCCAAAGTGTCTGTGTGTTGCTGCGGTTCTTTGTATAATTTTTGTTTAGCAAAATTAACTGTTTGTTATTTATTTAATGAAGTATGAGTGACCATTGCTGGTGTTATGTTTGTATCTTTCACCTTTAATTTTGAAACTATGCCCTTCCCGTGTCAAAGAAACTCCTCTCAAGCGGGAGAAACACTGATGTGTGTTTGTGAAAGCCCACAGTTTTAAAAGTTTTCTGTTTCATGTTCAGTACTGTATGTTCGAGTTGTATTGTTTAATGACACTTCTTATCGGCAAACTCACGTTATGCCATGAACAGTAGTAGATTACTTTCAGATTGTACAGTAGTCCATTACAGAATCAGAATCAGAAAGAGCTTTATTGCCAAGTATGCTTGTGCATACAAGGAATTTGTTTTTATGTCATAAACTTCCAGTACACAGAGACAACAACAGCACACAGACAATAAAAATATGATGAGAATAAAAATTACACATGTAAATATAAATATACAATATTTACATGTGTAATAAAATTATACATGTAAATATAAATAGACGGATTCCAAATTACATGATAAATTGTAGTTAGTAACATAATCCGTTACAATACAAATTTATGTAATATAATCAGACTACTCTGATTACTTTTAGATTACTTTTGACCTAACACATTTGTTGCATTGATTTAAGTTTGATAATCTTATACCAAAATGTAATCTAACCCAATTACAAATACTTGATTTTTGGAATCTGATTACATGAGTGAACTGGTCTGGTTTAAACTATAAGAGTATTCTGCTAAGATACAGTATGTGTATGAGGAAATATTATTTTAAAAAAGAAATAAATAACACTGCGCATGTTCCATTATCTGTTTTCATTTGAGCTTCATGAGATGAGGCACGTTACAGGAACATTATATTTTTTTTACTGTCACTGCCGTGGACTATTTAGCTGAAGGATGGCATTTAATGATTTAACTTTAAATAAATAAATAAATAACATATTAATACATATATTTACTTTCCTTTGCATTGTGCATAACAATGCCCCTGAGCTGTTTTACATTCACTGTAAGCCAAGACTTCTTAGGGCTTATTCCTTTATTCTTCTTTCTCAGGCATAATAACAGCCCCATTTGGTCACTCCTGGAAGTAGCAGAGACGCTTTGCTTTGCACATGCTCAGAAATTTTGGCCTGGGGAAGAAATCAGTAGAAGATAGTGTGTTAGAGGAAAGCCGCTATCTGATTGCTGAGATGCTCAAAGCAAAAGGTATATAATGTTCATGCTCTATTTGAACTATTGTCAGGCTGCAAACAAGATTTTTCCAAGGTCAAACAGCACCAAAAGAACTCTTTCCTATACATTTTGTGTATCTATGACAATAAAAACGTCTTGGGTTACGCATGTAACCATGGTTCCCCTAGAGGGAACGAGACACTGCATCTTCTGGTGGACACTATGGGGAATGCCATCAGCATGAGGGTGCCTGTAATGCACGTCATCAACTTTTTTGTCTGAAGGAGATGTGAAAACAGGCAAGCCCTAGGCATGGCAAGGAGACACAGTGTCTCTTTCCCTCTTGGGGAACCATGGTTGCATGAATAACCGGAGACGTTCCTTTTCAAGGGAACTCGTACTGTATCCTCTATTGGACACTGTAGGGAATGCCATCAGCATGAGGGCGAAAATAGGAAGGGGAACCATTCTTAAACAAGTACGTCTTTGATAAACTTTCACTTAAAGGAAAACACCACCATTTTTCCATATTCCAATATGTTTTTCCCTCAATTTAGACGAGTTGATATGTACCTCTCCCGTCTCAGTGCGTGCACTTAATCACTCTAGCGCACGGCGCCACTATGCTAGCGTTTAGCTTAGCACCATTCATTCCTTAGGATCCAAACAGAGATGAATTTAGAAGCTACCAAACACTTCCATGTTTTCCCTATTTAAAGACGGCTAAATGAGTAGTTACACGAGTAAGTATGGTCACACAAAATAAACAGTGGCGATTTTCTAAGCGGATAAAAAATGATAACTATAATGTATGGCGGAAGAGTACTTCTCTCTTCTCGCAGCACTTCGACCTCGGCGTAGTAATATCATCACTCCTGAAAACTCCCCCTCTCCCTCTCCCTCTAACTTCCATCAATAGAACCAATATTACTGCACCGAGGTCGACGTGCAGCGAGGTACTCTTCCGCCATACATTATAATTATCATTTTTTATCTGCTTAGAAAATCGCCACGTTTTATTTTGTGTCACCATACTTACTCGTGTAACTACTCATGTAGCCGCTGATTTCTTCCTGTTCCTGTTTAGTTCCAATTATGTTCATTTGTCTTCATTTGATTCCAGGTGTGTCTTGTCATTCCCTCATCATTCTGTGTATATAAAGAGCATTCTGTTTAGTTTTCTTTGTCCGCTGTTATACGTCATGTGCTCCGCGTGTGACTCTTGTCTACCCCGTTTTGGATGAATAAAGATTGTTCCAGTGAATTCTCCTGTGTCTCCACATTCCTTGCTCCTCATTCCTCGCACCTCACAGTGCTAGTCGTGACACTTTGCTTGGAGTGGAAAAATGCACTGAAAATAAGCCTCAAATGTAAACATCTTTTGAATCATAACGTGGGCCAATGATCTCATAATAGTTTGTCTATCTGTAGATTTTCAACTTAGCCCCCTTCATCAAGCATTTCCCTGGGCCAAACCAAAAGGTCATGCAGAACTTTACTGAGCTATTGGGTTTCATCTGGGATGAAATAAAAGAACACAAATAAACTCTGGATCCAGACAGCCCGCGAGACTTCATTGATGCCTACCTGCTGGAGATCGAGAAAGTGAGATCACTATTAATGAAAGAAGGGCTCTCATTTATCCATGTAGCTTCAGTAAACTGATAGATTTGTTACTTTTGTTTCAGCAAAAGTCCAACGAAGGCTCCACGTTTCATGAGGAGAACTTGGTTATGTCAGCACTTGACCTGTTCCTGGCTAGAACTGACACAACAGCGACCACCATCAGATGGGGGCTCATCTACTTGATTCAAAACCCAGATGTACAAGGTGATAAAGCTAAACATTTGCAATGGATAAGAACACTACAATCTTGATCTGGAAGGCAACATGATATTATTTTTTTTTTTCTGCTGTTAATTCATAACCATTTAATGTAAAGACTTATTTTATAGATAATTTCAACCTTACACCGTGTCTTAATTAGATGTGCTGTGATGCTACGACACGTGATAAAGGATATATTTTACATTGTATTGAGTTATTGTCCTAACCAGCCGCGACAGCGGATTTTAATCACAGGTACTGATTATGTGCTTTATTCAGTGTTAAAAGTGTCTAATGTGAGTTTGAATATCATTTTGCGTGAACTTTATAGGCACACTGAAAGCAGCAATAGACAGTTTACCTCAGATCCAGAAAATAAATGAAAACAAACACATACATAAACACTATGAACTCACTGTGAACCAACAATTCATAACAAAGATGGTATCCATCACTCAGTATGTACTTTTAATAGAGTTAAGGTTTAATAATTATGAATTACATTATAAACCCATTTCGCTGCTAGTGCAGCGCACTTATATGAAAGGTAAGTGAAAAGTTCCAATATATGAAAAGTATAATTTCATTTTATTTTTTTTTTACATTTTCCCCAATATTTCTATATTAAACATATTTAATATTTTAAAAAAATAAATAAATGTAACTCATGACACTTTATTTGCTATGCAAATTTTAACTTTTGTCGAACAACACAGAACGATGTCATGAGGAGATTGTTCGGGTTCTGGGTTACAACCTATTTCCCAGCGTGGATGACCGTGACAAACTACCGTACACATACACCACTGTTCACGAGATTTAGCACTGTGCCAACATTTTACCTCTTGCAGTGGTTCATGAAACAACTCACAAAACTACGAGGATATGACATTCCCAAGGTAATGAATGGAGCATGGATGAATGAATGAAGTTAAAGTCATTATTCACTGAAAATCTTGATATTCGCCCTGGGTTTCCCAGGCCATTTTTGTGTTATGAACAAATCACAATTTTGATTCAGATCTTTTCAATGAATCGGTTGATCCAGCTCACAAAATCCACCTGAAGGCATTGTTCACAAACAACATGACTTGAGGGTGTGTAAAGGATATCAGAATTCATCATCAGGATAACATCAGAAGTCATAAAGCACTTTATAAGTATAAAACGAACATTAAACTAAGAATAAAGAGACTAGAATAAGAGATTTTTATTCCAACACACCAAAACAAATCAGACATTAATCGCGTAAATCTGAAAATTATGTAAGAATGTTAATATAGGGTTTCCAAATGTACACTGAGAAATCTCAAAACCTGACTATCTGACATTAATTACTAATCCAGTATAAAGTATGACTGATTCCAGTATGAAACCTGGAACCAGATAAGGGTTAAATATGACCACGGGTTATTTGTGAAAAGCATAATTCAGTCTGGTAAATATCCTCATACAGGGAACTACAATTTTGACAAACCTAGCAGCAAATTTCAGCAATAAGGAGCAATGGAAGCATCAACATTATCTGCCGCAGCAGAGATACCAAAGAGTGACCCCACATAAAAAGGCAGCATATTAGTACCATACAAATATGCATGCTTTAAGGGTAGATAAGTTACAAAGGTGCACCTTTGAGGGTACCTCATGAAAATTAAACATGGTACTAAAATGTATTATTATTACCATGGTAAATTTGTGGTTACTGCAGTTTTACTACAAATACTGTGGTAAACTGTGGTTACTGTAATAAAACCATGGTTAATTTTTGTAAAAGGCTGCCAGGCTGTTGTGCCCCTAAAGGTGAAACTTTAGCATTTTTTTATTTTCTGACAGATTTACTAACAGCAATTACAGAACATAACACAATCCATTTGAACTTTTAACAACCAGTTCAAATAAATTTACTTGCACAAACTTAAAATAAATATTACATGTACACAAAAGTTTGGGGTCAGTAAGATTTTGTAATATTTCTTTTAAATAAGTCTCATGCTCACTAAGGCTGCATTTATTTGAACAAAAATACAGTAAAAACTGAAATATTGTGAAATATAACAATTAAAAATTACTATTTTATATTTTAATATATTTTAAAATGTAATTTAAAATGCATCCGTGATCAAAGCTGAATTTTGATTACTCCAGTCTTAAATGTCACGTGATCCTTCAGAAATCATTCTAATATCATTTTCTGCTCAAGAAACGTTTCTGATTATTATTGCTGCTTCATATTTGTGTGGAAACCGTGATGCATTTTTCAAAATTAATTTTATACATAGTAATAATGTTATGTAATGTAATGTAATAATGTGGCAATGGTTTCTTAAGATCTACTTATGCTTCTGATGCTTTTGGGAAACGCAGCTCTATTTGAACAAGCACTGTGAGCCATGCGTCAGCAGCGAACACTGTCTGTGATTGATTGATTGATTGATTGATTGATTGATTGATTGGTTCTGTCTTTCAGCATTTGCGCGTGTTCCATGAGCAGGAGAAATAGTTCTATCCAACAATTATTCGCTAATATAGTCTATTTTTCCACTTAGAAGCTTATTTTATACACCGAATTTCTTGATAAATAAATAAAATTAATGGTTAAAAAAAATGCACTTTAGAATAAGATATTTTTATGTGAGGATCGATCCTTTTGATACAACATCAGTATCGAAAGTATCGATACTTCAGGATCGATCCGCCCATCCCTACTCCGCGCGCACAGGATGTTTACAAGAAAGGAAAATACATTTTTCCGCATCGTGAAACTTTTTATTTCGTAACGAGTTATGAAGATAAGATTGAAATAATGACACAGACCAGGCTACACCATCTCATCTGCCGCAGATACTGAATCAGGACAGCGCATTTGTCTGAGGCACTTTTTAGCTACTTCAGCTGTGTCTGATAAAAGAATTCGTTTTTTTTGAGGTGAGTCTTACAATTTATAACAAATAAATAGGTTTATAAATGTATAAAATAAAGCTCTTGAACTCTGGAAAGACACTAAAACCCTTTTTTTAAAATTTTATTATTATTATTGTTATGTATAGTGCTGGTGGCCCTTGAGAGTTACCATGGCAACCGCGGACACATCAGCTGCTGGAGAGGTGTCTAACATTTCTCTCCGTTTCTCGTCAGTTATACCACAAAAAGTATAACAACTCCATCAGATTAGTTAAGTAACATTACCCACAGTCTACTTTAAGTACTTTTGTTAATATTTATATCTCTGTGATTATGGTATCTTTCCTTAATTATCTGAAATGTCATAGCATATCTGTTTATATTGATGCTGAGTACTGAACGTCCTGAATGCTTTCATTCATATTTCGCTGTATATCCTGTTTTTATTAATAATTTGAGTGTATTTTACTGTTCATACTTGTGTGTTTTTCAAAACCAATGAGCTGAATTCATTTCGAGTCTGTATTCATCATTCACAGCTGTTGGAACAGCCTTTACATTAGTTTAGGCATATGAGGACATTAGGTTTAACTACTGCATGTCCGCCCATAGAAAATAAATAATTATAAAAAAAATTACCAACTGACAACCACGACGTCGCAGTTACTTACTGGCAACGTCACAAAGTTACTTTGTGTTCTTTCACTTTTCCGGTTGCCACGACGTAACTTGTTGCGTCGCCACGACGTAACTTTGGTCACCAGATTATGTTGAAGTTACGTAACAGTTACGTAATTTTGTTAGCTGTTTCCAGTTCCCGATCAGCACATTCACTGCTCCAGTTTTAAACGAACACGGTTTCAAAGTTGTCCCTCGTCTGCGCTTCGATTATTTTGTTCCTATTTTCCACATGTTTCCATCTTCAGCACCGCAGACACGGATTTCGTCGCACACAGAACCATTCGCGTTTGAACCTCCACATTCCTAACCAGGGTTGCCAGGTTTTCACAACAAAACCCTCTCAATTGCTACTCAAAACTAGCCCAAACACGTTTCGAGGGGGTTTCCAGGTAAAAATTCCCTGGGAAAACCACGGACTTGGCAATACTGTTCCTAACCCAGGACCGTCGGGTTACTTTTATTACTGATATCAACTCAAATTGGGTCAAATCAAGTCAGTTTCCTAACTCAACAGTCTCAACCGAGCGTTTGGATTGAAACAATAGCGTGTTTAAAAAGTAGGCCTACCCAGTGTACGTTTTTGCTAAATCGCTTGCAAATATAAGATTGTTGCATAGCCTACGTACCATGTAATGTTAGAATAGGTACCACTTAGTTTCAAAATACTTACAGTAGAAATATTTGTAATTTTACAGGTTATTACCCCTTTATTCCCCAAACTTCACATATTATTCCCTTATACTTACACGGAGGTACTGAATAGGTACACTATAATTACAAAAAAGCTACACTGTAAATTCTGTTTACTTATGCAGTACGTTGCGTGTTGTAATCTAAAGCGTTACCAGTGAATGTATTCACATTCCGAATGGAATTATAAATATAGCCTAGAAAGCCTACAATGAGTGCTCCCCTTATAATCACTGAAAAGCTCAATCATCTAAGTTATAATTATTCCGTTATAATCAACGAAGCTATACACTCCACACTTAATCTCTTATTGACAGTGTCTGCACCTTGTTTGTTATAATGAGGGGATTCACAAGCTTGCAGAACTCAGCACTAAACAAAACTCCAGCATTTTGAGTGGTGAGTGGATTCCGATTAAATGCCTCTGATTGGTCATTGCGTTCAAGAAATCATCAGATACATCTGTGATTTGCTACATTGCTCAAGGCTGCCAAAAAAAAAAAAAAAAAAACAGATATGAAAAGCACCATGACTGGTTACAGCATGTTTGTGACATAGAAGATGAGCGGTTTCAAACCATGTTTTAGAGATTGTGTGTGTGTGTGTGTGTGCGCTGCAGTTTTAAGGAGAAAATACTTTGCAGTGGTATTGACCGATGAATTTGCACATGGTTTGGTTTTAAGCATATTAAAAACCCCATGCAAACAACATTAAAAACTTGATCTTCACCACAGGGGGACTTTAATAGAGGTCTTCACGGGTCTACTTGGATCCAATGTCATTATCATCATGTATAATCTGTTATTATATACATTAACGGTTTTCAGGTAATTCTGATTACAGTAATAAAAATAATTTATTTCCATATTTTACAGCATCAGATGACACTGGTGCGTCTTAATAGTTCTAAACATTTATTTAAACACAGATATATTTTTGTGTTTATGCAATTGAAAATTTCGTTAAAATTTTACTAGTTTGGATCAGTCATTTTGACATTTTTGTTTATTAGAATTATTTTATGAACTGTATTTTATTGTATTGTAGTATTTTTACACATGTAGTTGTATATGATTTGTATAGTAAAATGTTTTTTACTACAAATTTAAGCTGACATGCAATCAAACAGTTCTCATAGAGAATAAAGGATTTCAAAATCTATAGTATCTTTTAATTTTTTCCCCAATATTAATGAACATTAATGTGTAAATTTAGATTCAGACTCTGCACAAGAGCACATCATACAGTAGTATATTTACAGGTGGAGCTAAAACTCGCATGTGCATTTATGTCCGTGTGTTTAAAGTTGTAGAACTGGTTGAGTTACTGGATCTTGTTTCTTGAATGATCACGTTGTGACATTAACAACATAGTCATCTTCCACAGGCTGAACAGATGGTAATGGACAATCATGGTAAATCTTTAACCTTATCTCATATTTTCGATAATCATCAGGCAATTTGTACCTAATAAACAGGGAGAAAGGTATACAAAGAAATAATTCACCCAAATATGAAAATATGTTGAAAATTTACTCACCCTCAAGATGTACTGTAGATGAGCTTTTTTCTTTATCTGAACAGATTTGGAGAAATCTAGCATTACATCACTTGCTCACCAGTGGATCCTCTGCAGTGAATGGGTGCCGTCAGAATGAGAGTCCAAACAGCTGATAAAAACATCACAGTAATCCACAAGTAATCCACACCACTCCAGTCCATCAATTAACATCTTGTGAAGAAAAAAGCTGTGTGTTTGTAAGAAAAAAATCCATCAAGATGTTTTTAACTTTAAACTGTTGCTTCTGGCCAAAATATGAGTCTATAATGCATAATAATGCTTCCTCCAGAGAAAAAGTCCATCCCCTGTTTTCCTCTCACATCAAAATAAACCAACATATTTTAGAACTGTTTTGAACTGTTTTTGCTAGTGAACAGTGCTTGATCTGTGCATATTTCTCTCCTGATTCAGAAAGCAGAAATTAATGTTATGGATTGAGGACTTGTATTTTTGCAGAAAGCAACAGTTTCAAGTTAAAAGCGTCTTAATGATGGATTTGTTTCTTATAAACACAGCTTAACAAGAAATCATTTAATAATTTTTGTTTGTTTAATTTATGTTTGACATATTGGGATGAAGGTACTCTTATACACATTCATCTAATCAGTCGTATCAACACCACTGAAAGGGTTAACTGCAAGTCCAACTCTTCCATTGTCTCCACCCTCTTCCGCTTTTGCTTTTATAAAACTCACCAGTCATTGCTGCTCTTGTGTTTGTCTTGGAATGAATCTGTCATCATGTGGACGACTCTTATGAAGTTAGACCTGACCTCTGTCTGCCTGGCTCTGTTTCTGGGTTTGATCTTTATGGTTCTATTTGAGATCTTCAGGATTAATTCATGCAGAGGTCAATTTCCACCTGGTCCCAAACCTCTGCCTTTTGTGGGAACCATACCAAGTTTTAAGAAGCCACTTGACGCTATAAGATTAGTAAGTCTTTGCTGTGTTTCTGGCAGGGATTTAACATTTTATTCATACCTGTTTTGAAATTCAGATGCAGCAAATTTATTGTGGATCTTCTCTGGACAGCTATCGCAGTATGGAGAAATGTCTGCTGTGTATATTGGGAGAAAACCAATGATAGTCCTTAATACAATCCAGGTCACTAAGGAAGCCTTCGTTCAGGAAGCTTTTTCTGGAAGACCATTTATGCCTCTTGTAGACTGGCTATCCAAAGGACTCGGTCAGTAACACGTTATTTAGATTTTTGAAATGTGGATTTTATTCTATTTCATTCTATACTTTAGAGATATCTTTTAAAGGTTCCAAAAGGGGTTTTTCATAGATGCCACTAATAAACCTCTGCTTTTAAGAGTCATTCTTAAGAGCCAAATAACACCATGTTGCTTTGCTTCAAAAATGTGTAGACTGAATTTAGTACTTAATCAGATTCAACAAGGTCGGTTATAAAACAGATAGTTCTGGTCCTTGATTCCGATTGGTTGATCCGCGTTCGAAGCCGTTGTAAATTACTCTACAAACACACACCTTTGACCTCATTACATCAGTATTCCTGCGCCACTGTGTTTGTGCTGCTCACAACTAAGGAAAACTTTTTTTTTTGAAGGATGCAGTCAATGTATTCCTTCCATGTGTTATGTATTTCAGCAAAATTAACTCTTTGTATTTATTTAATTAAGTATGAGTGACCTCTGCTGCTGGTGTGATGTTTGCGTCATTCACCTTTAATTTTAAGACGTCATACCCCCGTCAAAGAAACTCACGTGAGAAAAACATTTTGTTTGGAAGCCCACCGTTTCCGAAGTGTAGAAGGAATATTATTTAAAAGTTTTCTGTTTGCAAACCGGTCTGGTTTAAACTATAAGAGTAGCTACTCTGCTGAGAGATAAGCAGATGTATGTGCGTGAGGAAATATCATATATTGTTTTAAATATAAATTGTTTTACAAATAAATAACACAGCACATGTGAACAGTTCCAGTATCTGTTCTGATTTGAGCTCAATGAAATGAGGCACATTACAGGAACATTCTATTGCCGTTTACTGTCACTTTCAGGAACTATTTTTTTTCTAGCAGAAGGATGGCATTTCATGATTTAACTTCAAAAAAATAACATTAATACATTTATTTTCTCCTTCTTGCATTGTGCCTAATAATTATTTGTTCTAAATTCTCTGTAAACCACAGAATATTGCTTTATTCTCTTTTTCTTAGGTATAATAATAGCCCCGTTTGGTCACTCCTGGAGGCAGCAGAGACGCTTTGCTCTGCACACGCTCAGGAATTTTGGCCTGGGGAAGAAATCAGTAGAAGATCGTGTGTTAGAGGAAAGCCGCTATCTGATTGCTGAAATGCTCAAAGCAGAAGGTATGAAATGAAATGTTTGCATCTGTGCTTTCAAAGGTCAAACAGCATCCAAGTCTTTCTGAAACACTTCTTGTATTTGTGACATTTAAAAATATTGACTTTTTACAGTTATTTTCAATATTTAAATTTAAAATTCTATTCTAATTGGATTGTATATAAACTGGCACTGGCCTTTTTCACAAATACTGATGCATGTTTCTTTGTAGGCAAGTCTATGGACCCACAGCATGACGTACAAAATGCCGTTTCTAACATTATCTGTTCCATCGTGTTTGGAGAGCGCTTCGACTATGATAACAAACGCTTCTCATACCTTCTGAAAATCCTAAATAATCACTTCATGCTCACAGGGTCAATTGCGGGACAGGTATGATCAAATCCTTCATTTTATTTTATTATTTTGTTTGTTTTATTTCACTCATTTATTTGACCATGGCCACTCTTTGTGAAAATAATTATTTGTAGAATTTTAATATCAGTAAGGTGGTAAATCATGTGACCTGTAGTGATTACAAACAAGTAATGGGAATGATGCATTAAGTTCCATATTTTCCTCAATGATCTTATAATGGTTTGTCTATCTTAGATTTTAAACTTAGCCCCGTTCATCAGGCATTTCCCTGGGCCACACCAGAAGATCAGGCAGAACTTCACTGAGTTATTGGGTTTCATCCGGGATGAAATAAAAGAACACAAGGAAACTCTGGATCCAGACAGTCCACGAGATTTCATTGATGCCTACCTGCTGGAGATTGAGAAAGTGAGATCACTATTAATGAAAGAAGGGCTCTCATTTATCCATGTAGCTTCAGTAAACTGATATATTTGTTTAATGTGGAGCAGCAAAAGTCCAACGAGGGCTCCACGTTTCTTGAGGAGAACATGGTTATGTCAACACTTGACCTGTTTCTGGCTGGAACCGACACCACAGCAAACACCATCAGATGGGGGCTCATCTACTTGATTCAAAACCCAGATGTACAAGGTGCTAAAGCTAAACATTAGCAGTGAACACATTTTTTTCTCAGTATTTCCATATTAAATATATCTCATATTTAAAACAATAAATCAAATATTTGTTTTGTGGAAGTGCAAGCTCCACTCTTTCCTTCAGGAAATGTAAATCTACTTCTCTCGTCGCACAACAGAGCGATGTCATGAGGAGATTGTTCGGGTTCTGGGTTACGACCGTTTGCCCAGCATGGATGACCGTGGCAAACTACCGTACACGTACGCCACTGTTCACGAGATTCAGCGCTGTGGCAACATTGTACCTCTTGGAGTGATTCATGAAACGACTCAGCCCACAAAACTCAGAGGATACAACTTTCCCAAGGTAATGAATGGAGTTATTTAAATTATTCACTGTAAAATTTAACATTCGCATGGTCTTTTTATCAGCAAAATGTTATGAATCAAATTCAAAATGATTTGATGCACATATTTTCAGTGAATAGGTTGATCCAGAAAAACCTGTTTAAACGATTCGTTGATGAACAACATGACTTGAGGGTGTGTATAAAGGATATCAGAAATCATCATCAGATATCAGATTTAAGATCACTTTTTTAAATATAAAAAGCAGATCAATCTAAGAAAAAAAGAAATTAGATTAAGAGATTATATTTTTATTCCAACAAACCAAAACAAATAAACTTTAAATGGGACCTATTATGCTCCTTTTAACAAGATGTAAAATAAGTCTCTGATGTCCCCAAGTGTATATGTGAAGTTTTAGCTCAAAATACCCCACAGATAATTTTGTATAGCTTGATAAATTTGCCACTTTTATGAGCCAAAATGTGCAGTTTTTATGTATGTCACTTTAAATGCAAATGAGCTGGTGCTCCCGGCCCCCTTTCAGAAGAGGGCGGGGCTTCAAGAGCTCAAGCTCCTCACACCAGCAACAACAAACAATCTCAAGCACTGAAACTGTCAAGCGATCAGCTCACATTGCTTTCATATGCAATTTTTAACTACCACATTGTTATTTACGATCATTCTGGTAGCACACGAAGGCAGCATCAGTGAAAACAGGCAGAGACAATGATAGCTTTAGCAATTAGCCGTGATACTTTGTCTGGAGCTGACGTTTGTGCATGGAGCGTTGGTATTTATTCCTAAACATATAGGGGACTTTACTGATTTTTTTCTGGGGTTTTTTCTTCGAAAATGAAACTTAACCACAATGTCCTCAGCGGCTCAGATGGAGGGAGTCTATGGAGACTCCTATGTTCGTTGGTACATCCCAAAACACAACACTTGTAATGCCTCTTTAGCGCTGACAGTATATCTCCAGCAGCTACAGCAAGAAAACTATAATGGCAGTCTGCTGCTTCTCACTCAGTGCTGTGTGTATGCTAATAGGGCAGAGAGTGTCACGAATGGGCGGGACTTTTTCCCTATGGTGATGTGCACATAGGGAGAATCTGAAACCACTCATTTGGAGAGACTGTTCATGATTTATTAGGATTATACAAAAAAATTGAGTGGGTGGATTTTTAGCATTATAGGCTGGTTGTTTTCACACACTGCAGCCACACAACTGTGTCCAAACACCTTATAAAAGTGATGTTTGCATAGGTCCCCTTTAAAACAAGCTGTGTGCTGTACTTGCTGTAAGGTAGAGTGGGGGAAAACGCCCCCCTTAAGGATTATGTCTTTTTTTTTCAGTGAAATAAAAGTTAAATGTGTCCGAAAAAGTTATCATAGTTTTAGTGACAGTGGCATAAATTATAAACCAAGTATGAAAAATGTCCAGAGTTTTCAAGTTATTCGATTTTTAACAAAAATTTAATTTGTACCAAAGGGAGCGTTTTACCCCACCTATGGGGCAAAACGCCCCCATGGGTGGGGCAAAATGGCCCCCAGTCTGACAAAGCAATTTGCTTTAAACATTTACAGCAAAATCAGAGTACAGGCAGTTTTAGCTTAAAATGTAAAAGAATGTAATCAATAATTATGAATTACAAAATTATAATAGTCTATTTGAAACATTTTGTTAGTTGATGCTAACTGGCTAGCTAATTAGCTACCTGATGCTAACTTGAGGTCATTTTTAAATATAAAATACAAATATTTTTATTCAACCAACTAGTTAGAATACATTTGATGGAAAAACAAAGGATTTGATGATCAGAACAGAGTAACTACAGTAATTTCCCATTGCCCCCTGGAGGCGTTTTACCCCACTTTACCGATATAATGTTTGAGACAAAAATTATATCATTCTGAGAATATAATTATATTTTTCTTAAATAACACGTACTCCCTATCTACAGGCCCTAATGTTCTCATATCATATATAACTGTGATGTTTTACAAAACAACAAGCTTTAAAACGCTAAAACTACTCAGCATTAAGCAAAGTTAGTAAAAGTTTCCTGCAGATGCAACATGCAGCGTGGGTTTCCTTTTTTATGAAAACATGACGGATGTATGAATGAAAGAAACCAAATGTCTTCAGAAAAGTTTCCATGGCATTTGCGTTTTATCTTTGCTCCGCATAATACCTAATAAAGTGTTTGTAAGCGCATCCCTGCTTTGTTTACAGCATTACCGGGGAAACTCTATTTCTGATGTTCCATAAGTGCCACCTGCTGTCAGACAGTAGATTTACATTTTCATTCAGCCCGTCTGCCAATTTTGTTAAAACCAATGCAAAAACGGGACCAACATTTTTGTTGTAAATTTTTGTTGTAGATGGAAAATAAGCTAATACATTCTAAAATCTCAGCACTTCAGATAATAAGGTAGCCTAAGTAGAATTGTTATGTTGCAGATACATTTTTGTCAGAACTTTATTTGAACATGTAGTGCATATTAGTAGATAACATGTGATGTTGTAAGTCACCCAAGTCATCATTTTTAATGTTATTAGCCTATTTTAATGTTTATGCAGACAAAGGGACACCCTGTGTACACCCCTAAAGTTTGTAAGGTACTATTTTTGAACATTTTAGGGGTAAAGAAGGTACAAAGGTGTCCCTTTGAGGGTTCTGCCCCAGTGACAATCTGTTGTACCCGTAAAGGTACAATTTTTGCACATTTTCTGAGTATGGGTGAAGTGTTTAATTTCTGAAAAACTTAATTCAACTCTGCTAAATGTTCCTCATACAGGGAACTATGATTATGACAAACTTAGCAGCAATTTTCAGCAATAAGGAGCACTGGAAGCATCCAGACACCTTTAACCCAGAGAATTTCTTGGATGAGAACGGGAACTTCTTCAAACCAGAGTCTTTCATTGCCTTCTCACTGGGTGAGTCAGCTGTTTGTGAAATTAATAAACAGATTTAACCATTAGGAAATATTTTCTGTATCGATTTGTGTGTTTGTTTATCAGGTCCGAGGGTCTGTCTCGGGGAGACTCTGGCGAGGACGGAGCTCTTCTTGTACATCACGTCTCTCCTACAGCGGATTCATTTCTCCTGGCCGCCCGAGCCACAGTCCATCGACATGGAGGGGATCATGGGTGTTTTTCACTTTCCTCAGAGCTTCAACATCGTCTGCCGCAGCAGAGATACCAAAGAGTGACCATCAGTAACCCAAAGCATATCACACAGACATCATCATATCATTTCTGTAAAAAAATCATGTATTTCTAATTTTTCACTTGACATTAATGTAAGTTAACAGTTTTGAATGTTTAAGCACAGCTGCATTTTTATGTAATCAAAAATTTAATGTAAATGTTACTGTCATTTTGACAATGTTTATTATAATTATTTTATTATAAATGTATGTATTTTATTTTATAATAAAGTGTATGCACATGTAGCTATATATTTGATTTGAATAGCAAAACTTTTACTTTTAAAATGGCATGCAGTCAAACAGTTTCTTTCAGATTCCTTTGAAATCTTTATATTAATTAATTTATTTTTTCCCCCAGTAACAGTGAACATTAATCAGTAAATTTAGTCAAACTCTGCACCAGAGCACATCATACAGTAGTGGGTTTATAAATGGAGCCAAATCTCATGAGCATTTTTATGTCCATTTTGTAGATGTAGATGAGTTTATTTCTTTATCAGAACATATTTGTAGAAATGTAGCATTGCATCACTTGCTCACCATTGGATCCTCTACAGTGAATGGGTGCCGTCAGAATCAGAGTCCAAACAGCTGATAAAAACATCACATTAATCCACAAGTAATGTTTGTTTGTGTGTGTGTGTGTGTGTGTGTGTGTGTGTGTGTGTATGTGTGCGTGTGTGTCTGTCTGTCTCTACATGTATGATTAATTAGGTTAATCTGTGAGTATGGACAGTCCCAGAAGCGTGATGCAGTGAATGTCTTGTAAACACTGCCCTCTGGTGGACAGAAGCTCATCCACAGTGGTTGAGTCCTGATCAGTGTCAGTCTGGGTCATATGAGGTCTGAAGCAACTACCAGATTCTCCTCAGAAACCTTCAGTGCTGCTTAATTAGTCTTCTCAGACGAGTAAAGAAAGTTCTTCCTGTCAGACACAGGCATATTTTGGCTGAGTAATAGCGAGCTGATTTAACTACAGCTTCAGTTCTAGCACTGCAGAAATCTGAGGCTTGTTCAGTAGCTTCGTCTTTTTTTGCAGTCAATATAACTAAATATCTTTAAAAAAAAGATGAATTCATCTGAAATGCAAAGCCAAGGCAGAAATTAGGGCTTTGTTTTTAGAAACTGAATATAAGAGTAAATGGCCTTTTGCCAGATTTTTCCACTTGAAGAACCAGAGTCTGATAAATGAATGAACATAAAACGTAAATACTGGTTGAAATAAATAGTCAAAATAGAATATACAGGTGCATCTCAATAAATTAGAATGTCATGGAAAAGTTCATTTATTTCAGTAATTCAGCTCAAATTGTGAAACTCGTGTATTAAATAAATTCAATGCACACAGACTGAAGTAGTTTAAGTCTTTGGTTCTTTTAATTGTGATGATTTTGGCTCACATTTAACAAAAACCCACCAATCTCAACAAATTAGAATACTTCATAAGAACAATAAAAAAAAAAAATTAAAAAAAAACATTTTTAGTGAATTGTTGGCCTTCTGGAAAGTATGTTCATTTACTGTATATGTACTCAATACTTGGTAGGGGCTCCTTTTGCTTTAATTACTGCCTCAATTCGGCGTGGCATGGAGGTGATCAGTTTGTGGCACTGCTGAGGTGGTATGGAAGCCCAGGTTTCTTTGACAGTGGCCTTCAGCTCATCTGCAATTTTTGGTCTCTTGTTTCTCATTTTCCTCTTGACAATACCCCATAGATTCTCTATGGGGTTCAGGTCTGGTGAGTTTGCTGGCCAGTCAAGCACACCAACACCATGGTCATTTAACCAACTTTTGGTGCCAAATCCTGCTGGAAAATGAAATCAGCATCTTTAAAAAGCTGGTCAGCAGAAGGAAGCATGAAGTGCTCCAAAATTTCTTGATAAATGGGTGCAGTGACTTTGGTTTTCATAAAACACAATGGACCAACACCAGCAGATGACATTGCACCCCAAATCATCACAGACTGTGGAAACTTAACACTGGACTTCAAGCAACTTGGGCTATGAGCTTCTCCACCCTTCCTCCAGACTCTAGGACCTTGGTTTCCAAATGAAATACAAAACTTGCTCTCATCTGAAAAGAGGACTTTGGACCACTGGGCAACAGTCCAGTTCTTCTTCTCCTTAGCCCAGGTAAGACGCCTCTGACGTTGTCTGTGGTTCAGGAGTGGCTTAACAAGAGGAATACGACAACTGTAGCCAAATTCCTTGACACGTCTGTGTGTGGTGGCTCTTGATGCCTTGACCCCAGCCTCAGTCCATTCCTTGTGAAGTTCACCCAAATTCTTGAATCGATTTTGCCTGACAATCCTCATAAGGCTGCAGTTCTCTCGGTTAGTTGTGCATCTTTTTCTTCCACACTTTTTCCTTCCACTCAACTTTCTGTTAACATGCTTGGATACAGCACTCTGTGAACAGCCAGCTTCTTTGGGAATGAATGTTTGTGGCTTACCCTCCTTGTGAAGGGTGTCAATGATTGTCTTCTGGACAACTGTCAGATCAGCAGTCTTCCCCATGATTGTGTAGCCTAGTGAACCAAACTGAGAGACCATTTTGAAGGCTCAGGAAACCTTTGCAGGTGTTTTGAGTTGATTAGCTGATTGGCATGTCACCATATTCTAATTTGTTGAGATAGTGAATTGGTGGGTTTTTGTTAAATGTGAGCCAAAATCATCACAATTAAAATAACCAAAGACTTAAACTACTTCAGTCTGTGTGCATTGAATTTATTTAATACACGAGTTTCACAATTTGAGTTGAATTACTGAAATAAATGAACTTTTCCATGACATTCTAATTTATTGAGATGAACCTGTGTGTGTGTGTGTGTGTGTATATATATATATATATATATATATATATATATATATATATATATATATATATATATATATATATATATATATTTATTTATTTATTTATTTATTTTTTATTTTTTTATTTTTTAATTGGAATGAAATATCTGATTGATATATTTTTGAATTACATTGAGTTAAATGAAAGATTAAATCAACATGTGTATGTTCCTAAAATAAGTTGTAGTTTTTTGTCTTTTTGCTCAACACGCAGAAATCATTGTTGTATCTGATTGTATATAGACAAGTCTATTTAAACAAATTAGTTAATATATCAATAAAGCACTTTCTTAATGGCATGTTAATAACTGCTTTAATGTTGTTGATTTTACATAATCAAAATTGTGCAATTGTTATCTGATGAATATGCTAATATAAAAAAAAGCTCTCTTTATGAATTATAAGTATGTCAGCTACCATAGCTATAAATAAAGACTTAAGATGACATCAAACTGTGGTCAAAAGTCTATCATAAATGTGAAAATGTGGTTGGATGGGGAGGTGGGTGTTGTCTGCTGTTATGTCCCCACCAATGTCAAAATCAAACCTACAGCCTAGGTCTATAATTGTCACACTTCACAGGGAGCAAGGAGCGAGGAGATGAGGAGTACTGGAAATACACGTAGGAGTCACAGGAACACAGGAATGACTATTAAGGACCAACCAATACAGTTACCTCCGTGTCCACCCTCCGTTTTGTTTACCGTTTTCTATCAGTGTTTTTGTTTCCGTTGTGTTGCCCTATGGATCCCCTCATCCGGCCCGAATTCCTCCTCCTCCTGCTGGAGCAGGGGGGACCGATCTCTCGAGGACCATACACGTCCTGTGTTTAGCTAACGCCACCAGCTACCCGGATGACACACTCTGCTCTTTCTATGATGCGAGCCTGAACACCGTGAGCAGAGCTCTGTCGTCCGAAGATGGTCCTCGAGAGGATTTCGCCGCCTTCGTGGAGTGGATTCTGGGTCAGGAGATCCACTCCTGACCCAGAGCCCAGCCCACCAACTCCCCGCGGTGCAGAGCACCAGCCCGAGCCCAACGATGACGGAGAGCCATTTCCTGCTGCGATCGACGAGCCAGCGCCAAGCCGAGCGACTGAGCGGAAGATCGCCCCGGAAGTTGAGCCCAACACGTCAGATCAGGTGCAAGAGCCGGCGACAGTGCCCATCACGAGGGAGCCAGCCGTGGACGGTGTGAGCGCGGAGTGGAGCTCCGCCCCCTGCACCGCGGCTAAGGCTGAGCTGATAGGACATCTGGGGCTGCTAGACTTTGAGGGGGATCTAATAGACTGGGTCACGGCTCTGGAGGCCGACATTCCCCCTCTCCTCTCTCCTTCATCCTGGCTGGTCCCGTCCAGCCCTCCTTTGTCTCTGCTCGTCCCGTCCAGCTCCACTCCTCCAGAGCGCCCTCCAGTGTCCGCTTCCTGAAAGCATCCTCCAGAGCCCCCGCCTCCAGAGCGCCCTCCAGTGCCTGCTCCTCGGAAGTGCACTCCAGTGCCCGCTCCCCGAAAGCGTCCTCCAGAACCCGCGCCTCCAGAGCGCCCCCCAGTGTCGGCTCCCATTCCTGAATTAAGCCCTGGAAGCCCGGGGTCTCTCAAATGCCCGCCCTCCCTCCCGCTCCTGCCTCCTCCAATGCTGTCGTCTGGCAGCCCCTCTGCTCGCCCTCAGCCCTCCATCAATGCGGTGCGAGCTCCGTGGGTCTGCCATCCTCCATCGCCATGGCTGGAGAACCCCTCACCTCCGCCTCCAGCCTCCGAGGCCCGGACTGCGCCTCGGCCCGTAGACCCAGCAGCTCCACCTCGGCTCCTAGCTCCCTCGCCTCCGCCATCATCCATTGATCCACCAGCTCCACCGGGCTCCCTCGTCCCTCTGGCTTCGCCTTGGTCGGGCGTCGACCCGCCATCGCCTGGGGACTCATCTCCTCTGGCTGCGCCTCGTCACTCCGTCCCACTGGCTCCGTTGGGCTCCTTCCTCCCGCCAGCTCCACCTTGGTCCTCAGTCGCTCTGGCTCCGCCGCGGATCTCTGGAGCACCGCCTCTGCCTCGGTCACCAGAGCCCTTGGCTCCACCCTGGCCCCCCGGATCCTCGGCATCCCCCTGGCTCGTTGGCTCTCCGTCTCTGCCTCGGGCTCCTCCACCACCTGCTCCACCACCGTTGGTCGGCCCCCTGGAGTCGGCGGCCATTCCTCCTCCATGGCTCCTCCCTCCGTTGGCTCCACCGTGGGTCAACATCATGGCTGTGGCCTGGGTCCTGCTGGACTCCTCCTGCTCCAGATCCCTCCTGTCTCTTCCCTGGCTCCTCCCTCCTTCGTCGCCTCCCTGGTCTCTGTCAGCCGGCCCCCTCCCGGGGGTTCGTCCTCCGCCTGAGCCTCCTCTTTAGTTCCCGCCCCTCCCCTCCCCTTTGGATGTTACTACGGTGCGAGGACGCACCTTCTTGGAGGGGGCATTATGTCAGGGCTATGGACCTGTCTGTGCGTGTTTCTCCCTCGTGTTAATTGTTAATTTGATTCCAGGTGTGTCTCGTCTTCCTCCCCTGATTGTCCTGTCCTTAATAGCCCCAGTCCATTCAGTTCATGTTTGTCGGTCCTTAATCATCATTCCTGTGTTCCTGTGACTCCTACGTGTGTTGATCATTAAAGACTGTGTATTTCCAGTATCGTCTCCTCGCTCCTTGCTCCCCCGTGAAGTGTGACAATAATGATACATTTTTAATAATAATGATGATAATATTAAAAATGAAGTCATTTATTCATGTTTTAATGTTTTAGCATCTTATTTTTAATGGACTGAAATCCATTTTTAATTGGAATGAAATGTTTTTATTAATATATTTTTGAATTGCAATACTGAAACAAAATGCAGGCATATAACATTCCTCTCAAATCCCATCTTAGATATTTTTCTTTCTTTTTTTTTTTTTTTTTTTTTTTTTGTCTTAATTGTATTTATTTTATTTCTGGGGTTGCTTTGTCCTGTAGGGCAAAATAATTTTGCTTAAGAAACAGCTGTCATACATGAAGGCAGGCAGCAGGAATATGATGATGGAGGAGGAAATACCACACATTATCTGACAAACTGTGGTGAAAGTAAGTGGTTTTACTCAATTTGGAGTTTTTTTTTTTTTTTCTCGCAATCCTAATTTTTTCCTATGGATGAGACAACATTTCGCAGTTTTAGCAGTTCTAGAGTTTGCCATTCTGACTTTTTTTTTCTCAATTCTGACTCAATCTGTGGAATAAGAATTGTTTACATCACGTTTAGATCCTGACTTTATTTCTAATTATAATTCTCAATAAAAAAAAATTTTTTTATCAGAATTGCGAGTTTATATCTCGCAGTTATGACTATTTCTCACAATTCTCAGAACTGAATTTGAGACAAACTCACAATTCTGACTTTTTTTCTCTCACTTGTGCGTTTATATCTCGATGAAAGAATTGGTATAATTGCAAGATATAAACTCAGAATTGAGAGAAATAAACTCACAATTCTGATGTTTTTCTCTCAGATATCTTGAAAAAATAACTGGCGTAGAATTATGAGATATAAACTCATAATTGTGTGATTCAAAAAGTTACCAAAATTGCTTTTTATTCCTTTTTATTTTATTTTGTGGTGGAAACTGGCTTCCATTACAAAAATAAATATATAAATAAATACATTAAAAAAAAGCATTAGAAGTACTCTGGATTGTTGGACAAACCAACTTTAAATGATGTTTATTCATTTTTGAGATCATGCAGGTTGGAGTGTGTCAGTTTGATGATGGTCAGCATGTAAAAAACAAGAAAAATCTTTAACTGCATGACATGTTTGTGAGTTCTGTTGTGATTGTTTCTTTCATGAGGAGTGTCAGAAATAGTGTTTAATTCAGTGTGTGTCTGCACTGAATCACTGTTTGACAGCTGCTGATTCTGCTCAGGTGTGTGACGTCCAGATGAAGTGTACGTTCAAGGAAGTTTGACTTAATGATTTTTTATTTCCAAGGTTCTTCGATGACTCAGGCCGTGAGTTGTGGAAATGCTAATATGTGGGTGTGTGTTTAATTAGATTGCCATATAATTATCATTACTCTATTAAATTAAAGTGTGGCTATTAAACTTTTTAGGATATTAAAATAAGGCTTTCTTTTTAATCATAGTACACAAACAGGATTAGTTTGACTCATATTTCAAAATATAACCCAAATACTTTCCCCTCTTTTCACCAGTTTTAATGGTTAGGTCCTTTTTGTTTATTTGTTTTGCTTGTTTTAGAGTGTTTTGTATTTATTCAGTTGTATAAAAATGAATGAAAACTACAAACTTGTAAACTACATGCTGTTCCATTATTATGCCACAAAACTCATGTTGTAGCAGACAGTCAAGCTTCATTCTTATTAAATAACTTATTACATTTTCAGGTAAGAAATATTATTTAGAAGATATTTCTGATAAAACAAATAAATCACAATCTATAATTTTTTGTGAATTTTTTGCTTATTTAGGCTATAGGGAAAAATACTTTATAAATTGTATTTATTTATTAAAATTATTATAAACATCGAGTCGTTATAATCATTGTTTATGATAATAAAAATATTTTTTTGTGTGTCTTTATGCTACAGATACATTCTTTAAGAGAAGTTCTTTTTATATTATTTATTTATTTTACAATTATTACATTTATAATAACTTCATTTACATTAATTTAGCAGACACTTTACCAATTTGATTGCTTGTAGCCATTTATTAAATTAAAAAGTACACTTCTTGATGTTTTAACATGTTTTGATCTACATACCTCTTAAAATAGCTGAAGTTTTTAAAACTTCTACAAATTTATATAAAAACAGATAAAAGTGGTCGAACAATTAGTACCCGGGCTTGTCAGTAAATTTGTTTCACTCTTTAATCTTAATGTACACTATTGTTTGTAAAGATGCTATTATTTTAATATGCAAACCTAATCTGTACAGCTTGTTCCAGCACATACGCTGTTAACAGTAAACCGGTCAATCGTTTGGCCTGAAAGAGTTTGATAAATGTTGGTGTAATTGTTAGGAATGTGACAGCATAATCCAGATTCACCCACATCATATACACCTCTTTCCAGTTTCTTCATCTTTAATTTCACCCCTCCTTTTCACTTTTTCAGTGTTTCTGTGAAATGTGTCAAACAGGTTTCTCTTCTTCTGTGTCACCTCATGTAAAACATCAGAGGGCTTTATAGAAACATGTTTAATTATTAATATTAATATGTCCATATGCGGCATGAGTGTGTGCCTTTGTTATTTAGGTGTGAAGGTTCAAAAGGTTAGACATGCACAATATGGATATATCTATAAGGTTATATATGATTTAATATTCATAATTTTATACTACAAAATGGTGAAGAATAGTGCAGAAATATGTGAAATTGGACACACTTCCTTTTTGTGAGTTTTGTATGCTGACACTAGTGAAATAACATACTTCACCTTTGAATAGATAGTAGATATAAACATTAGATAAGAAAACAGCAACAATAATTATTTTTATTATAAAAAAAATTATAAGTGATAAAACAAAAACATTTTACCATGTTTAAGAACTGATACAAATAAAAATTATTAATTAAAGTTATTATTATTATTATTATTATTAAATTTACATTATTAGTAGTACTATTTATAAGGCTTCAGAAACTGTAATAATAATAATAATAATAATAATTTTAACAAGAATATAGGTCTTAACATTTTCACATTATTATTATTATTATTATTATTATTATTATATTGCAATTTCTGCATCTTAATAATAATAATAATAATGTCATATTACTTTTATTTATTTACAAAATTGTTATTATTTATAAGCAATAATAATAATCCAATCTATAATAATAATAATAATAATAATAATAATTGCTCTACATTTATTTTTATTATTATTGCCATTACTGCACGCTTAATAATAACAACAACAACAATATTAATTTGCAATTTTAATATTCTTGTTGAACAGATTTTAATTGCTTTCAGGCTGCAGAAATGTATTATTTGTCATGGCTTTTGTATGAATTAATTGCTTTTTGTGATTCACAATTTTGAGCCGAGTCTGATGCTCATGATTCATGATAATTTGTTTCCTTTGAGTATTTCCAGTTCAATAACAGAAGAAAGAGATCCACTTTCATGGACTGTAAGTGTCATGAATGTTGTTCATCAGCCTGTCGCCTCCTCTGTAATGAAGGAGGAGTGTCAACACACTCTTAAATAAAAGCCGCGAGCAGGTGCTTCAGTGTCAAACATTCATCGACGACTTCAGGGCAAACACCAGACGGTCTGTCAGAACACCTGAACTTCACTCGCCAGACGACTCCAACACACAGGTAACAAATAGTGCATTTATGATAACATTTTTCAAGAATTCATCATAAACATTACACTTAACTGATCAACATCTCGTGTTTATTCAAATATGAATATACTGAAAATACATATATCGCACCATTATTGCATTATTAAGGCAAAACAATACAGGTGAATAGCTTAAATTAAATATTGCAAAAATTATAGTTTACAAGTTTTCTGATATGTTATGTTGAAGTAAGGCGTTATGCAGTTAAATATGCACTTACTTGCATACATTTCCAGAAAATTACTCTGAACATTGGGTAAAGCCAAGTTCAAAAGTTTGGTTTCATTTTGATGACATATCACAGTGAAATATTTTTATAGATGGGATTTTGGATATTTCATTTTATCACTCCATAAATCAGAAAATACTATCAGCAGTTAGAAAAATTACAGTTTTAATAGATTTTTAGGAATAATATGTTGTATAAAACCAGGCGAATGATATATGAACAAACCCTTCTATAAAAACCTTCAGAATATATGAAAACAAAACTGTAAATTTTTCAGTGTTTCAGTCATCTGAAGCCTTGCCAACATTCTTTCTAACATTTAATATAAAACCGATTAAGCTTGGTTGAACTTTAAATCAAAATAATTTGAAATATCATTAAACTTTGATCCATATATTTTTATATATGCATTTATATTTAAATATGCATATCTTTGAGACCTTTTTATTGGTTATTTAACAATGAAAGTTATTATACATTTTGAAAATAAAGGTTCTTCGTTGGCATCGATGGTTCGACGAAGAACCTTTAACATCCATAGAATCTTTCCATTCCATAAAACCTTCTTTATAGTGGAAAAAAGGTTCAAATCTTCTTCGAACTAAGAAGATAAATAGTTCTTTTAAGAACTGTTGACTGAAAACGTTCTGTTTGGAACCCAAAATGGTTCTATATGGCGTCACTGTGAAAACACCTTTTTTGAAACCTTTATTTTTAAGAATGCACTCTTAAAAATAAAGATTCTTTATTGACATTGATGGTTCTATGAAGAAACAAAAGTCTTTTGTGGAAGAACTATGATTATGACTCGACGTTCGGTGTGGGAGGCGATGGGTGTCGGAGAACTCGTGATAATGATTTTACAATTATACAATTAAAATGTTCACTGAAGATAAAGAGTTTGTCACTAATCACTGTATGAATTTATACATGAAAGAATCATGAGTTAAAATTATTTCTCAGAAGGCCTTGCCATGACATTTCAAGGAGGAAACACAACAGTAGAAGACTTGTTTTAGTAACTGAACACCAGCAATTTAGGAGTTTGGATGCATCTGCTGATTCTTTATTTTAATGATTTTACGTATGTTAATAATACTAAAGCACTGAAGGTGCATTCTAGGAACACTTTCTTCGCTGTCTGGCTTGACTAAATTGCAGCAATGTAAAGAAGTCTGATGTAGGCACATTAAATGTAAACAGCATGTAAGCAGAAGCCTTTGGATCAAAAGATTGTTAACATTTTGATCGAACTTACATTCAATCAAGTATATCCAAACTTTTCTCTGCTAGTGTAAGTGAACCATATGTTTTATGACTCAAGATCAAACCTAATGTAAACCTGGAATTAAATACAAAGATGAGGAATTTAAATAAATAATTAAATATATTTATTTTACATTTATATTTGCTCATTTGGCAGACACATTTATCCAAAGTTACAAATCTATATTGTATAATATTTAATTCATTCATTCATTCATTCAATCTTATGTATTTATTCAATCATATTTACTTATTTATTAACATTTTATTTCATATTAAATAGAAGGATGTGAAATTTAAATCAATAATTAAAAGCATTTATGTTTTAGAATTCCATTTATTTATTTAATATTTTTTTGTATTTCATTTCTATTTATGCATTTATTTATTAGAATTGTATTTATTACATTTTTATTTATTCAGATTTTTACATTTTTATTATAAGCATGCACACACATTATTTTTGTTCAAATTTTATTTATTAGAATTGACTAAAATATTAGAATCAGAATATATATTGAATAATTTTAATTAATATTTTAATTTTTTATATCTATTTCTTTTTTTATTGATTGATTGAAAAAGCATTTAACATATTTAGTTGTTTTTTTTCTCTCAGTATTTCAGCCTGCTTGTAGAAATGTCTAGCTCTAACACCAACACTACTGGAGCTCCCCGTGCCAGCGCTCCTGCAGCTGCTTCAGGTGAGGAGGATGAAGATGAGGGAGGCTCTAGTGCAGTTGCATTTGCATGAAAAAGCGTCCACTACTGTTGGAAAAACACTGAAATTTGATGCTTTCCTCTCTTATTCACAGACACACTTCTGACGGTTCAGTCTGTTGACCTACTGAAATCCAAGGATGGGCCTAACCGCCGCGAGCATCGCACAGATGTTTACTTCAGCGACAAGCTGATCGTCCGTAGAGGACAGATCTTCCAGATGTGGATCGAGTTCTCGAGACCCTTCAACCCCAAATCTGACAAGCTGCAGCTGCAGCTGAAGTTAGGTGAGTGAGCGGCGTTCGCATAACCTGTTTGACAACAGTCATTATTTTTCCATTTCATCTCACGAGGTGTTCAGAAATGACTAATTTTACCTTTAAAAATTTAATTTGACACATTCTAAGAAGTCAGACATCTCAGCAGATAACAAGTCTAGACTTGTCTTGATTCCCTCATACTGTTTTTGTTTAGTGAATATTTTTCATAATTATGGCAGTTTTTCCTTCTCATGCCTGCCGGACGCGCACCTGATATTATGGGGTGGGGTTTTTCACCTACAATCAGAATTACCGTTAAAATCAGTAGCAGAAGAATCTAAATCGAAATGAAATCAGCAGAATCAGAAGAAAATTCAAATAAAAATCAGGGGTATTATAGTAAAAAATAAATTAAAAAAAAAAAAACTTTGCTACTTGAAATAAAATAATAAGCTTGAATAAATAAAATGTTTACAATTTTTGTTGAACTTATTTCATTTCATCTAGTAGCCAAGGCAACATTTCTCATTTTCCTCTAGCTTAACTTGCTGTATTAAAATAAGTAAAATTAAAACAGTATAAAGATGAATAAAAATGATATAAGCATATTTAAAATATATATATATATATATATATATATATATATATATATATATATATATATATATATATATATATATATATATATATATATATAATTAAAATTATAAAATTACTAAAACTTTAACTAAAATAAAAATAAAAAATAGAATAAAAATATATAAAAACTAATAAAAAATAATTCAGGTTTCAATATTACTTTTATAATAGTATCAAATTGAGATACTATAATAAAAATTGCAATAGTTTCTCAATTATACTAAAATAAAACTTAAAAAACACAATTAATGTCTGAAAAATCAGAATCAAAATCAAACTTAAATTAGAATCAGAGATAAAATCAGTATCAGAAGAGCAACTTGAATTAAAATAAATAATCAGTCCATATCAGATGCATTCAGTATTAAAATCACACAATCATTCAAAAAACAAACAAAAATTAAAAAAATTACTTGACAAATCAGTGTGTGACAAAGAGAGAAAGATGCCCAGGCATTCTGACGGTTAGATCAATTATCTTGCACTCTATTTGGGAAAGAAACCCTGACAGAAGAATCTGTTCATTCTTGATGGATGTGAGTCATGAAGTGCTTGGATTTGGACCAGGACTGGTGATTATGAGACCTAATCCATCTTATCCAGCTGCTCCTTGAGTCTCCTTTCTTAATGGATCTCCATCTGAGTCACCGACAGTTGACTCAATTAAAGCTAAATCATTAAGACAGCATTCATCTTACAGTAATGTTTCCATGTCTTTGTTGTGTTTTTGACACAGAGCCCATGTTCAGCAGCAGCACTGGGGTTCACATCTCTGTCCCGTTAGTGGACGTCCTGGAAGACGGCCGCTGGGAGATGAAGATCGTGGAGCAGAAAGACAAGCGCGTGCGGCTGGCAGTCAACAGTCTTCCCACCGCCTCCATCGGCCGCTACAAGGTGACTGTGGAGTCTTTCTCACCGAAGGGCAAGCTGCTGTTCCCCTGCACCCCGAACGATGTCTATCTGCTCTTCAACCCCTGGTGTGAAGGTACGGAGTCAACAGAGGACAATCACACACACTTTTTCCTCATTTGCATTAATGAAGTAGCACTACATTCATCTGTCTTTGCTCAGTTGATCCCGTGTATCTGGATAACGAAGCAGAAAGAAAAGAGTATATCCTGAATAGCATGGGCAGAATTTACTACGGAACCGAACAGCAAATTGGAACCAGAACATGGAATTTTGCCCAGGTGTGGAAACACAGTGACTGTTATTATTATTATTATAGTTTGAATTTTTATTATAGTTTGAATTTTTGAATAATAATAATTAATATTATTATTGTTATGCTATTTTTTTATCAGTTTGAACAAATCTGTTATCATCTATAATTTTATTATTATTATTGTTGTTGTTGCAATGATTATTATTGTTTTTAAATGTATTTATTATTATTATTATTATTATTATTATTATTATTATGCATTTTTATCGGTTTGAACAGATTCTACTATTATCTTTATTTCTACTATTGTTGCTATTATTATTATTATTATTATTATTATTATTAATTTTTATCATCATCATCATCATCATTGCCATGCAATTGTTTTTTCATATTTATTATGATCTATAAATCCAATAATAATAATAAAAATAATGATAATAATAATAATAATAATGTAAATAACAAATAATAATAGTAACAATAATAAAAATAAACAACAACAAATTAACAATAACAATAATATTAATCATTTTATTAATAGAATTATTATTATTATTATTATTATTATTATTATTATTATTATTATTATTATTATTATTATCATTATTTTATATTATGCAATTATTTGATCAGTTTCAATCAAATTCTAGTATTATCTATGACTCTATTATTATTGTTATTGTTGTTATTATTATTATTATTTCCAATTTATCAGTTCCATTATTATGATTTTTATTATTTTGCATTTGTTTTATCAGTTTGAACAGGATATCCTGGAAGCGTGTCTATTCGTTTTGGAGAGAGGTCAGGTTGCTATGACTGAATGGAGAGACCCAGTGATCGTGTCCAGAATGGTATCTGCTCTGGTGAGTCACGTTCATATGGATTCATAAGAAATCATGAATGTGATTTGAAAAGGTGAACTACAGTAGCCAGCATGTGGTAGTTTTAGGCTCATACGAACCTTTTGTGTTCATACAGGACACAAAACAACATGTAGCCTACTGTTTTTCCTGTGAGGAACAGAAAAGTGAGATGCATGATTAAAGAGCTGAAAGGCACCTGTTTTTGAAAAGCTTTTCTGTTCTTCTGTGACAGGTGAACTCCAACGATGACTACGGTGTTCTGATAGGTAACTGGAAGGACAGCTTTGAGAGCGGGACGTCTCCCACCGCCTGGAGCGGCAGCGGTGACATCCTGAGACAGTATTACAAAAGTTCAGGGAAGCCCGTCAAATTTGCCCAGTGCTGGGTCTATGCAGGGGTCGCCAATTCCGGCACGTTAGGATTTATCTTTTTATCACTCTATTAAAAATATATTTTTAGCATGTTTTAGGAATAAAATCTTATCTAAATACATTTCCCTCTCAGTGTTGAGATGTCTTGGTATTCCCACCCGCTGTGTGACCAACTTCAGCTCCGCTCACGACACGGACCTTTCCTTGACCACAGACATTTATATTGATGAGAAGCTGGAAATCATCAAAGACAAGACCAGCGATTCTGTCTGGTATGATATTGTATTTTCATAATGTCATCAGTGACATGTTTATGTTAGACTTGGTCTCTATGATCAGTAAAACTTAAGCTTGGAAGATTTGAATTAAAATTTTGATGATTAGTGAACTGACAGTTCTCAAATACAGCCATCATTAATGACACTTTACATTAATATGGTGCCAGGGTTATCATCATCACTTGAAATACAATAAATGTTAACAAATCATCACTTGAAATACAATAAATGTTAACAAATCATCACTTGAAATACAATAAATGTTAACCTAATGAATAAAACTTTATATACATAGCTAAAAAAAAAAAAAAAAAATTAAAATAACAAAAACACACAACAAAATTATTTACACACACACACACATATATACATATGTGTGTGTGTGTGTGTGTGTAAAATGGTAACAACAAAAATCCTAATTCAAATTATTTATAAATGCTATAATATTATATTAATGAAATTATTGTTTTTATTATGTTCAATAAACTAATATTTAACAAAATAACTAAATAAATAAATAAATAAACTAACGTGAAAAATAGCTAGTTTTAGAACATTAAAAAATAACTTTTTCTTGGAATTTCATGGAATATAGAAATGTATCAGTTATTATTTAATTATAATATTTTGTATATTTGATTTTTATGCTTATTTAATGTTTATTTGATCATTTTCATAACACAAAATGACATAAATCAGTTGAAAAATACTCTGCCCTGCAAACTGCCCTTATGATATCAAGTTGATTGTTTTTTTTTTTTTATGTTAAGGTGCCTTATTTCCCTAGGTTTGTTCAGCTTTATTTTTGTAAATTGCAGACCAACAATAAATGCTTTAAATAAATTTTCTCTGTAGGAACTTCCATGTGTGGAATGAGTCCTGGATGGCCCGTCCGGACCTCCCGGCTGGTTACGGTGGATGGCAGGTGGTGGATGCGACCCCTCAGGAGCCCAGCCAGGGTTCGTACCGCTGCGGCCCCACTCCCGTCTCCGCCGTCCGCAACGGACAAGTCAACCTGAAATTCGACACACCGTTTGTCTTTGCCGAAGTGAGTGCTTTCATATAAACCTCTTCTCACCCTCATTTGTGTCTGAAGACATTTTGAACTTCATTCAGAACATCTACTGAATTGCTGAAATGGTTTCACTATGTGTCTCAGGTGAACAGTGATAGGATCTACTGGCAGAAGAAAGCTGATGGAAGCTTCAGTCAGGTTCATGTGGAGAAGAACTCCATTGGTCAGAGCATCAGCACTAAAGCTGTGGGATCTGATGCACGCGTGGACATCACACACCTCTACAAATACCCAGAAGGTAACAAAAAAAACGCATCTGGTCCAAAACCTAGAGCTGCCTTCCTAGAAACATTTTAAGGCACCATAGACATGCTCCCAATGGGTATTGTTCTTTATTTTCATGCATATTTAATAATAATAATAATAATAATAATAATAATAATAATAATAATTGTATAGCAACTTTCATACAAGACAGTGTTATTTTTTTGTTTTCGTACAAGACAGTGTTATTAAAGATTTTGTTTACATAATATGTGTGTACTGTGTATATTTATTATGTATATATAAATACACACACATATAGTATATATTTTGAAAATTTTTACATGTATTTACATGTATATATTTATATTCACATAATTTATATTATATATAAATATATTTAATATATAAACATAACATATTTTTCTGAAATATATACATGTGTGTTTATTTATATATACATAATAAATATACACAGTACACACACATATATTGTGTAAACAAAATCTTTTATTTTGGATGTGATTAATCACGATTAATCGTTTGACAGCACTAATAGTCAGCACTGTGGTTATAGAAATGGTAATCAATACGCCAAACAAACCATGGTTATTACACTTTTTTTTCAATTAAAAAAAAAACATGGGTAATTTTATGTAAGGGTAGGAAACTGAAAATTAGAAAACATTGGAAGCAGCCATTTATGTTGATAACTTGAGTTGGATCCCTATGTAAGCAGCACACATGGGTTTGGAGTTTATACTCCACAAAAGCAGCAACTCACACTCCTCTTTACTGTCTGATCATGTCTGTCAGGCTCAGAGGAGGAGCGCATTGCTGTGGAAAGGGCCAGTCGCTTCGGCTCCAAACCAACTATGTATCCATCCCCTACTGGCAACGATGTGAGCGTTGAGATCGTCATGGACGGGTCGGGACCTCATATCGGTGGAGACGCCAAACTCTCCATCGTCCTGAAGAACAAAAGCTCAAGTCAGCGCATGGCCAGTCTGCTGTATGAGGTGGTGGTCATGTACTACACCGGAGTGCTGAAAACCACTTTGAAGAAAGACCGGATTCCTGTCACCCTCAAACCGCAAGAGAGTGAGTGGAGTTTTATGGTCCCTTTTTCTGTTTATTGTGCCCCAAAATGTCTGAATTAGTAGGTGCATTTCTCAAAAATCACTTGATGATGAGATGATGCTTGTAGTTGGTGTTCAATTTCATCCACAAAATGTTTCTTTAGACCCTTAAAAGAACATCTTTGTGCCTTATTTACCTCTAAAAGGTGCATGTTAGTACCTCAGAGTCATAATTTGTACCCTTAAGGTATTACTTTGTACTACTTTTTAGGTGTAAATAAGGATAAACGTTGTTTTTTAATGGTACTGCCACAGTGACAAGCTGTTGTGCGCCTAAAAGTGGTAATGCTTACTTTTAAAAAGAATTTTAAATGGATATTTCTGTATATGAACAACAATTTGATCAACTTGAAATTGATGTATCCCAATTAGCTAATGTTGCATCTCTTTTCCTTAGATTTTGTGCTTTTGTTTTTAGATGGAAACACACATACAGTACATACAAAAAAAAAAAAAAGAAAAAAGTACTCAAGCTAGTGCACATGTTTGAGGGATTGTTTGAATTTGCATTAATGTTTGAGGTTATGGGCAGTGAGCAAAGAGGACTGGAGTACTGTGCAAAATGACCATGAAATATTTCATTATAATCATTTTATCACTGTCATTAATGCCATGTTCCCTTGTCTCCCTTCAGCCAAGACTATCCCTTGGGCTCTGCAGTATAAGGAGTACATGAACCATCTGGTGGACCAGGGTGCTCTGATGCTTGCGGTCACCGGACGAGTCAACGAGACCCAACAGATTCTGGCCACACAATTCAACTTCAGACTGCGCACACCAGACCTCATCATCACTGTACGTCAATGATCCACTAGTCTTTATTTGGGATGTTTAACAAGCACAAAACTTTCTCACATCTTTCTTTCTCTCAAATCTCATTCTTGGTTTTGCACACTGATGCTCAACCTCGTGCAGTACATCTAAATGTGCAATATTTGAAGTGCAAATGAGATTTAAGAATTAAGGGCCAGATTTACTAACAGCTTGCACCAGCGCAAACTGTCTTTTGGTGTTAAAATAGTACTGTCAGGATTTATTAAAGACGCGCAGTGAAGAATTAGCGCTGAAAAGGTGTGGACACAGTTATTTTTGCACCTGACATTATTGAAAATGCATTTGTAGGAGTTTCCCTTTCAGACGCAAAATTTGTGGGAAGAGAGTATTAAAATGAATCACGCAATACGATTTACTAATGTTTGCGCTTGTCAAATTACTGGTATTTGCGCCATTATTTAATTCCCCAAAAAAGCATGTCTTAAAGCAGGTGCTAATTTGCGCTGCTCACTATGGAAATGATCTGGCATCTGTGTTCTTTAATGTGCACATTGTCAGTAAATCACACGCAGAATTTTCCCCTCCCATCGGCGCTTTTATGGAAATGTACTCTAACCCTAATTTGCCATGTTTAGTAAATCTGGCCCTATGTGTCCTTAATTGAAGAAATCTAATCCATTGATTGTGTTTTTACTGTTTCAGCCTCAAGGGGACGCTGTGGTGGGTAAAGAGTTGACGGTCAAGATCACGTTCCAGAACCCGCTGTCACAAGTTTTGAGGAACATTTTGTTCCGTATAGAGGGCTTGGGAATGCAGAGCATCAGGAAGATCACGTATGGGTAAGAAGTTCAGTGTTTCAGAGCATTTTGAGGTGCGACATGTTCATGCAGTACTACATTCGAGCTGTACTACATTAAATATGATAAACTGTATTTAAAGAGTGAAAAGCTTCCAGAAAGTTTATAATCTATTTGTGTCTCTCAGTGATGTGGATAAGCTTGCGATGGTTACACTGACGGAGAAGTTTGTTCCCACTGTCGCTGGCTCTCAGAAGCTCCTGGCATCAATGGACTGCCGTCTGCTCACTCAAGTGCACGGAGTCGCTGATATTGTGGTCAAACCAAAGTAAAAAAAAGCACTGGCATTGTAAAGCCTTCCAATGCTCTCAGTTGTCTTGAGGATATAAGAATATTTACAAGATGAAATGATCATTTAGAGGTAAAATATTCAGGTACTTTCATATGAAACTGATGCAAGTAAAGTCAACAATAAAGATCTTCATGTTTTATTCATATCCTGTCTGTCTGGGTTTGTTTGTGTGTTGATTTCAAATATCGACAGTGTATCTCAGAAATTGCTTACTGCAACTTTGTTTAGTCTTGTGAAGTCAGCGTTTAAATGTTCAATTTCTGTTTGTTCTTATTTTCCAGCTCTTTTTTTTAGTTCTTATAACTCTCTTGTTTTAGCCTTTAGGTTTGATTTTGACATTGGTGGGGACATAACAGCATTTTTGCATTTATGATAGACTTTTGACCACAGTTTCATGTCATCTAAAGTATTTATTTATAGATATGATAGCTAACATACTCATATTTCATAAAGAGAGCTTTTTTATGTTAGCATATTCATCAGACAATAATTACACAATTTTGACTATGTAAAACCAACAACATTACAGCAGCAGTTTAAAAGATGTTTTCTTTGGATTGTTTGACTACTCATAAGAGAAAACATAACTTAATTTGTGTTTCCTGCTAGCTTAATTTCACACACATAAACAAAACTATACTGGCTTTATAACTCTCTTTTTTGTATCCAAATTTGATTCAGACAAGTATATGGAAACTATCCAAAGTTCTGTTAATCCTAAAGCAGTGACAGCTGCATCTCTATATTCGTCATACGTGTCCTCATAAGTGCAATTTATTACTTTTTTGTTAACCTGGCCACACATGCTTACAAAAATTAACCATGGTTTTACTACTACTACAAAAAAAAAAAAAAAAAAAAAAAAAACATTACAAAAAAAAAAAAAAAATCATGGCTACTATAGTTAAACCATGGTAAGCACAAATTAACCGTGGTTTTTGCTACACTAAACAGTTTAACCGGTATTTGTAGTAAAACTGTGGTTATACAAAAGGTAATCAATACGCCAAAGAAACACTACACTTTTACTATAATAAAACCATGGTTAATGTTATCTCTCTTTAAGGCAATACAGAAAAAATTTTGTTTTGTTTTTTATAACTGTACTGCCTTAATGGTTTGTTTACTGTTTAAGAAAGAAAGAAAGAAAATTTGAATAATGATTCAAGAACCTGCTTCAAAGTACCGCTCTAAATCATATGATTCGTGATACGTTATCCGAAGTTCCGATCTGAATCAAAAGATTCGCAAACCCGCTCCGAAGTCCCGATCTAATCAAATGATTCGTGATTCACGCTCAGAAGTCCCGATCTGAATAATGATTCAAGAACCTGCTTCGAAGTTCCGCTCTAAATCATATGATTCGTGATACGTTATCCGAAGTTCTGATCTGAATCAAAAGATTTGCAAACCCGCTCCAAAGTTCTGATCTAAATCAAATGATTCGCGATACACGCTCCGAAGTTCTGATCTGAATCAAATGATTTGTAAACCCGGTCCAAAAGTCCCGTTAATGATTCGCGAACCATCATTTCAGATCAGGATTTCGGAGCGCGTTTCACAAATCTTTCAATTCGCAAAATAATTCGCGAACCCGCTCCAAGTTCCGATCAGAATCAAAAGATTTACAAACCCGCCCCGAAGTCCCGATCTGAATTAAATGATTCGTGACACGCACTCCAAAGTCCCGATTTAATTCAAATGATTTGCGATATTGAAATACCAATCTAAATCCAATGAGTCGCAATCCGATTGGAGCGCTTCGAAACAGTCAATCATTTTGCAATGCAATGGTTTAACTGATTCTAAAAGCTCTGTTTCACCCATCAATACATGCTTTTTTAAAAATCATTACAAGCGATGTCTAGGCAAAAATAAATGCTGAGTTCACACTTCATGATTTCAAAGTCATCAGATCACCGTTGTTTTCACACTACACAACTATCTGGGGTAGGGATATGCCGGTATCAATTTTTCATTTTGCAATTAATTGCTAATGTTTTTATCACGGTATTATCACAATATTGAAATTTAGTTGCAAAAAAAAAAAAAAGGTTGTCATATTACAGTATAACAGGTTTAATAACTTTCTTCTTATAACAAAAATCTGAACATTTAAATATAAAGCAATACACAAAAATTATAAAGTTAAACATTTTACACAGATTAAAGTGCAAAACAATTAAAAGACCAATAGGTATCCGTCACGTTTGCTCAGGGGAGCAAGGAAACGAGGAGTAGAATCAAACAAATAAACTTTAATGAAATCCAGGAGCATAAGACACAGAGAACACGGAGACCGGGTATGACAATCAGAATGACGATTAACAGCAGACACAGAGGTAGGGAAGCAGAGGACTCAAAAAGGGGAGAAACTAGATAATTAAACAAACACGGCTGGAGATAAATGAACTAATAATGACACAAAACGAGGAAAGGAACAGGAAGACCAAATAAGGGCACAAGAGGAGGGGAACGACAAGACACAGGAAGACAGGACTGACAGTATCACTTTACAGTAAGACCTCATTAGTTAACCTTAGTTAATGCATTAACATTATCATTGAGCAAAAGCTACATTTGCTACAGAAGTTATTCATCTTTGTTAAAAATAATACAACTCTTAGTTCATGTTAGCTCGGGTTCATTTAAAAAAAACAGTTTATAACACACAGTTTATAATTATTTTGATTTTAACAACGTGCTATTAAATATTTGAATTATCTAAGATTAATGAATGTTTAGAAGAATGTTTCATTGGGAGTTTGTTAACTAATTAATTAACTAATGTTAACCAATGAAGCCCTAATGTAAAGTATGACCGAACAATAAAGAATCAAAACACTTTCAAACAATATCTCTAGGGCATGTTGTAGTCCAGATTAAAATGTAAAAAAAGTTTGAAAATAAATAGCCTAATTAGTCTAAATATTAAAGTATTTGGTGCTGTGCTGAACACCACTGCGAATCCAAAAATCTGAATGGCTATTTAACTCAACAAGAAGGGACAACAGCGCCTCCACTTTCTCCGCCGGCTGAAAAGGGCAAGTCTCCCTCCACCCATCCTCACCACTTTTTACAGGGGCACCATTGAGAGTGTGCTGACTACCTGCATCACTGTCTGGTATGGGAACTGCAGTGCTGCTGACCGCAAGACCCTACAACGGACAGTGAACACTGCCGCAAAGATCATCGGTGCCCCTCTCCCCTCCATCCTGGACATTTTCCTTTCACAATGCTCCAACAAGGCCACCAGCATCGTGAAGGACCCCACCCACCCCTCTCACAACCTCTTCCAGCTCCTGCCATCAGGTAGAAGGTACCGGAGCATCAGAGCTCGCTCTGTCAGATTGCTCAACAGCTTTTTTCCCCAGGCTGTGAGAGCTCTTAACTCCAATCCCCCTGTCCCCCTCTGAAACCATGAACACCTCAGCCCTCCCACCCCCCAACTCATTAAAAACTGTTGACAATTTTACTAAGTGCAATTCTGGACCAAACCCCTGAATGTGCTACACACAGGTGAGTGGGCTATACAAACCACCTGTAGTAACCCACTCATCCCACTATATGCACACTAGACACTTTCTACAAACACTCCCTGCCACAAAGACTCTTAAGAAAATATATGTCTACTTGAACATTGCACTACAAAATAATACGTTTACTTGAGCATTGCACTACAAAATCTTTTTGCACTATGCACTGTCTCCCACAAAATCTGCACAATAATGTACAAAATATATTTTTTTTCTGCACAATTTCATGTACATATATCTCTTTCGCACAATTTCATGTACAGTATTTATGTAAAGTTTTTTGTACAGTCTCAGTTTGTGTATGTGTGGACAACTAGGTATAGCAGTTATAGTATTTTTAGTATATGTATAGTCAGATAGTTAACTGTTGTATAGCTCTATTGTTTTTCCTATACTTGCATTGTTGTATGTTTATCTTATGTTTAACTAGTATGTAGCACCGTGGTCCTGCGAGACACGACATTTCGTTCCACTATATGTCCACACATGTAGCAGAATGACAATAAAGCTCGACTTGACTTGACTTCTTGGAGAGTGGGGAGGGTTGTACCAATGATTCGCTCAGCAGTCCGGACTACCCTCTGTAGTCTTCTGAGGTCAGATTTGGTAGCTGAGCTGAACCAGACAGTTATTGAAGTGCAGAGAATGGATTCAATGATGGCAGAGTAGAACTGTTTCAGCAGCTCCTGTGGCAGGTTGAACTTCCTCAGCTGGCGAAGGAAGTACAACCTCTGCTGGGCCTTTTTGACAATAGAGTCAGTGTGATTGTCCCACTTCAGGTCCTGGGAGATGATGGTGCCCAGGAACCTGAATGACTCCACTGTCATTACAGTGCTGTTCATGATGGTGAGTGGGGGGAGAGCAGGGGGGTTTCTCCTGAAGTCCACGATCATCTCCACTGTTTTGAGCGTGTTGAGCTCCAGGTTGTTAAGACTGCACCAGACAGCCAGCTCCTTAACCTCCTGCCTGTAAGCAGACTCATCACCGTCCTGGATGAGGCCGATAAGTGTGGTGTCATCTGCAAACTTCAGGAGCTTGACAGAGGGGTCTTTAGATGTGCAATCGTTGGTGTACAGGGAGAAGAGCAGTGGGGAGAGAACACAGCCCTGAGGGGCGCCAGTGCTGATGGTGCGGGTGCTGGATGTGTATTTTCCCAGCCTCACTAGCTGCTGCCTGTCTGTCAGGAAGCTGTAGATTTCGCAACAAAACCCACCATTTGCTACTCAAAACTAGCCCAAAAATAGCCCAGTCGCATTTTGAGGGGGGTCCCTCAGTAAAAATCTCATTTTGGGGGTGGGGGGTGTTCTCCTGGTACAATTCGCATTCCAGGGGCTAAATATCACGTTATTGGGGTCGCTTCAGCCCGCGGACATGAAAACAACCCACGGCAACCGCGGACTTGGCAACACTGGTCCGCAAACTACGCTTTATGTAATTCCTCCCCGAACTTCCCGCTGCCCTGTATCTTGCTCTCTCATTGGCTGTAGTTCATCGGCGATGTATTTTTCAGTCAGAACTCATTTCACCACTGTTGCCAACTTAAAAATTTTGTTGCGAAATTTAGCAACTTTTCAGACTACCCTAGCAACATTTTCTTCCAAAAGCACCTAGCAACAAATTTAGCTATTTTTTTTTTTTTTTTTTTTTTTTATTTATTTGGCAACTTTAGCAACTTTTGATAAGTGACTCAAATGATAAAAAAACATTTTTTTCATCTAAATTACACAAAAAGAGGAAACCAAAGACACCTAGCAGTACATACATCACGTGTATTAAGTTTCCTGCTACTTGCAATTGTTCAATTTAATAATAATAATTTAATCATTCTTCATTTATGACACACAAAATGTCTAGAAAAATGGAAAAGGCACTAGTAGTTTTCCAGGACATATCCATTTTCCATTATCCGTTGTAACCCTGTAACCCAAAAACACAAAATACAACGTGTAATTTAAAATGCAGGTAAAAAAACGGTGGAAAAATCAATACAGAAAATTTCATCATGTTAACATAGTTTTTTACAGATTTGTCTTAGAGTATAGCATACTAACTAACTAATACACTGCTTCTAACTATAATTGTTCAGAATGTGTAGATTTACTAGTTTACTAGCAAATAAAAAAACATGAAATTGTTCAAAAATGTGATTATTTAATATTGTATTTAAAAATATACTTATATATTTTAATATTATATTATGCACTCATTATTTTACGAACAAATCTAAATTAACATATATAAAGTATATTTTTTGCTGAGATTCGATGCAGTGACAATTTTGCGTTGTGAGTATGTGATGATGACATCATTTAGCAACTTTTAGCAACAAATCAACCTACCTTTAGCAACTTCCCTTGAAAATTAGTTGGCAACACTGCATTTCACACAGCAGGATTGTGAATCGCCGACAGGTTTCGATATTTCGATATTCGATATTTCGTCTGCGATTCTCTCAGATCGTGTCTTTCATAATTTACACTGCGTGATTGTCATTGCGTGAACGATCACCGATTTGCCTCAGATTTTGGGCATTTGTCCGCAATTTCACAAAACCCGTCGGCGAGTGAAAATCAGGGCTAAAATTGTGCAGTGTGAACTCAGCATAACCTCCTGTTGCCGATCCATTGTGCAATGTGAACACAGCAACAACTGAGTGCTACCCCAGATAGTCGTGCAGTGTGAAAACAACGGTGATCCAATGACTTTGAAAATCGTGCAGTGTGAACTCGGCATTACACACTGCATGAATTCACAAAAGGAATTATGTAGCACTATGGCCCTAGAGGATCGCTGTCTCGTTTCGCTGTGTACAGGATGTATAAACCTGAAATGACAAACTCTGACTCTGACTGACTGCCTCTGGACGATGTAGAGCTTAGTGTGGATACTGGAAGAGCTGAACACGAAGCCAGAGCCCAGATACTTTAAGGCCCTGTTTACACCTGGTATTAACATGCGTTTTTGTTGATCCGATCACAAGTGTACAAAGGAGAAACATTACCGTTCAGACCTGGTGTTTAAATGCATCTCTTTTGTCCACTTTTGACCACTCTGTCCTGATTCCATCGAGGGGATGGTCTATGGGCGGGTGCCTCTGCTTTCGTCGGAACTACAGTGGGAGGGTTAAACACATGCGGTGCATTCCAAACGGGATATATCGCCCTTCGAAGGGCACTTCGGAGTGAAAACAATCATGGCCGCCATATTGAAGGGTCCTTCCAAACCGAAGTGCTCAAAACTAGCAAACTTCAAAGGGCCCTTCAGAATGAAGGATTTCGAAGGGTACAACTGATGGACACTTCGGGCTCCCATGATCCTTTGCACAGATTATTTGCATGATGACGGCGCTTCCGTACGATGACGCAGAAGGGCACTTCAAGAAACAATTGTTTGGTCCCCTACACCCTTCAACCCTTCGAAGCTCTCACTCCGGAGGGTAAACCCCTTTGAAGGGATTAGGGCATAGGGATGAGCCCTTCCGAATGGAACGCAGGGATGGTTACATGTGGATTCGCACTAATATTACGTCAGAGTCCAGTTGTTTGTGTTGTTATCAAACGAAGATGCTCCACAACGTGCTGTGCATGTTTATGTATGAGCTTTTTAGTTATTTCGATCCAGCGGACGAAATAAGCTTACACAACTGTCGTATACTCGCAAAATGAGATGACGGAAAAAGAGAGGAGAGCAGCCGCTTTTGTTTCTGCAGTGTTAGCTGCAAGACCTCGTCGAACGATGTGGACTCGCTAGTGCTCCGAAATAAACTTTCTAGTTCAACTCGGCAAAGTTTAAATTCCGTTTGACAAGCTTCCCAGCAACACGTCCCGCAATGATTACATGTTTGGTCAGTAGGTGGAGAGAAGGCGGTCTTTAACAGCTGTTGGAACGCATTCGACCACAAGTGTGTCTACACTACAGCAATCCGATCATTAATGCATTTTCGACCACCTCTGGATGTGGTCGAAAGTGAACAAGCTCAAAACGTTTTACCCCCCGTTCACACCTGTACTTAGCGTTGTCCACTTTTGATTGGATCGACGAAAACGCATGTTAATACCAGGTGTAAACTGGGCCTAAAAGTAGTGATAAGAGAAACCAACATTTTCAAAGCTTTGAATAATTGAACCAATTGCTTCACAAAAATGATTCACAGTTTCGAAGCGCTTGAAACACCACACTGATGTCACTGCTGGTCAAAACTTTGTAAATGCAACAAAAACTCGAACGTAAAAAAAATGTAGAGCATGTGTAAACAGGCCAATCACAGACTACTCTTTCTTTTATGTCTCATTAAAAATGTACACAAATTTATAAAACTAATCCAAGATCAGGTAAAAAAAAAAAAACAAAAAAAAAAAAAAACAACAGACACTGGTTCAGTGTTTTGTAGCGAGGCCTCGTTGAATGAAATCACGTACTCCATACTCTCAATAGGTGGCAGTAATGTCTGATTTTGTAGTTCAAGCTCCGCTGTAAACGAAACGAAGCAGCAGCAGCTGACATTTTTTTACAGTTCAGACACAGAGCTCAGTTTCCGAAGAAACCAGCAGAATTTTGAGAATAGCATGTTTAAAATGTAAACGTGGTAAATGAAGGATATAATATATCTGTCCATGCTGGATATTGATGGTTTGATTAGGTAAATCTGTCAGCTGAAGAAAGAGAGGCGTCACTGGAAGTGAAGCTGATGGAGAGAGACGACAGACTGAGCAGAGAGGTTTGAACATGAAAAATATTCATTTAATCCTTAATGACTTTGCGGGCTCCTCTTTCCAGTTTTTCCTTTCTTTCTGCTGACTTCTAATGAACTTCTTAAACTGATCCATTGATTTTATTCTCGCGTTTCAAATAGTTTTCAACTGGTTTTGCTTCAAGATCTGATTATACCAAGTGTAAACCAGTATCAGACTTGTTCAGTAAATAAAAATTAACATAAATGTCCTTAAGATTAAACATTGGCACATGCGCAGATTAGTTTAATTGCTGATTCAGACCGCAATGCTTATATGTACATTAAACATGATTTAGTGTCAGTATCACCCAGAGCTACTAGAAGCTTCAAACATAATGATCGAGCATGGCTCCAACAAAAAAATGTTTCTTTCTTTTTGTACATCCAGTCTGCCAGCAGTTTTTATTCTTTAATAAAATATTACTTAATAGGAGCGGCAGTCGTTATATACATTTAACGCCACTGTGATTCTGTGTTTCTTAGGAGATGGAAAAGGTTTCAGTGGGTGTGACTGATGGGATGGATTCAGTCTGGAGTGACAGAGATGAGCTCTCTGAACAGAGATCCAGAGGCACACAGGACTCAGATATCAGCCTCAGTTTACTCTGTTACACTGACGCTCAAGAGAGTGTGTGTGACAGTCATGAATCCACCAATCAAATCTCCACAGAGTCTCTGGGTTCAGACTGTAACCCTGAAGAAGAGCAGACGCCACTTAAGACATGCTCAGTGAAGCTGGAGGACTGCAGGAACCTAACGAAGATGAAAAGAGAAACCACAGCTGATGAAGAACAAAGCGATGATGATGATGATGATGATGTTTTTATTCCATCAGGTAATTTCCTTCTTTTAATTTTTGTACTTTTTAATTATATTTGTTTGCCTTGTCAATACCTGTTCCTAGAAAGACGGTATTAATGTCATCTTTTTATTGTTGTTTGTCATCTTTGTTGACAAGGCTGGCTTTTAACCATGATATATTAATTATTAAGGGCTGTAATTAATGCTAGTTTGTCTATATGCCATTTATTTCTTGCTTATTTTGAGGAAAACTTTATTTCTCATCCTGTCCAATGTTGTCCTTCAAACACTGTGCATTTTGAACTATAAAAACAAATGTAAATGTATGAATGTAGCTTATGGTAGTTATATCCAAGAGCAGTATGTTTTCCATTACTGTTATAACTTGACAGGGTTGATTTACTTACAGTATCTGAATTAGTCACTTTTGGGGGCAATGGCATTAATGATGATTCTTGGTCATGAAAAGCAGTTATATTTAATTGTATAAACATGACAGAATTTACTTTAAGGGTGTAAAATAGATACTTCAGATCTTGTTTTGTACATTACTTTTTGCTTTACATTTGTCACAATAGAATTGAGTTTTGACTATACTGTTTTTTTTTTTTGTTTTGTTTTTTTTTGTTTGTTTTTTTAGAGTTGATGGATGTAAAAGAGGAAAGTGAAATGCTGAGTGAAGTGGAAGAGATGCATCAGCATCAGAAACCTCATAATGTTATAACTGAAGAAACGTCTTTCACAGACCATGAATGTGGAACGAGTTTAGTTCAGGAAGGTCAAAAACTGTACAAATGCCCACAGTGTGGGAGGAGTTTTTCACAAAGAGAACAGCTTGAAATGCATATAAATGTTCACACAGGAGGGAAACCTTTTGCCTGTCATGAGTGCGGAAAGAGTTTCACACGTCAAGGAAGCCTTAACGTGCACATGAGAGTCCATACTGGAGAGAAGCCTTTCCTGTGCCCTCAATGTGGAAAGAGTTTCAGTATTAAACTATACCTTCAGAATCACCTGAAAATTCATACTGGAGAGAAACCATACACATGCCCTGAGTGTGGGAGGATTTTCTCACAAAGAGGACACCTTGACACACACATGAGATCTCATACCGGAGAGAAACCTTATTCATGTCACGAGTGCGGAAAGTGTTTCACACGCCAAGGAAGACTTAATATTCACATGAGAACTCACACTGGAGAGAAGCCGTTCACGTGCCCTCAGTGTGAGAAGAGTTTCATTGGTAAACATTACCTTAAGGATCACCTGAAAGTTCACACTGGAGAGAAACCGTACACATGCACTCAGTGTGGAAAGAGTTTTGCGCATAAAGGGATCCTTAATGTGCACATGAGAGTTCACACCGGAGAGAAACCTTATACCTGCCATGAGTGTGGAAAGAGTTTCACACGGGCAGAGAGTGTCAAAGATCATCATCTACGAATTCACTCTAGAGATAAGTCAAACTGTGATCAGTAAAATATTATTTTGGCTTTAGAACTTGGTTTCAGATCCCTCGAGTTGCTTTTAAAGTCGCTTTCTCTACTTATATGCCATGCATTATACTCATAAACAATGTTTTTTTTTTTTTTTTACTGCAAAATGAGTTCAACAAAAACTCTGTGAGCAGCACACAGACCCAACTAATCATTAATGAAATTCATTGTTGACTAATTTAATGATCAGTTTTGTAATGATCATCAATTGCAGCCATAATAATATTTTCATGTTTAATCATAACAGGTCTGCAGGATCATGGACTGTAGACTATTTAATTGTATGTAATTTGTGCATTTAATTTGATGCTTATTTAATGTTTATCGATATAAAATGACAAAATTCCCACAAGTCAGGGTTGCAAACTGCATTTAGAACTGTGCTAAAATTGCAGACTTTGTATCTGTTCCACACCGACAACATTGTGAACGTTGAGATCGTCATGGATCTTGTTACTCTCCACCGTCTTGAAGAACAAAAGGTCAAAGCAGCGCACGGCTAGTCTGTTGTATGAGGTGATGGTCATGTACTACAATAGAGTGCTAAAAGCCACCTTGAAAAAGGACGGGATTCCTGTCGACCTCTAACCACAAAAGAGTGAGTGGAGTTTGACTATTAAACAGTCCCACCAGAGACTTTTTCTGGTTATTATGTCCCAAAATGTCAGAATTGGTAACTGCATTTGTCAAAATTACTTGATCATGAGGCCTGGGATTCATGGATCTTCATTAGCTTATGTGCATCTGTTTTACATAAATTTAGTTCTTTTAGTGGGAAAAATGCACAAAACAATCAAGCTATTGCATATAATGTTTGGAATTGGTTGAATTTCCATTAATTTATGAAATTGCAAAAAGTCAATGGCCCAAAATATAGTTGTTTGCATTATGAATATAAAAGTGCAATGAAAATGATGGCAATGAAGGATGACTGAAAGTAAGTGTGGGGGTGAGCAAATTCATATTGCAGAATTGATAAGGAGAAAAGTTTTTTTTTTTTTTTTTTAATATATGGGGAAAAGATCCTGGTGACTATATGTCTTATGAGCAGCGTGCAAAGAGTGGGTGAAAAATTAGTTAAAAGTTTTTTTCAGTTTTAGTTTTAATTTCTCCCAAACAAGGCTGTTGTTTTAAATTAGAACAGGCACTACTTTGCAAAATGACCAACAAATGTTTCTCATTACAATTGTTTTATCATAGTAATTAATGCCACGTCCTTTGTCTCCCTTCAGCCAAGACTATTCCTTGGACTCTGCAGTATAAGGAGTACATGAATCATCTGGTGGACCAGCACACTCTCGGTCAGACCAAACATATTCTGGCCAGACAGTTTAACTTCAGACTGCATGCATCAGACCTCATCATCACTGTACGTCAATGATCCACTAGTCTTTATTTGGGACACAAAACATAATTACATTTCATGACATTGACATGATGTCATTTTTTTACATGGCTCCAGTTAGTCCAGATTAGTCACATGACTTTTAAATTTCATGTGATGAAATATTTTAGAATTCTTCAGTGAAATCTTGATCATGGATTCAAAGCTATGTTACACTGAATTTGCAATCACATATTTTGGTATGCAGATTTTTTTTGTTTGTTTTTTTCTTGTACTTTAAAAAAAAACAGCATATGCATATTTAATCTTTCATACTGAGTGTTTCATGTTTTGTATGTATATTCATTCATTTGAAATGACAGGTGAAATGATCAGTGGGTTTGAGTTTTTACTTTCATCATTATAACATGGGTTTAGGAATGGATAGAGTTTGTCAGTGAAAGAGTAGATATGAGAGCTGGACTCAACGTCATAAAAAGAGACCAGACCCCCCTCATAATCCACAAACACACCCACCTTCTCAAGCATCTCTTTCTGAGACAGCGAGACACAGGGATTTTCACAAGCTTTATATTGATTCTCATTCCTCAGAACCAAAGCCCAGCATCCATCCTCAGGACTCAGTCTGACCTTCCCCTTCCTATTTATGGATTCTCTGGCCACTCCTAAATCCCACTCAGCCTTGCCCTTCACCTGCACCTCAAAATAAAATTTCCCTGAAGAGAAACCCTCTTTTCCTAGAACATCTAAACATGAATCAAATCTCTTTGGATTGTTGGAAAGGTTCTGCTTAATGTTTCCATGACAGACATGTTTTCCATCCTTAGACAAGATGAGTTCAGGATAAGTTGTATTGGGATCTAGAGTCACATCCTCTAAGAGAGAGATCAGAGAATATGAACAGGCATTCAGCATATTAGTTTAGAAATGGAACATAAGTGTATATGAGAAATGCAGCTCATAGACTGTACCTACATACTGCTGCATCATCCTCAACACTGTGGACACAAATGACAAAGACAGACAATGAAACTCTGAGCAACAACTCTTATATATTGCTGAATCCAATTACCTCAGACGATAATGCTGACTTGTCTCTCAGTTTGTAAAAATGAAGAAAAAAAAATGAAGTGTTGCACTTGGCCTATTTACATCACTGTCTGTGGCAAATCATTATAGTGTATTTTTTTTGAAAACCGTTATACCATAAATGGCCAATCGTATCACACCAGTTTTGTGCTAAAACATAATGCTATTATGAAAGGTGCTCTGGTTATATTCAAATACTTTTATACTTATTTTAAATTGTAAGTAAATTGTAATTGTAGTATAGTTGTATTTTTTATGTTTATTCAGTGACTTCCATGAGTGTATTTACTTTAAATTCTGCTGTAATCTTGCTGTAATTTTACAAACTAATAAATGTGTCCACATTTATTTCTAAAATAAATAGAGCTGCGGCTGCATTAAACCCATGATCAAAAATAGTTTCCTTAATTTAGACTGATACTGACAAGAGAAAATCTGTATATGGGATTTAATATTTATTTACCAGTTTGACCAAGTTTTTTATTGTGCAGTCTCTAATTCCTTCAGCTGAATTAGAGCTTTATTGAGAGTACACACATTCATATTAAAGTCAGTTCTGATCTCAGTCCAATTCTTAGTTTGTATAGAAGTGCAAATGGATGAGTAAATCTACAACAGGAGTGAGAATAAATTTATCAGCATGGGAAGTGTTTTATAATGCATTATCATTGATGAGAGATGTTCACAGACCTGTAGGAGGTGGAGTTCATCCTCAGTCTGTGAGAGCTGCACCAGTTCAGTGTGTCTCCTCTTTAGCTCAGAGATATCCTGCTGCAGCTCTTTAATGAGATCTTTAGCCTGTTTCTCTGTTGCTTTCTGCTGCTTCTCCATTTTCTCCCGCAGCTCAGACTGACATCTCTCAAAGGAGAGGCTTAGATCAGTGAAGAGCTCAACACTGGTTGATTTCTCTTTCTATGAGATCAATTATAACATTCACCAATTAAGTATTTAAATATGGGTTCATTCAAAAAACGTTATTAAGCAGATTGGAATGTTAGAATACATTATTAATTTAGCATTATTTTATCTTCTACTCACCTTTGTCAGCTCTACTGTGTGCTGGATCTCTTGAATCTTCTTCATTCTGTCCTGGATCATCTGCTGCAAATCTGTCTGTCTCTAAACTATCTGATTCTACATAAAGAGAAAACCACAGATGCATTTATCTCTCAAATTAGTTTTCCATCTTCTGACAAAAAGTCTTATTTGAATATTGATTTTTAAAAACCATTTAAAGACCCTAGGAATTTAAAATTGTGTTTTTGTATCTTTTAGTCCACGTCTGACAGTTTGAAGGGTAACTTGCATTTGAACCTGACAAAATCAACTTCTAGCATGAAAGACACACTGAAAAAAATGACTCATTGAATTTACTAAATTTTTTTAAGGTAAGTGGTTGCAATCAATTTATTTTAGCTACATTTAAATAAACACTGACTAACTTTCAACTAAATTTGTTTATTTAAATGTAGCTAAAATAAATTGATTGCAACCACTTACCTTAAAAAAAATTAGTAAATTCAATGAGTCATTTTTTTCAGTGGTGAGATCTTCAACCTGTCAACACACATTGCATATCATGGGGTCTTTATAGTGTTTGCATTTCTTATTTCTTTCCTTCTTCTCTTGACTCTCCTCCTCTATAGGAACAGTGTTGTGATTCCTGTAGTCTCCTTCAGTGCAGGACAGACACACACACTGGTCTCTCGTGTTTCTGGCATATATAATGCTCCAGATTTTCCACAGCGTTGATCAGTGTGAGTTTCTTTAGATGGGGACTATACCATGAGGCTCCAGGTGGGTCTCACAGTAAAAGTTATGACACATCAAGCAGGGCTTCACGGCTTTCTGCTTTCCTTCATCACAGATGTCACAGAACACCTCAGATCTTCCTAGCTCAAGCTTCTCCTTAAAGTGTTGCACAACCTGAGTGGCGTATTAATCTTGAGATGAGGTCTTTTGCTGAATTTTTCATTACAGATTGGGCAGAAACAGCCTGGATTGGTTTTCCAGCACTTGTTGAGGCAGGATCTGCAGAAGTTGTGTCCACATGGAGTGGTGACTGGATCATTCAACACATCCAGACAGATGGAGCACTGGAGCTCTTCATTTACTGGAGGATGCCATGGCTGAAAAGGCAAACAGTAACCATATACCATCTACTATGCTGAACTGAATAGTGTGGATAATACTAATACTGTTTACTGATATGGCCAGGGCTTTGGCTGGCTATATGAGCATGTACAGTTTTGTATACCACGGCAGATATGGCAACACTTCAACAGTTACTTACAACTTATCATTCATTCTAGTAAACTGGTCTAACTTGTGTGTTAACTTGTACATTTTCCTTTTCGTAAAAACAAAGTCAAATCATGGTCATATCTGTGCTCATGTTTAATTTCATGTGATAAGTAAAGTAATAAGGTGTAATTATGTTTGGAAATGAAATATTACAGCGAGCCTGTACCAAGAAACAGCAGTTACTATTTTAGTGTATTTTTTATTTTTATTTTTTTAAATCAAAGTGCTTCGTTGTCATCTCTGTCCTGTAGAAAAAAAAAAAAAATCTGAAACTGTATATGTATGGGTCTTTACACCATTTTCATAACGCAGATTTTCCTTCTGTATATACCAAGAAAAAAAAAAAAACGTTAAAATTGTTATTTTTAAAACTTTTGGTCCACAAAATATTTCTCGCCACAAAATAAACACCAGGTATAATTTGGTGTAGTGTAATTTTACATGTGTTTTTTATTGGATTGTATTCATTCATTCATTGTGGCTTACCTGAATATCAGCTGCGGTCAATTGTTTTTCAGACTGATGAATATTCTGTTTGAAGAGGCTTTATTTCTTCATCGAGTTAGCTTCACCTTCACTTAAGTCTTTCAGAGATGTCATAGCCCGCTTATGTTTCAGCATTTCCCGAATGTGTAAAAATACGCTGAAAGAAACTTCTGGAATATCTGTGTCTTTATATTTTGTTATTATTATTATTTATTTATTATTATTACAGTAGTGGTATCGAGTTAGGTTATCTCTTAGTGCACAACTACAAACTGCCTGGCTGGCCAACCGTCACGATCCTGAAGCGGGAATCTCAGCTTTTTAAATTTCAACGGTTATTCAGTTTGTCCGTCTGAGGAGAATCTGTTGGTTTGTCGAGCTAAAATATGTGAGTACTGATTTTGTTTCATTTTATGTTATAACAATTTAAAACTATACTTTAAGACTTTTAGAAGAAATTATTCTTTATCAGTGTCATCAAGAGAAAAAAAAAGAAGAAAGAAAATACTCACAGAAGATAAAACAACTATAACTGTTAGTGTTCTTCGCTCCATACGGTGTGCCACAGGACAGTCCCCTGCGCATACACACGTCCCATAACTGATCTTTCTAAAGATGAAAGTGATATTCATCCTCAAATCTAGTGCTGAGTCTCTGACTAAACAGTAGGAGGCGCTGCAGATCTTCAGTCCGCTGTTAAAACCACTAAAGAAAGATTTAGCCGTCAGTTTACAGTTTTTTACGTTTACATATTTAATCTCTATGATGTTAATCTCAATTATGTTTCACTGTAAACAAAACGATAATTTCATAAATCTGACTTGTCTTAAAAGAGAAAAAGTTGTTTTTATGAGAGAAAAAACTCAAGACAGAGAGAAATCTCAGAAAGGATCTACTTTAATGATCACAATACTAATATTACATAGATCTAGACTAGATTGCACTTTATTTAGCCTTTTACAGCGTCGTAGTGATTTGTTTGTGTCAGCTTTACACCATCTAACGGTTGATCCATTGTGTTACAACTTTTAAGACATATGGATATCCATATAGTATTTTACTCGTCAAATTTGAGAGTACAACTGTCAATATATTGAGACAACAACAGAGAAAACAAAAGCCATACATTTTGTTTTAAATGACAATGCAAATGAGGGACGGACATTGCGTGTCCCACAGAAAGATGGGAGTCAGATAAAGGGTGGAGGTGTATGACTTCATCTTTTTCTACTTTTTCCTTTAGGTAAGCCGCATTTGAGGAAGTTACCTAGTAATAAATCTGCATGCCATACAAGCATACCTAGTTCTCTCTCACATGAACACTCATCCATTTTCAGGTGTCAGTTTACTATTTGACAACACTTGATGGGTGATCTGACATAGATTTTGATCTCCTGAAGTCCAATGAAGAAACATGGATTACAGAAAGACAGTGCATGTTCCTCAGGTAAGGACCTTTTTTTTTTTTTTTTTTTTTTTTTTTTAATTTAGCAAGTATTCAGTAAATAAAATAAAATAAAATAAAAAAAAAAAAGTCTGTTTCTACAATTTTGTTGAATAGAACAGATAATCATTAAACTGTTTATTTAAATAAAATGGGTATTAAACCTCAAAAACACATATTACATGGCTGTAAATGAATGTAATGTTGTGAATTTGTTACAAATAAGCTGTTCTCGCTTTCATGAACAAATTAGTGCATTTATTCTCCCACATTGATTGACAGCTGATGATATTAAACACCACTGTCTGTCTCTAGAATTTGTAATAAAAAAGTTCAAATTTACAAGAAGAGCAAACACGTGTCATATAAACTGTTTTGCACAAATCATTCTGATGTGAAATAGCATGAAAAAAAGTAAACTTCCTCATTTCAACAGTTTGTTGTGAGTGAGTTCATTGTTACCAAACAATGTTGCATGGAGACTGCATGTGCTTGTTTTAAGAATAATCACAGTTCTTGACTTAAACTCTCATTGTTTCTACAGCTTAACAATGAAATGCAGCTGAATGTCATGAACTGGGTGAAATCAGGCAAAATGAGTATCGATGAAGTTCTGATTCGGGCTAACAATGGCACGTTACACAAGCAGAGGAACTTTGAGCTGGAGGTGCAGTATGGGATATGTTTAAAACTCCTGACCTTCATGTTAAATGAAGATTTAAAGATCTTATCAACATTTTAAATATGTCTTTCTATTGAGTTTTATTTAAAAAAATAAATAAATAAATAAAATAGGTCAGCAAAATGGGTGTGTAAGTCATTCAGAGCACAGCTGGACTGAATTAGTCACATATTTTTCTTAAGAGCTTTGAAATGTTTTGACACAGTTCTTTATAAGGAAATGATTTGTTGTTCAACCAGTCTTCATGGTGCGAGCCCTAATATTATGAGTAGCTCTCTATGGTGATTGTGATCAGTCCTAGTTGAGTTTTGTAAGGTGACATTTTGCAAAGAGGAAGTATTATAAGTTATTTCTTGAATTCTTTGTTTACCATTATCATTGATATCTCTGCAGGAAAAACAGTCACAGTACAACTTCAGTGTTCGTAAGTTCAACCGCTACATATGGCAGAAACGGGTGCTGCAGGTGTGTATCTACACACTGAACTGCTCTAATACAGCTCTGATCTCTAGAAACCACATATAACAAATGCACACCTTTTTGCTTCAGATTGATTTCAGCACAAGCCTTTTGTGCAGCATCGAGAAAGGCATTGTGAAACGGCAGCTGTGTTTTTCTGAGGTGAAAAACTGCCATGATGCTTCAGGTACCAGGTTTTCCATTTCATTTAAAGATCGGTCTGACTATGAGCTGGAAGCTGCGTCCTTAGAGGACAAGCAGCAGGTGAGAACATCACATGCTACAGGGATTGAATTTTAATTCTGTACTGGATCATTAAAGGAATAGTTCACCCAAAAATGCAAATTTACTCACCCTCAGGCCATCCAAGTTGTAGATGAGTTTATTCACTGGATTTTGAGAAATTCAGCATTATATCACTTGCTCATCCTCTGCAGTGGATGGGTGCCATCAGAATGAGAGTCCAAACAGCTGATAAAAACATCATAATAATCCACAAGTAATTTACACAACTCCAGTCCATCAGTTAACATCTTGAGAAGTGAAAAGCTGCATGTTTGTAAGAATGAAATGCTTTATTAAGCCTTTTTTTAAACTTCAAACTGTTGCTTCCAGCAAAAAGTCCTCTATCCATAATATTACTTTCTCCAGTAAAAAGTTGTCTCGTTTGAATCAGGAGAGAAATATGCACGGATCAAGCATCGTTTACAAGTGAAAACATTCCAAAACAGTTCTAAACAAAGATGTTGGTAAATTTATGGACTTTTCCACTGGAGAAAGCAATATAATTGATCATCAACATTTTGGCCAAAAGCAATGGTTTAAATTTAGAATGCCTTAATGATGGATTTGTTTCTTACAAACATGCAGCTTTTCACTTCACAAGACTGAATTAATTGATAGACTGTAGTCATGTAGATTACTTGTAGGTTATTATGATGTTTTTATCAGCTGTTTGGACCCTCATTCTGATGGCACCCATTCACTGCAGAGGATCCATTGGTGAGCAAGTGATGTGATGCTAAATTACTCCAAATCTGTTCCCATGAAGAAACAATCTCATCTACATCCTGGATGGCCTGAGGTTGAGTACATTTTTAACAAAACTATTTCTTTAAATACATAGCAAATCTACTGTCCTTTCTAAATCATTATTATTATTATTATGAGTTTGCATGCCCATGTGATGATAATACATAATTATTGATTTAATCAAACTGTGTTTCTGATGACTATCTCACCTTCAGATCATGCAGCTGGTAAATCAGGTCATCTACAGTAACATATACAGCCCTCTTGGGAACGGGTCTGTGGAAATGCAAACTTCACACTTACCTCCAACTCAAGACAACCTCAAAGAGGGCCACCTTTTACTGCAGAGAGGACTGGCATCATTCAAATGGAAGAAGTATGAACATTTTTAACTCTGTTTCGTCTGCTTCTTGTAGATTAGTGCTTAGCAGTTGTTATACTAGTTAAACCAGAACATAAGTCACAAACATCTTATCACTTTCAAATCATCTTTAGGCCATGTTTGTTAACATTTTAGTGGTGCTTACTCACTAAGACTCAAACTTTTTTAACAATCCCTTAACCAAAAGTATTAAATAATAGTATGCTACATTTCTAAATAATATTAATTATCATTATTATTATTATTATTATTATTATTATTTTCAATTTTACCTAAAAAAACAGGTGAAAAAGTCCCTTAGGGTTACATTGGATCATAAATAGGAACTAGGGGTCGGATTCACTAAAATCTTATGATGAAAGAAGTTAAGAAATTTGTTAAAATAAATGTGAAGTTTCTATGTAAGAATGTTCCTAAGTGCAATCCTTGAAAAATTCAAGTTCTCAAATATTGTTCTTAAGAACATCCTTTTTTTTTTTTTTCTTAAGAAAATGACAGTCTTCTGAGTTATCTGATTGACTGAATGGCTGAAGACACAAGAAAACCACTTCAAAGGCTGTCTTTTTGCACTGCCTGCAGATTATCGTAATAATCATAACAAGCTATTTTTGTCATAACCTGCTTGACGGGTGTTCAGCACTTGGCTTCGCATTGTTTAATGCACTGTGTATTTTGAATAGTTTATTTATCCACCTTATTTTTCAACATGGAAGAAAGCTGTTTTCTGTAAATGTGCAAGTTCATTAGCCGCTGTAGGGAAATAATGAGAAGAATAACAAAGTGCAGTAAAGAGTAAAACTGTTTGCACTACAAACCACTGTGTTCATAATTAAGATACTATATTAAAATAATATGGTAAGAAACACCAGTTTGCAATATCAAGCAGGAAAACGAGCTGTTTTGTACAGCTAAAAATAGCTGGAAGCTTTTTACACTGGAAGCCAGACACATTAAATTTACAAATGGCCAAGCCCACTCTTACGGGAAAAATAAGGTGGATAGGGAGTTAACAACAAACTCCCTATTTGACTCAGTTTTGTAGAGTTGTTACTGAATTTTGAATTTAAGAAGAAATTGTGTCACAGCATTGTTTACATTATTGATCATTGGTGTGTCACTTCAGAAAACATGCACATCCCTAGTATAGTAAGATGTATTATATTAATCTAAATAATCTGAATTAATCTGAAATAACCTTTGGGGATTTAAGACAAATTTGAGGCTATTTTAATTTGAAGATGTTTTTTTTTTGTTGATTTTTAAGAAGGTTCTTTGCAAGAATTTGAATTCTTTTTGTCTTAAGAAAAATTTTGAGTGAAAAGATAAGAACATTCTTAAGTATTTGTGGGAATACACAATATTCTAAACATTTTTCTTCTTTCTTATCTTAAGAAAGAAAATATAAACAAAAAATATCAGTTCAGATGAATTTTAGTTTTCATATTGTTTCATGAATCCAGCCCCAGAATATCAGCACCAACCTTACAACCACATGTAGAACGCCCAAGCAACCTCATAGAAATGTGCTAAAAACGCCTTAGGGCCTGCATATCAACAATCTGGCAAACACACAGTACAACCTAGCAGTGTCACAGCAAGTTTTGTACTGCAAGCACCACAACATTTCATTTTCTTTATTGCAGAATTGTTTTGTTCATAGTTTATATAGAAAATACATTGGCGGTATAGAAGCAGTATGCGATTTTGTACAATGATTTTCAGGGGAATTACTTTTTTTTTTTTTTTTTTTGACACCTGTAGACTTTTTAAACCAGCAGTTTAACTTTTTTGTGATATATTTGAGATATGGAAATGTATAATAAGTTGTTAATTAATGACAATTAATAACATTAATAAAATATGCAACTTGGCCAGCTTATTTTTGAAACATTAGCCTATATATATATATATATATATATATATATATATATATATATATATATATATATATATATATATATATATATATGCAGAGAGAATTTGTAAAATCTGTTCAAAAGTTTGGGGTGAGTGTTTTAAAAGACAATACTTTTATTCAGCAAAGATGCAGTAAATTGAAATTACATACATTTAAAATAGATATATTTTTTAAAAATATATTGAATTAGGTTATATAAACACACACACACACACACACACATATACACAGTGCCCTCCATAAGTGTTGGAACAGTAAAGACAAAATTGCTTTCTCTGCTGTGGAGTCAATACATTTGCAAATATGATTAAAAGATGAATATGAGACAAAACTACAGAATGTCACATTTTATTATTAGGTCTTTCGACACATACATGTTTTACCAAATAAAAAGGAAAGCACTTTTAGAGTTCATCCCACTATTTGATGTGAGCATAAGTATTGGAACAGTTGAATTTAAGGCAGATATAAAAGATTAAAAGCTAATATTTTGTTGCAGATCCCTTGCATGCAATCAGAGCAGTGAGTCTGCAACCCATAGACATCACCAGACTCTTGGTCTTTGCTTTGAAATGCTTTTTCCCAGCCTTTAATGCAGCCATTTCCAACTGTTGCTTGTTTTGCGGAGTTTCTGTCTTTGGTCTCCTCTTCAGCTGATGAAATTAATGTTCAATCGGATTTAAATCTGGAGATTGATTCGGGCAATCTAAGACTTTACATTTCTTTGCCCTGATAAACTCCTTGACTGAACTGGCAGGGTGTTTTGGGTCATTGTCCTGATCCAATATGAAGTGCTTTCTAATGTGCCTTCCAAAATGTGCCCACAATGTGCCCACTGCTCCGGGTGTGTGTTCACGGTGTGTGTGTGTTCACTGCTGTGTGTGTGCACTTTGGATGGGTTAATTGCAGAGCACAAATTCCGAGTATGGGTCACCATACTTGGCCACATGTCACTTCACTTCACTTCAAATTCATTCTGCTACTGTCATCATACATTGTCATCAGTAAAATTGAGAGGTCCTGATCTAGAGACAGCCATGCATGCCCATGCCATGACACCACTTCCACCATGCTTTACAGATGAGGTTGTATGCTTAGGATCATTTGCAGTTCCCTTTTTTGTCCACACTTTTGCTTTCCAATCACTTAGATAAAGGTTAATCTTTGTCTCATTGGTCCATAAACTCAGTTCCAAAACTCTACTGGCTCACCTTTGTGCTTTTTTGCAAACTCCAATCTTGCCTTTCTATTTTTGGTGCTGATCAGAGGTTTGCATCTTGCTGTGTAGCATCTGTAATTCTGTGTCAAAGTCTCCTGAGGACAGTAGATTGTCAGAGCATCACCCCAGCTTTCTGGAGGTTGTTGGTGATTTTACAGACATGTATTTTGGGGTTCATTTTCACCGCTTTTATGATTTATCTGTCATCAACTACTGTTGTTTTTCTCAGCCGATCAGGTAGTTGTTGGTTGCTGGTGTCGCTGGTGGTTTCCAAATTCTTGATTTCTCCATGCCCTTTGTTTTTCCTATAGTTCTAATTAACTTCCTCTTTTCTTTTAGCATCCAAATTGCTTGCTTTTCTTTCAGAGTCAGCTTCCTTGTCTTCATTCTGGTTTGTGTGTGTCATCATCGAATGCAAGACTTAGAATGCAGAAACAATGGATATAACTGATAAGACACATTCCCTGCTTTTAATATCTGAAGAATTAATGCAACAGGACACAGCTGATCACTTAGAAAGACCTGTGAGGCAACTGTTCCAATACTTATGCTCACATCAAATAGTGGGATGAACTCTAAAAGTGCTGTCCTTTTTATTTGGTAAAACATGTATGTGTCGAAAGACCTAATAATAAAATGTGACATTCTGTAGTTTTGTCTCATATTCATCTTTTAATTTATATTTGCAAATGTATTGACTCCACAGCAGAGAAAGCAATTTTGTCTTTACTGTTCCAATACTTATGGAGGGCAATATATATATATATATACAGGTGCATCTCAATAAATTAGAATGTCGTGGAAAAGTTCATTTATTTCAGTAATTCAACTCAAATTGTGAAACTTGTGTATTAAATAAATTCAGTGCACACAGACTGAAGTAGTTTAAGTCTTTGGTTCTTTTAATTGTGAAGATTTTGGCTCACATTTAACAAAAACCCACCAATTCACTATCTCAACAAATTAGAATACTTCATAAGACCAATAAAAAAAAAAAAAAACATTTTTAGTGAATTGTTGGCCTTCTGGAAATTATGTTCATTTAATGCATATGTACTCAATACTTGCTAGGGGCTCCTTTTGCTTTAATTACTGCCTCAATTCGGCGTGGCATGGAGGTGATCAGTTTGTGGCACTGCTGAGGTGGTATGGAAGCCCAGGTTTCTTTGACAGTGGCCTTCAGCTCATCTGCATTTTTTGGTCTCTTGTTTCTCATTTTCCTCTTGACAATACTCCATAGATTCTCTATGGGGTTCAGGTCTGGTGAGTTTGCTGGCCAGTCAAGCACACCAGCACCATGGTCATTTAACCAACTTTTGGCACTTTTGGCAGTGTGGGCAGGTGCCAAATCCTGCTGGAAAATGAAATCAGCATCTTTAAAAAGCTGGTCAGCAGAAGGAAGCATGAAGTGCTCCAAAATTTCTTGGTAAACGAGTGGAGTGACTTTGGTTTTCAAAAAACACAATGGACCAACACCAGCAGATGACATTGCACCCCAAATCATCACAGACTGTGGAAAATTAACACTGGACTTCAAGCAACTTGGGCTATGAGCTTCTCCACCCTTCCTCCAGACTCTAGGACCTTGGTTTCCAAATGAAATACAAAACTTGCTCTCATCTGAAAAGTATTTAGTATTTTTTGTGTATTTCATCTTTTTTTTTTAGTTTGCTGAAGAGTTTTTTCATTTTCATTTTTTCATTTTGATTAATTTAAGTAAAAATGTGTTTTCTTTACCAAGAAAGTGTCAAGAAGACTTACACATAGCATCTTTAGGCTATAATAACATTAAAAATTCAAATCCAGATTTTGATTTTCAAAGATTTATTATAAAAACAGATTTTTTTTCCCCAAAATGCAATAAATCCATGACACTTTTTTTTCAAAATGCAGTAAATCCATTGAATCAATATAAAAGTTATTTTTCATATTGAAACTGTTGAAAATACACAACAAAGTAAGTTGATCCACATATGACAGCCTCTGAACTTGGTCAATACTAATCTTATATACAGGCACTGGACTAAAAATACAATCAGTCAGTCAGCGCTCCCCAAAGGAATTCAACGGATCATCTTGTTAATGCTATAAATTAATTACAACAATAAAAGAAAAGTTCATCATGAACAAGAACATGAACAACAATATCACATTAGACCACAGAAATTCCAAAATGACATTTTACTCCAAAAGTGCATTCATCTTTGCCATGTTACATTCATTTAGTTGACTGGTGCTATACGCTGTATTAGCAAAAACATGAATGGCATTAATAAAAACACTTACACTGACAAGCTAGGCAATATCGCGTTCATAATCGAAAGCGATTCATCTGCGATTATGAACGTGATATTGTGTAGCTTGTCAGTGAACTACAGCTCTGTGTATTAAATGCCACTCCATCTGAAAGCACAGGATGGAGATTTACTACTAATCACAGAACCAGCTTTACTGACGAGATGCGCATGACAATCACATGCGATTTGTCGTGCAGCCCCAATTTTGTTTGTATGTTTGTTTGTTGATCACAAAGCACAAAGTAGATGAGGAAAACTAGGATGCCGTATTCAAAGCGCCGCCATTACTGTTTACAGTGTGTGGAATGGTGTGCTGTGATTGGTTTAGCGGATATATAGCGTTCTGCAGAGAAGGGAGACTGGCGTTTGTCGCAGTTTGGAAAAAAAGGGAGAAAACATGACAGAATAACACAGTGGATATCGCATTTTGCGTAAAATTAAAAATGTACTTTTCAGTACTGACCGGATACAATACTGATTTTGGCGGAAACTCAATTTTTTTTAAAATGGCGTTTATTGTGTTTTGGAACCAAACTGATATATATAATCTATTTAAGGTCCACATTCTTGTTTGAATTTCTTTTGGAGGAATTAGGGGCACTTCCTGATTGTGTTCCCCAATTTTCTTCGGTACAATCAATAAAAAGTGGCAAATCTAGATTTTTTTAAGATTATGGTATGTTCTGCACTCTTAGATACGAGGCTAATCTTCAGACTGGTCAGCTGACCTTGTTCCCAGTTGCTCAGCAGTCTGCAGGCGGTGATGCAGGTGTGTCTGTTTCATCCAACGAGTCTGTCTGGAGTCTCTCAGACATTTACTCCAGTGTAGATGATATCAGGTGTACTGGGGGTGATGAGGCAGCTCTTGTCATCCATCTCTCCGACGGTAATGTCAGGGTGGACACCCCCTGCAACACCGACACCTTCACGCTACACAACGACATGAATGACTTTGTGTGAGTAGAGTGTGCTTTCAATGACTGATCTTGACCTTTCAGTAAATAATAGTTAAGAGTAAATGATTGTGAGACTGAAAGTTTCTCAACAACACTCTTTTTTTGGTCTTTGTCAGGTTCCGAATACCAAAAAGTGACCACGTGACCCCAGAGGCCATAACAAATGAGCGAGATGCATGGGTGAAAGCGATCAAACAGCTATGTGTGGACTGGAAACGAAAATCACAACACTTTTATGAAGCCCCGGAAAAAGATTTCACTGATGTTACAGAGTCAGAAAGTAAGACACAGAACAACCACATGCCGCTCGCACCTCCACCGGTGCCACCTTCACTGAGACCACGCTTGCCCAAAACATCCCCGAATGTTCCTGCAGCTTTTCCAGCAGCACCAGAGCCAGAAACCGCTTCCCTGGAAGCATCAGAAGCAGAGCCGAAGCCAACCCTTATAGCACAAAGCAAAGTTGCGCGCAAGCCAGATCGGATGCCCTCAGCAGTGGCCATGACCTCACCATCGGCCACGTGCTCATCACCGGCTCCGTTTGTTTTGCCCCCACCGTTGCCTGTGCCGTCAGCAGTGCCAGGTCCTGTCCCTCCTGCCCCTTTGCCCCCTCCTCTGCCCATGAAATCCAAGCCTCTTTCAGAGAGGACGAAAGCTTTTCACTGGGACCTGGTGGCTCAGGATAAGGTATCAGCTTATACGTTCTGTTTTATATTTGGAAGGGTTCCAGATGTAGCAGATTTTTGGTCAGACCAGTGTCATTGAGATACTAGTATAGTTATTATGAATATTTTTAATTACTTTTTATTTTTAGATTATCTGTTTTCATTTAAATTTTTAATAATCTTTTAGTATTTATTAATTTATAATTTTTTTTTAAATATGTCTATTTAAATATGTATATATATATATATATATATATATATATATATATATATATGTATATATGTATATATATATATACATATTTAAATGCGTTCTACGGAGCCACAAAAGGGACATGGTTAGCCGCTTGCTAGCAGTAGCCTGTTACATTACAGTACATAAAATTTCACTTACCACATAAACAGAGAGAGGTAAGGAGAGATGACCGATAGGACGATGTCGAATGATTTACAGATCCTGAGCACCACTAACAAACATCTAATCTTGTGAAATGTGTGGTAAGTACTGCCGCTCCGTAGTAGAGTAGGCTACGTGTGATCGTGAATCTCTACAGTGAAAGTAAAAAGCAAACGCACGTTCATAAGTGATTTCAATGTCCCGCATATTAATAACGGCTCCCTGATGTCCGCAATTTATATACAGGATAATTACCCAATGTTATAATTGTGAGATAAAGCACTGAAATATATTCATTTGTGTAATTTTTTAATGTTTTTTTATTTGCCTATATTTTTTCAGTTTTATTTAATATTAAATAATAATGAGAAATGTTGCAACCACCTGCAGCTATCTGAAATAATTTTTATTATACTTTACTTTGGTCAGTGTTTATTTTATTTAAAGTAACGAAAAAGTTTTTTTTAGTAGTACGTTAGTTAGCTTTAGTTGTAGTTTACTATAAAAACCCTGGGACAATCAAAATAACATTTAAGTCATTTTTGTATAAATGCATTTGTAAAATATCAAAATTGCTAAATTAATTGTTAGTTAATTATTTAAGATTATAAATTATGAGCATGTATTTGAAGAAGTCTCTTATGCACACCAAGGCTGCCTTTATTTGATCAAAAATACAGTAAAACAGTAATATTGTGAAATTTTACGTTGTAAAATCGATTAAATAAAAAAGTATGTTTTATTTTAAGTAATGATTTTTTTTTTTTTTTTTTTTACGGTTGTAATTTTAGTTTCAAGTTTAAATTATAGTTAACTACAATAACCCTGTTTGACACAAAAATTGGATTTAAAATGCAAATGACCATTTTTATTTTTGGTGAAAGAAAGTCTCTACATGGGGCTCATGTTTGTTAAGTGTGTGTGATGATGATGTTGTTTGCTTACGAATTCACTAAAAAAATAATTCAACATTGCATATTGCAGTCGCAGCGTGGTTGTTTCATCAGTGAAATAGTTGTTGCTCTAAATCTGTTTCCTAATATGTGATCATTTTTACGCCCGCTGAAGATCACTTGCATTCAAGGCATTGTCTTGATATGAAATAATATGATATGAAATAATGGAGTATTGACTGTTCCCTGCATTTGCAGATCGAGAAGTCGATGTGGTCTCACAGGAACCCCAGGAAGATTGAAATTGACACCTCGCGCTTGTATGAGCTGTTTGGAATGAGAGAGACGGGTCGCGTCGGCAGATCAGAGTCCATCAGTACTATGGAAATCATGTTGAACTCAAAGATCGCTCACAATTTCAGTAAGTATTTATACATTTTCGAAGATCTATTGGATCTTTTATTCAGGACTATGATGTTTTGACCTCTCAGGTCATTAACCAAAATCTTTAAATGAAAACTACCCTTTCACCCTTAAAATATAGAAAATCACAACCAGGATATTCTTCAAAAAATGTTTGGAAAGGCTTGAGGACGAGTAAATGATGGCAGATTTTCATTTTTAGGCAAACTATTCCTTTAAAGTAAGAGGATCATGGCCTTATGTTGTTGCTTGAGGAGAAATGTCAGGCCGTGGCTCGGTATAAATGGTGTATTTGTTGTAGAAGTTGTGGAATCAGTCATGATGGGTGGGTTATTGATCTCTGTGGAAGGATTAGAGCAGCAACAGAGAGAACCATTAAAAACCTCTCGTGGATTGACTTTGAAAAACAATAGATCTGACCAAACATTTTGCGCATAGTTTAGTCCTCAATAGATTTTAATGTTTGAAAAACCACTATGAATTAAAAAGCAAGCTTTTTAGCAGACAGCCACACCGATTACTCTGTTTCTTATGTTTATGTGTTTATTAGAGGTGTCTGCTAAGGCAAACCTCACTGTTAGTGTTGTTTATACTTTTTCACAACCCAGTTTGACATGAATAAAAGCTCTAATTGTGTGACTTATTGAGGAGAGATGTGCTGGATTTTTACCTGGGAGATGATAAAACAGGCAAAGCTTGTAATTCAAGTTACATTTATTGATGTATTTTCAGGTTTTCCTGTACTGTACAGCTCATTATATATACACATATCGTGAGCTCAAAAGTCTGAGATCACATTGAAAATCTGACTCAGAAGCAAGTTTAAAGGGATAGTTCACTCAAAAAAGTTATTCCAAACCTATATGAGTTTTTTCTTCTGTTGAGCACAAAAGAAGATATTTTGAAGAGTGTTGGTAACTAAAAAGTTCATGGTAGCCATTGACTTCCATAGTATTTTTTTCCGTACAGTGGAAGTCAGTGGCTACTGTCAACTGTTTGGTTACCAACATTCTTCAAAATATCTTCTTTTGTGCTCAACAGAAGAAAGAAGCTCAAATAGGTTTGGAACAACTTCATTTTTGGGTGAACTATCCCTTTAAACCTATAACAATCCTTAGATTTAGCATTTTGACAAAATTAAAACAAATAAATATTACGATGTAAAATTAATTAATTTCAATAGTGTGCACTTCTTTGTACAGATCAGTGTTGTTATTGTTTACTAAAACTAAAATGATTAAACATTGTCTTTAGGGATTTAAATAAAGCTGAATGAAGTAAAATATAGATATTGATTAAAAAAAAATTAAAACTTTAACAAAAATTAGAAATGTTGCACTGCCAACTAACTAAAATAAAAATAATATTAAAAAAATGCAATCATTTTTTTAAAAAGTTAAAAAAGTAAAAAATAAATAAAGCTATTTAGAAATATATAAAAACAAAAATGAATGAAAATGACAAAATCACATTACAAAATTTCTAAAACTTTATAAAAAAAATTATAATGAAAGCTAATTCAAAATATGAAGAAATGCTATAATAGTATATAAATAATTCTAAAACAGCACTGGAACAGATGATTGAAATTCTGAGCTTTACTTACACTTATGCTGGTAATATAATTTGTATTAAATTGGAAAAATGGAAAATTGTGCAAACTTTTTGACCATACTCTATAGGGTATTTAGCTTTCTTTGAAAATGAAATTAAGCACCTACAGAAAGTTTACACCTCAGGAACAGTTTCCATATTGACAGAAAAGATCTAAACCTGATAAAAACCTCAATGCTGACATCTAAACATGTCACACAAGCTACATCTAGGTGGAAGTGTTGCATTAAACTGACATATCGACTACTTGGAAATTGCAGCACAAAAAAGTTACTGCAATATTCCTATGCCCTCCAAGTGATGTTAAAGCGTGGAATATGTTGATTCATCACACTGGGTTTCAAGTGTTCTGTTGAAAATAACTCTTTGTGATGCTTGTTTCCCAGAAGCCAAGCTTTATAAGAAGCATGCTGATGTTCTCTTAAGCGTGTCAGAGGCAGCACAAAGCATGTATTATTTTTCAGCACCTTGTTTCCTATTTCTTATGTTATGTTGCTTTGCTGCTGGACTTGAATAGCTTTAGAAGCTTTGTAATGCTTTTTTACATGGTGTTCACCGACTAAAAAAAAACATTAGAGATAAAACTGATTTACAAATGGAAGTAGGTCCTTGTGATCTCGGCTGTTAATATTTAAAGCACCCTTTGAAGTGTTATACAAATTTTTGAGGCCACGCTTTTGTGCTTGATTGTTGGATTCTAATAGACAGCCACCATTTTATGTCCCTAAAGTGCACTTAAACTAAATTGCGGGTTGAAAAGGGTTACCGTTACCTTGCACGTGCAAAGTTTTTCACCAAAACAAGACATTTCCACAAATTTTTCATTCTGTTTTTACCTGAGCACTTCACAAAGAGGTAAATCAAGGCCTCGTCTGCTTGGGGAAGAAAAGAGATTGGATTTCAAAAGCGGGCGAATCCCTGTAAATCTGAACGACAACAACAACACCGGCAGCAAGCAAACGGCTGTGAGTTTCTCACGCAGGTGCCTCAATTAGGGAAGCGGTATGAAAAATGCATGGCACCCTTACTAGCCTGTGTGTCAGCCATCTCTTCCCTTCCAAGTGTCCTCTTCCTCTTCCCCTGTCTCTGACAAGTTGCGGCGGTAGGGAATCAGGGCCCAGAGCAGCCCCCAGGCAATTTATCTCTCAGCCAGTCTAACAAGAAAGGGCAAAGGGCTATGGAGCTCGGCAAAATGATAATGCCTCCTCAGATGAATATTGCATGTTGATCAGTAATAACTCAGCTAGAAAACTCCCCCGACTGCATGGAAAAGGGGTGATTGAGCTTGTAGGGGCTCTTGCATGATGTGAAGAAAATGCTTGCATGATTTACCCAATCGCTATTGTCCCATCATATACCACATCAGTAATATAACATACATTGTTCATGTATCTTTAAGGGTTTCGGTGAAGCATTACACAACAAACCGGCGGTTAGAAATGCAATGCCTTAGCCGGGTTCATTACCACGTAGCTTTATTCCACAGAGGCACACACACTGTAGCAGACATAGCTTAAAGTTGCTCTGCGCGTGGATGGCTATGCGGTGAAAATACAGATGGAGGAATTACAGGATTGTGTCTGGGTCTTATCATGAATCAGCTTTCCATCTGTAAGTAGTAGTTTCAGCTAAACTTTGCCACTCCCTTGTGTGGATAAATAAACAAATCTATTACAAATCATCACTCAGTGAGGTTTATTTGAATATAGAGTATGTGATGATATTATCTTTGCTCCAAAACATGGTGAGTGGCCCACACAAGCAGTAATCTAAAACACTGTGCACACAATACTGTTCAAAAGTTTGGGGTTGGTAATTTTATTTATTTATTTATTTTTTTAAAGTAGTTACTTCTACTCACCAAGGCTGCATTTATTTGATCAAAAATACAGAAAAAAATAGAAATATTGTAACATGTTATTACAATTTAAAATAACTTTTCTATTTGAATATATTTTAAAAAGTAATTTATTCTGGTGGTGCAAAGCTGAATTTTCAGCATCATTACTCCATCTTCAGTGTCACACGATCCTTCAGAAATCATTCTAAAATGCTGATTTGCTGCTCAAGAAACATTTCTTCTTATTTTTAATGTTTACAGTTCTGCTGTTTAATATTTTTGTGGAAACTGCAATACATTATTTTTCAGGAGTCTCTGAAGAAGTTCAAAAAACAGAATTAATTTGAAATTAATATATAAAATAAAATAAATATAAGTGGTTGGATAAGTGGTTCGGAGAATGGATCAAAATAAATTAAAATAAATTAACCATCTGTCCACAGTGTCCTCTGATAAGAGGTTTGGAAATTAAATTAAATTAAATTAAATTAAATTAAATTAAATTAAATTAAATTAAATTAAATTAAATTAAATTAAAAATAAATTAATATATATTTATAAATTATAAATAGCCAGAGACCCCAAACTTTTTATCTATAGTGTGTATATTCTAAAAAAAAAAAAAAAAAAAAAAACATTCAAAAAATATTAAAAATCTAAATTCACATTCCTTATCCTTCAGAAATCATTCTAATATGCTGATTTGCTGCTCAAGAAACATTTCTGATTATTATCAATGTTGAAAACAGTTGTGCTGCTTTATATTTGTGTGGAAATCTCTTTATAAACAGACTTTAAAAACTCTGGACAAAAAACCTAAGCAATATCACCACTGTAGGGTCTTGGAGAAATACAATTTTTGAGCTTTGATAATTTTGGTCTTTTTTCAAATTTGTGTATGGTATATAAAATTTTAAACGGTCTGGCCCCTTTTGTACTTCTTGATTTTGTGTGTTTTTGCTCTACAGTCTCTGTAAGATCTACTAGATCATCATCTATTAGTGATTGTGTTTTTCCTTTTCGTCATTCTGCCATTGGGTTATCGTCTTTCTCAGTGAAAGCTATTATTCACTGGAATACTCTACCAGAAGACGTAAGGATGTGCACACCTATTGACATGTTTAAATTAAAACTAAAATCTCAATTAAAGTCAACTCAAATCTGTAAACATTGACATGGTTGTGGTTTAACTGAACGTTATCTTTACTGCTCTTTCTAGGCTCTGATAGGATGTGTATAAGTATTACTGTACTGTATGTGTTTGTTGTTTTTTTTAATGTTTATTTGTGATTATGATTACCTGCCAAGGGACAGCGAATGAAAACTATTGGCTAAATTCGGTACAATGCATGAAATGGAAACATTTATGTTAAAATTGTACATGGTCCATTTTGAAATAAATTTTAATAAATAAATAAATCATGATACATTTTTATTTTCTTTGATGAATAGAAAGTTCAAAAGAAGACCATTTATTTAAAATAGAAATCTTTTGTAACATTATGAAAGTCTTTGCTGCCATTTTTAATTTAATTTAATCCATCCTTGCTGAATAAAAGTTTTAATTTGAGTAAAAAAAATACAAACTTTTCATTGCATCAGTGCACGTGTAGGCAATGGGCAGTGTTGGGAAGGTAACTTACAAGTTACCCTATTTAAAATGTAGTAAGTAGTGTAACTATTTCAGTTACTTTATTAAAGTAATGTAACTGATTGATTACTTTTTGATTACTTAACAATTAATGAGTTAATCAACTCTCAATCAACTTTCAGCGGCAATGTGGATTGATGTAATTGTCAAACATGGTGTGCTGCAAATTTAAACAAAAGAACCGATCAAAAGCATCAGAATAGCATCGCTTTACTAAAACGTCTTCAAATGGCAGGAGGCATTGTGGACATCAAAAATTTATTTTTTTACAGAAAATATTCAGATGTAAACACTTTTGTAATCGTTAACATTTTTATAAGTAACTGTAATTTAATTTTTTTCCTCAGTAACTGTAACAGATTACAGTTACATTTATTTTGTAATTAAATTGCGTAACGCCGTTACATGTAACTAGTTACTGCCCAACACTGGCAATAGGCATAATGCCTTAAAAGGCAGCTGCCCATTTAGGTATTTGGCAGCGAGGCAGCTCACTAGGTTTTGGAACTGATCCATTTTGTTCATTATGACTACTTATTTGGAGTCTTGATATAATTTAACAAGTGTATGTCCTAATAATGTGACAAACTCAAAGACTAATCTGCTGCCAGACACTTCTGAGGACTCCGATGAGACTTGCAGCCATCATTAGTAGCAGGGCTTTTATCCAGAGGACAGTTTTATTAATTAGAGGTTGCTCTTTCTTGTCTCTGGAGACTTAAGATGAGATCTCTCTTTTAATTGCAGAATTCGGTGTCTTGAAAAATCTGAGCACGGTTTGAGATTTCTTTTTAATTCTAGAGCTGACACACGTAAAATACTAGATTACTGATTCTTCCTTTGCTCTTAGTTGATGTCTTAGGATATCATTAGTTTTTTCTGCCACAGGTATGGTTTTGTATATACAAAAGTCTGAGACTACATGAAAAACCTTGTTTATTCAAACAGGAAATGATCAGAAAGTTTTAGTATTTTGGAAAATATTAATTTCATGCTATAGATTTTCTTTACTTAAGAATAATTTCATATTTTATACGTCACTCTTCAAATTAGCAATTTTGCATGTGAACTTTGTACAAAAGGGTCAGATTTTCATGCTGCCATTGAAGCACAAGATGCTCTTTGAAACATCTCACATTATCCCGGATAATGATGAGTGTTGCTCTCATTAAAGCTGAAGTACTAAATATTAAATCATTCTGCAATTGATGTAAATTTTTTCATTTAACCCTTTCAATCGTTTTACTGATAAAGGGCATTTTTACTAATGATCTTGGACTTTTAGACCCACTGTGTGTATGCTCTCATTTTTAATCATCTTTCTTTTGTATAGAAAGCTATAGCTAATGGCTTTAAAGTGAACTGCACCCTTTGAGCCCAGTCCTTAAACAATGATGGAACCACAGTCTTCATAAATAAAGCAAAAAGTTCTGCCTATTTCTGAAATCAAGGGCTGAATCATAGCCCTCCATTTCAATGTATTTTTTTGCTCCCACTGCATATACCACCCATTAAGAAAATAAATTGCTAATTGAAAACCTATGATTAGAGTCGCAATTACGGCTTGAAAACTTTTCATATGGGTTCAGCTGTTCAGCTGGTGGTGAATCAGAAGAAACGTTAGTCTGAAGTCCCTGTTGGCTCCTACAGCTCTGAGCAGTTTTTAGTGCAATCACACACTTAGGAAATAAGGCAAACAGCATATAATTTTACAAAAGTGGCACATAAAAGCACAAGGACAAAATTATAAGTTAGTGCTTTTGTATAGAATTTAAAGCTACTTGAAGAAGCTTTAAATAAAATGCCTTGTTTTTTAATGGTAGTCCAGTCAAAATGTTTTTCTTACTGATTTATTATTTTTATGGTGTAGAATTTGTTTTTTAACAACTGTTAAAGAAATAATTGACTTTGAATTTGTCATTGTACTAAAGCAAATTTTTAAAATGTCATATTTAGTTTTTATTAAGAGGTCATATCTGAGATTAATAATGAAGTCACATAATAACTTATCAATGCTGAGTTTATTTGACCAAAAATACAGTAAAACAATTATATTGTGAATTATTATTACATTTTAAATAACTGTTTTCTGTGTTAATATATTTAAAAAATGTAATTTATTTTTGTGATGCAAAGCTGAATTTTCAGCAGGCATTTCTCCAGTCTTCAAGGAACAGTTCACCCAAAAATGAAAATTCTGTCATTATTTACATTGTTTATTATTTTAGAAATCTTAATTATTTCAAACTTTTGACTGCCAGCAGTGTGTGTGTGTGTGTGTGTGTGTGTATATATATATATATATATATATATATATATATATATATATATAAAATGTTAATTTTTACAGATCAAAACATTTTCTCTCAAAATTTTTGTTGCTGTAAAATCATGAACCACCTTTCATTTTTGTCTTGTCGAATATCCTGCTTGGAAATAAGTCATCTTATAGACACAAACATGATAGTGAATAATAAATAGTCAATCTGTTTTGTGTTTGTGAAGCTGTTGATATTTATGAATGTTGCATGGCCTTCCATGTTCATGAGAATGGGTGAAATCTTCAGATGTGGATTTTCTCGCTTGGCTCTTTGCTGAGATGAAATAATGTCAGTGATGAAAGACCCTTCTTTTCGTAATAGATTGAATACCAATTTGTTCCAGATTCTGCAAACAGGAAAAATAGGCTTAACATTGTAATTGTACCCTTGAACCTGGTGCCACTCAATCAAAGTGTGAATATGTTGCCGTAATGAGCATTATCCTAGCCGCTACGACTCCCATTATTCATTCCTTTTTTATGTTTGCAACTTCAGCATAGCCAGGTTTATTAGGTAAAATGAAATTCCCATCAATTCAGGATTTGTACAATGCAAATCAGCATGCATCTGGCCCTCCTTGGTTCGTGTAGAGAGAGGTAATTAAGCACACAACCCTTTTGTCTTCAGAATGCGCTTGGAGTTTTTCATCGCAGGTGGGAAAAGCTGCTGTCAGGAGAGGTTGTTTCAAGTGTTGCTCAAGACTGAACGTTTATGTGTGTGTGTGTATGTGTGTAACTTTATTATGTGTCGTCCCCACAGATATTTTCCTCAAAAGTTTCCCTGTGCATCCAAAAGAGCTCAAGGACAAATTGTTGATTATAAATGAAGAGGAAGGGGGTCTCTCCGACGAGCATATTGCCTCTCTCAGGAGGTAAGAGTTACATGGAGACAAAGCAGCCTGCCAAACTCCACACCTGACACAATAGTTCATCTCTTCACAAGTGGTGGCATATGTGTATTTTAAGGGCTATAGGGCTGTTGATTGATTAATTGTTGCTCTATGAACACGTGCAGACGTCGTGTTTTGCTGCTTTTTCAGGATCTCTCGGCATGAGCGCCACATTTTTAAGACAGCTTCTCAACTTGAGTCAAGTTTAAAAATGTGCACTGAATATGTATGGATTTCATGCTGATCCAAGGTAGTTTATGCTCGTCTGGTGCATCTTTAACTGTGCTGAAATTTAATTTGGTTTTCCCGGTCAGAAATGGCTTGTAAATCTCTCATTATGCTATATTATCACCAAATCCAGGATTCAATCTTTTTGCCAACTTGTTTTCTTTCATTTAGCATTTAGCACAGGTTTTGGAACTGGTTGGTCATAGACTCATTGATCTGAGCTAACTTTATTTTTAAGTGAAAAAAGCATTATTTGTGGATAATTTTGGCAATATGCACTCAAAAACTGAGGTCCATAAAACTTTTTTTTTTCCTCCAAAAAGAAAAACAAAACCTGTGCTGATCGAAAAGAAACAAGTTGCTAAAAAAATTGAATCCAATATTTTGTAGTTATACAGCATAACATGAAATTGATAAGCTATTTTTGTAGGCCAGTCATTTTTGACTGGGAACACCACAAGTGTAACAAGGTGGAGAAAAATCCCTAAAAAAGTACAAAAATTATACATTTTTTTGGGAAGTTGTTATACCCTGTATGAACAAAGTCCAGTAGGGTGTAGTCTAATGCAATAACAATAACAAGGATTTTGGGGAAAAAGAAAATCCTCTCTGGGGCAAAATGACCCTAAAATGAGGGTTAAATGATAATGACTGTCCATTTATGTGCACAAGATTTAATGGAACTTTAATTTTTCTCACCATTTAGTTTAGTCTTTTTACAGTTTAAACCCTTAACAAACATTTTAAAAATTCTTAAAATATATATTTTTTGAAAATCAAAATTTCTGTCTATTTTGGTCACAAAAAAATGCCTAAAAGTGATCAAATAATTATAAAATGTGTTTAAAATTTCATTAAATGCTGTTTCCTTTAAATTAATTTGATCAAAAATACAGTAAAAATCATAATATTATGAAATATTATTACAATTTAAAATGGCTGTTTTGCATGTAAATATGTTGTTAAAATGTGATTTTTTTTTTCCTGTGATGCACAGCTGAATCTTTAGTATCATTACTCCAATATTCAGTGTCACATGATCCTTCAGAAATCATTCTAATATGCTGATTTGTTATTATTATCAATGTGGAAAACAATTTTGCTGCTTAATATTTTTGTGGAAACCGTGATACATTTTTTAAGGATTCTTTGATGAATAGAATGTTACAGTAACAGTACAGTTTTATTTAAAATTGATTTTTCGTTATAATGTTTTTACAGTGACTTTTAATCAATTTAATGAATCCTTGCTAAATAAAGCTTTTGAACAGTAGTGTAGCAGTGTGAAATGCTTTTAAAGGAAACTGCATTTAAAGGAATTTGAAACACATTTTTTAATTATTTGATCTTTTTTTTCACAGAAATTTTGAATTTTTTAAAAAAAAATATATATTTTAAGAAATTATTTAGACTGTTAAGGTTTAAATAGTAAAAAGTCTAAACTAAACAGTAATAAAAATGCACACATTCTACTACAAATTTTAACCTCAAATGTTGATGCTTGAAAAAAAGACATGTGACCATGTCATTTGTCAGTGACCCTTTTATAGAATATAAATGAAAATACAGCAGCGGAGATCAGCAGACCACAGTTAAATGTGAAAGAACTGAGTGCGGTCTGTTTTGTAAGATACTCCAGTGGCAGATCTAATGAAGAACACGGAGACCATGAGAAGTCACGGGCAGTTCATGTCGAAGAACACACCACAGCGTTGCTTTAATGCTAATATAAAAGAGCATATGCCAGGCTCTTTTAACAGAACAGCCTGCTTATGAAACTTTTATCGGATGTATTTGAGGAAAAGGAAACTATTGAGTTGCCCTGAGGGAAGCTGGAGAAATGCTTTCTCCTCCACATTTGTCTGCAAGAAGCATCCTTGGATGACTGCTGGAGGCCGACCTGCATGCGGGAGGCATAATCTAATGTACCTACTGAGAGATTGAGATTTATTTAGCCAAATGCAACGAATATCTAAGTGCGGCTTCGGAATGCAATCTTAATCGGGATGGTCCCAGCAGAAGCTGCAGTATTAATGGTTGGTGGCCGTGGTTACTCCATCCCAACATCCTCGGGCTCATGAAATAGTCAGTGTGGTATGGATTTGAAACATGGTAAAATGACCTGAACACAGGTCCATTTTGGAGGTGAGCCGGGTTCAAACAGCCAGAGCATCAACTACCTGAGCACTTTATACAAGCTGACTGCAACTTGGCTTTTAATCAACCCCTGTTCCTCGGGACAGTGGAAATCAGAGTAGCATGCACCCTTTTCGGAGGACTAGATGGAGAGACGCAAAGAGAAAACGAGACAATCTCGGAGGAGAAAATAGGCTTGCTAGGCAGTCAACCTATAAAAAAGCAACAAGGGTTGTGTGACATCCTTTTAGATTTGTGCATGCTTAAAATGGGCATCTATGAAGTATTAATGAAGCAGAGCGGTTGGACCAATGTAGAACGAAATTAGGGCAGGCGTTTCAGTGCTTTGCCGTGTTTACGTTTGTTGTGTTCTTCATCAGATATGTGCCCACTCCAGATGACATTGAGATGTATAAATCGCATAAAGGAAACCCGAGTGAGCTGCATGTGGTGGACCAGTACATGATTGAGGTAAAGCCGTGGCACACGCTGACATCACACTTAATCGCTGAAATAATGGAGCCGATAACAAGCGGATGTGATAATCACGTGATGTGAATGATATTTTTGTCTGTAGGTTTTCAAATACATCTCTCTGCAGATACATTTCATAATTCATGCAACTTTTGATTATTAGATTAAATATGTTAGCATGTTTCTAAATTTAAATGCAAAAAAATGTATAATGAAAAGCCTCAATTTGTACAATAATATTTTGTTTTATCACATTATTTTCATACAATCAAGAATGAAATCATTTCTATTTTATGTTAGTATATATTTAATATTTTAAATATTATATATATATATATATATATATATATATATATATATTTAAATAATACAGAAATAATGTGGTGTTTGATTGTCACAAAAATGTGTATATTTATTCATTCATTAATTTAATATATTATATTAATATATTATATACAAATCAACATAAAATCAAATAATACAAAATCAAATATAAATTATTTCTGTATTATATTAAAATGCAATATATAAGATTTATATACATTTTAATATAATATAGAAATAATTTCATATTTTATTGTCATGTAAATAATGTATATATTCATCATTTATTAAGAATAATAATATAATTATTTATGTATTGATGTATATACTATCTATGATGTATATACTTTTTAAATATATGATGCATAAATACTTAATAAGTACTACTAATAGTATTGTAGTATTGTAATAGTAATTGTCGTGAAAATAATATCGCAATTCTAAATTAATAATTGGAATTGGAATAATAATTTGTTTTCATTTTGAGGTGAAATACGTCTCTGACATGTTCCATACAGGCTTTATGAGATTCATCCAGACATTGTTGTCAACCTAAATGAGCATTACTCTGCATTTTCTAAAAGCTTCCCACAAGATTTTGTGATTTGGGGACCACAACTACCATAATCAGATTCTCAAATCCCTGATGTTTATTAGTCTGCATTATACATTACCTACTGATTCTGGGCCATCTAGTCAGTCGGCTTGGTTGGCACGGCCATATTTTCATGTGTCTGAGTGCACTGAATTCTTCTGATCCTCATTATGTGAAAAATCCATGAGGGGATTTAATTTGACAGCTGTTGGTTTGAATTCTTAACCTTCATCTTCACACTGCAAATGAACCACACGACTTGATAAAGGCATTTTAGAAGAGAATTCAGCAGTTGCTGTCTTGTGTTTGAGAGGAATCTTTAGTCAAACCCTGGACATGCCGCTTGTGATGCATTAATCACAGCGCCAGTCCATTCTAAAGGTTTGAGGATCGGATTTATACAAGAGATTTTAGTTTTTCATGATTTTCAGCAAACATTATTCCTGGATAATGAATCTTGTATAAATATTTCTTACTGGAATCCCTTCCAGCAGTGGTGGTCACTTAAAATGTGAGATTCATAATGCATAAAACATGTAAAATATAAATGTTTTTACCTTGAAATATATATGTGTGTGTATCTAACCTGAGGGCATACATCACAATTGTGTTTCAGCCGATATCTGGGAACTTGTTGAATATGTGCATCACTGAATCTCACAAAACATGTTACAAGCCATTTTTCACCCCAAAATCAAAAGGCAAAAGTTAGAAATTATATTTTTTTCAAAGAAAAATAAACTTTTTTTGCATTGTGTCATTTTCATGAAAGTCTAGCTAATATCCTCTTGCACAGGGCTAGCGTAATAAGGGGGGAAAAAATCATTATCATAATCTGAAAAAGTATGTTAAATTAAATTATAAAGTACATTCATACATATCTGCATAGTAGTATTTTTGTATTTTTAAATGCAATACTGCATTACGCTAATAAGAACTATTGAGGATAAAATTATGGGGATGAAAAAAAAATTACTTAAATTTCACAAAATGTTAATGACATTTATGCATATAATTAATGCATATAAATAATCATTACATTGCACTGGGAATGAAAAAATCACTTGAATTAATGTTCACTTAATTCTCATAGAAAAAAATGCATATAAATAATCCACTGCATTAATGCATTTTGCAATGATTTTATAGCATATATGGTTAGTATTCATATTCTAGTTAATATTAATCAAATTTAATTACATTTAATTATGATCAATAAATGCTGTAAATTAATGCATTGATGGTAAAGTGACACAAGGGACCTAAATGCTTAATTTTTTTTATTAAAAAATATAAATTCTTGAGTTTTGCGTTTGAGTATTAATATCTTAGTTAATATTAATCAAATTAAATTAAATTTATTTGTAATAAATATTGTAAATTAGTGCATTAATTATTTATTTTTCTTTATAAAAAATATACGCTTTTGTATTTTGATTTTGATATTTTAACATGTATGGTTGGATAGTATTAATATCTTAGTTAATAGTAATCAACTTTAATTACATGTAATAAATGCTGTAAATAAATCTTTATATATATATATATATATATATATTCTTGTGTTTTGCTATAGATTTTGGTGTAAAATATGACCTGCATATTTTTTTTACCTGTATGTACTAACCTGAGCATGTGTATAGCCGCATATCTTGACATTGTCCATTCCGTCTTATGATATATCACCTCTTCCTCAGATGTGCAACATCCCGAACCTCAGTGCCCGTCTGGACCTGCTGCTCACGATGCGAGAGCTGCCCATCTGTATGGAGGACCTCTCTCCGGTCAGATTCGCATTATAAACACCTCATATGCACCTGTCAGTCATGTTTGTGGCGGCCTGTCTCTGTTTCTCTTGCTTTTTGCCTCTCTTTTTCTCTGAACTCTGCTGAATTGCTTACCGATAGGGCACATTCAGAAAGAGCCTCCAATATAGAATGCATTTATTTCAGAAAGAGAGGCACTTTTGGATGCATTCATTATTACTTTTAAGTTACAGTAAGCAGCATGTATGTGTGTTAATTTGCATGTTTGTGTGCACGCTGGCATTTCATTTCGCAGTTAGCACCACACCGCACTGATGATTGTGATTGACAGAAGAAGAAAATGAAAGTTTGTTTGTGGAAAAACAATCTCAAGTGAACTGGAGTCTCACAGTACGCCTGGAGGAAATCAGTATTGAAGCTTCGCAAAGGTGGCTCCTGAGGCACACAGCTGAACGGAGAGGGAAAAAAACAAAGAGAAAGAATAAAAAGCTCATTTACTAATGCAAAAGATAATCTTGGCAGACAGCAGGCGCTCAGAAAAAAATAAATGAAATGGACTTTAGGTGAAAAAAAAGAAGCATGCATTAATACACAGGGGTTCTGTTCGCAACGAATCAGCACTTAGAGTGGGCTGAAGGAGATTCTAATGGCAAATTTCCTTCAAGTCATTTATTAGTTAGAGAGAGGTAGTGGTGGGCAGGAAGAGATGTAGCCCAAAGAGCACTCTGAAGGCTTTTTCTACCTGTGAGTACAAAAAAAATGCTGAAATCCCTCTTGTACTTTCAGTGCATCTCAAAAGTTTTTTATTTGAGTCTCTCTATACCCACCTTGCTCTTCTATTCTGCACCATTGAATACATTTCTGTCTGATGTTAAGTTCTCTCTGTGCTCCGAAATGTGATGCAAAGACGTGACATTCATCTTCACAATCATTTTTGTGTGAACAGATGATTATATACCGGCTGGAAGTTTAAGCCAGTAAGTGTGGAGGTCAGGATCACGGACACGTCGGGGATTTTTCCAGAGGTTATGGGTGTTATTCGGCATCGAAATCGGCTTGACTCAGCATTCGGGTGTCAGTGAGGGCTTACGTTCTTTGCCTCGGGGAATTGACAGCTATTTTAGCCGATTTTGCTGTTCTGTCCACCTTGCTGTGCTCACCGGTGTCACCGACTATCGTCAAAGACGACAGAAACGGCAGTCATTAAATCGCTTACACTTCTGTGTCAGTATTGAGAATCAGTGTTTCTGCAGGTCATAAACAGTCTTAATACACTTCTACAAATTAAGGCCTTAAAAAGGTCTTAAATTGGAGCAGAAAGTCTTAAATTCTTAAAGTTATTGCACTGAATGTTGCTCACACTGCAAAAATATCTTCATTAGTATTCATCTCTTGTTTTTCGGTTCAAACATGTAAACATCCTTAAATCAATATAAATTTACTTGAGATGTAAAATTAATGAATTTCAAGTCTTGTTTTCTGAGAAATTAAGTGAGTTTATAACAAAAACAAATATATTTCAATAGGGTTTGAAAATTGTTTTCTGTTTGAATTGACCTCATATATCATATATCTTGTTTAATCACAAACTCACTTCATTTTGATAAATGTCACAGAGAATAAGATGTCATTTTGTTTCTCAGTGTATTTTAATTTAAGAATCTTTAGACATTTGTGCAGGAAAACAACACAGAAATACTGAGGAAGAACCTCAGAACCACACTGTTTTTGCAGTGTGATTAGAAGGTACAGTAAAAGTTATTTCCATATTCTATTTAAGCTATTTTCATTTATTTATTTATTTTATAAAATGAATTAAAAAGTCAAATTAAAAAGATCTGTTGGAAGTTTTAATTTCAAATGGTTAATACTGCTAATACAACTCTTTCTGTACTCCCAAACATTTACATTTACAGAAAATATTGACGTACTGTGTTCCCTTCAATTTTTTCCATGATTTTTTCTTTACTTGGTCTTAAAGTGGTCTTAATTTTACCTTCATTAAACCTGCAGAAACCCTGAAAATGCACATGCACATAGCATTTCGTTTGACATCCTAGGCTACTTTTATTTATTTATGCTCCCATATTCCATGCATATTAAAATCTGTCTAAACAGAATGGGTTCTGATGGCATTGCCATGTCTGATCTCTTTTTTTTAAATATACATGAGCCCTTTGACTAAATGTTAAACTAAATGTTCTGATTGGGCCACATTCAAAGTTTGAAAGACAGCATCAGACCATCAGACATTTGCAACCCAATTTAGTTTCATAATGTAACATTTTAGTAATATTTTACACTAAGTTTCCGTTTATTAATATCATTGGTTGACCATGAAAAATACTTCTGTATACTATCTGTTAACATTATTTAATTGACCTGACGTAACAAACTAACAATGAACAGTAGTATTTTTATTAACTAATGTTGAAAAAATAATAATACTGTAACAAATGAATTGATCATTGTTAGTTAATTTTAGTTAATGCATAAACTCACATTAACTAAGGGGACTTTATTATGAACTATTATTATTACTTTATTATGAATATTTCTGTAACACTTTACAAGGTTCAATTCCTTAACCTTAGTTAATGCCTTAAATATCATGAACTGACAATGAACAAACTTCTTTTTATAGCATTTATTAATTTAGGTTAATTTTTTAATTTAAAAAATGCTATTGTTTATTGTTAAATCTTGTTTATCCTTAACACATTGCTTTACAAATGTTACTTTATCATTAATATCTTTATTAGTATATGTAAAAGTTCACAAGATAATGTCATGTTAATGGGTCTGACCAAACCTTCTACTATTTTCTGTTTTTCTAGTAATGCTTTTTTGATTAATGTCTAATTAACTGGCATTAAATTACTCTGTTAAATATTGGAAAGATTTTAGATGATTTACAACAGAGGTCTAAAATAATTACATTTTAGATAAATAATGTCAAGTGATAACCAAATAGGTATTTATTTATTCCTTTAATTAGAAAATGTAAATTATTGATGGTCTTGTCAGCTCAAAAGGAAAGTCATTTCAGATGTGGAGCTAAGTTATTATATTTAGATTTTTTGAAATAACTGCACCAATGAACGTTTTGCAGCAAATAAATTGGGTCTGTTTTGATTTCATGTTCACTTTGCAGGAACATAAGATTAAATGGACAGTCCAGTTTCAGTTCCCATCGACTTCCATTGTTTCTGTACAATGGAAGTCAATGGAAACCGAAACTGTTTAGTTACCAGCATTCTTCAAATATCATACAGGTTTTGAACGACATGAGGATGAATAAATGAATAATTCACCAAAATTTTAAAATTCTGTAATCATTTGCTGTTTCCATTAAATTGAGTGAATTTAACTGATGCACAAAATTGGAATATCACATAAAAAACATTTTCCAATAAAACACCATAAGGAAATGGGTCTTTTTCGTATATAATAAATTACTTATAGCGCGCAGACAAAATAAATGCAGTCATGTTATCTTGCTTTTGGAGGCGAATGCCTGCTGTTTGGGAAAACAGTAGTGTAAGACAGTTCTGGGATGTAATTTTGATAACAGACTTTAACTCAGGTATTTCAGAATTACCAAAACAACATTCAGATGCTGTGAATAAGATCAGTCCACTGGTTAGTCCAGTTGTGCCATCCCATCGTGCAAAGTCACATGACTTTTTTTTTTTTATGCACATTATAAAATTTATTCAATAAATGTGTTTCCATCGTAGTTTATGCACATGTATTCTTATCAGATGTAAAAACAAATTTTAGAATTGTAGCTTCTTGGCATTTCAATCCAGCATTTTTTAATGCAATATTCCAAAATGTGCTTAAAAATAGGTGGATGGAAACAGTTATTTACTCGTCCTCATGTCATTCCAAACCTGCATGGCTTCCTTTCTTCTGTGGAAAAAGAAAACGAAAATTAAATTTGAAAGATGTCCATACAATAAAATCAGTGGGGTCCAATTTTGTTGCTGTTTGGACCCTATCGTTCTTCAAAATGCCTCCTTTTGTGTTCCACAGAAGAAAGAAATGCATACCGGTTTGGAACGGCTTGAGGAAGAGTAATGATCATTTCTGGCTGAACTATCCTGTTAAAATCAATGCTGTTTGTGTCTGAAAATGTTATACTGTAACTCAGTTTGGACCCTTCGAAAAGGTCCTCCATTGTTAAGGGTTCCCAAACAAGTAGCCAGGGTTCTGTTTCCACCGCCTCCATTAAATCCGTGGGATTGTCTGACATGCTTGACTTTTTAAACCTGTAACATTAAGGCGGATTTACCCACCATCTGACAGGCTGGGTGCTAGGGTGGAAAATTGGTCTGGCTTAGAGTAGGGAATACCGAAGAGCTCTCTAGGTGTGTTGTGCTTTGTCTCAGAGCTGTCTGAGGAATGCTAACTCCTTGTGGCATTGTGAGCTTTTAGTAAACAGAGAGCGTGCAATGCTCCAAGAGCTGGCGAGGGGAGCGAAACGCAGGAGTTTGAGTAAAAAATGCAAGAAGATCACTCATTTGGAGTGTTGGAAAGAAGCTTAGCTGAAGTTTCTGCCCACTGGGACTTGATTAGCATAGCTAGCTTTGGTCAAATTAGTGTTTAAGGGTATGAATCACCAGGTAGAAATGAAGCAGAGGGTTCGAAGGTAATGGATTGAGGCTGTGTGCAAGAGTGAAGGTTACGATGGAAACAGATGGACATATGGTCTGATGCTTTGTCTCGTAGATCGTACTTGTCAAATTGAGCTTTTCCTTTGGTTGCTGTCTTCGCTTCTGCTCTTTACTCAGGGGTTCAGCTTGTTATACGGGTTGGAAAATAACTAATACTGCAAAGAGCTTCGGCAATTAATGCTAGCAGCTCACAATACCTTTCAGCCTAACCTGTTTATCTTGGCTAAATCACAAGGGCTTTTCCCCAAGAGTACCATAAACTTGTTTCTTGTGGTATTAATAGGAATGTAAATCAGACAGTCTAAATGAATATGGTATATCTAATTTTGTGAAGTTAATTGGAAGTAATCCAGTGTGGTTCTGGGAATACTGTACATTCATTTTGTATCAGTGAGTTTAGTGTTCACAAATGCAACTCGGAATAAATCTAATGTTTTATTTCTAGACAGCTGCCAAATATTATGCACTGTCTGTACATCGATGTGATATCCAGTGAAACAAGATTAGCATGAAACAGCATTCACATTCAATGGTAAACCTTTTTATTTATTTTATATTTTGACCTATGAAGCACTTGGAGCATTTATTTGTTTGCCTGCTTGTTTTCTGACCTGCAAACACTTTTTTGTTTGAAATAATAATAATAATTGTTATCGTTATTATTTTCACATTTTCTAAATTTTTCTATTATTTACTGCATGAAACCACATTCACAGGCTATTTTGATTGTACTGAGTTTTTAAATGGTAAATAATTTTTACAGGTTCATTCATTCGTTCATTCCTTCATTCACTCATTCACTCATTATTTTATTTGCTTTCCTGTGTAGAACTTTTTATTTATTTATTCGAAGTGTCTATTTACACTGTGCAAATAACCCGCCTTGTTGGCAAAGGCTATTTACACTAACTCCGCCCACCAATGTGTGATTGGGATAATCAACACTGCAAAAAGACGCTCGTTCAACATCAGTTTCAGTGGTGTAGATGGTAAGGCGCATGCTTTTTGATGCGATCGAACCCGCCTTTTGCTTTTTTTCTCCCTTTTCAAATCTCATATCGCATCGGAAAGGCATTTATTTTCAATAAAAATGAAGGAAATAATCAAAAAGTTGAAAATAAAGTATTGGGTAGGGGTAGGGTTAGGGTAGGTGTAGGGAGGGCTTTATTGTCCCAATAAGGTGGCATCCATTTAATAGCCTAATTTGAATTAAAACTATAATTTACACTCAATACGTTATTATTGCGTACTGTTTTATAATGTACTACAATACTGAGGTGCAGATAATTGCCACTATTTGCAATAAGTAGTATAAATAGCAGAAAATCTTGCTATTTTAACATAGTGTAAATAGAATCTATAGCTATTTGCACTTAGTGTAAATAGCATATCGTTAAAAAATACTGCTATTTTCACTTAGTGTAAATAGAATCCATTGCTGTTTGCACTTAGTGTAAATAGTATCTCTCGTTAAGAAAATATGCTATTTGCACTTAGTGTAAATAGCCTCTGTCGCTATTTACACTTAGTGCAAATACCCGCTGCCTTATTTATTTGTTTATTCATTCATTCATGCTTTCTTCTCTAAAATGTTTTTATATTATGACCTGTGAGACACCTGTGGCCACATAGTATTTTATGTATGAAATTATTCTCTTTCTTTCTTTCTTTCTTTCTTTCTTTTTTTCTAACTTTCTAACCTTAGCCTTTATTTCATTAACCAGCCTTAATTTATTGCAGTAACTAGCTTTTTTTTTTTTTCGGAAATTGACAGCTGAACATTGTTTCAGAGGCCAAACAAGCCGTTATATTTTGATAAACGATCACAAAGACAGCATGCACAAGAACACCAAGAACATGCATTAAGAAAGTAAATAGGATCAGTTTCGATTTCATGTTGACTTGAAGTTGTGCCAATAGATCATCCACTGTAGTTCACTGGCATTGTTTTCTGTAATATTAACCTCAGCAATACCGTTCCAGAGTTTTGATTTAGCACGTGTACTTGTCAAGCACTCTTGTAATAAGTGCCTTGTTGACGGATGGTAGTCATTGATTGTACCTTGTACTTGTTACTTCAGCAAGAACCCCTTAACCCGACGGCAGCCAGTCCCCAGGTTTAACTTTCCTTCCAGCTTCAAATAATAAATAAAAGCACTTCCTGTGTCGGCGCTGATATACACTTGACAAGAAGGGTCTGTGTCAACAGGACCGCTGAGAAATCCGGCTGTGCTTAAGTGCTGACAGCTGTTAAGTGAGAGGCAGGAAAAAGTTTGCGGTTCGATTAGTTGGAGTTGACATGTTCTGGCCTCTGTGTTTGTCTTGCAGCTGATTATCCAGAAGATCCGCATGTGCCAGCAGCTGTGGGCTTGTGAGTCATTTGTCAGCGTGCTGGAGTACCTTCTGGCTGTGGGCAATTACCTCAACCAGAACGCGGGCAAGGACAGGGCCAAGGGATTTCGCCTCTCATCCTTAGCTAAGGTAGGACCCGCAACCGCCAGCAAATGACCTGTGGGGGATGGCGAGGAGAGCCGGGGCTAATAAAACTTCTTATTGGCATACAGGACAAACATCTGCTGGTTTTATTTCTCCCTTTTTTTCTTTTTTTTTCACCGGTTTTCATTTTTCTCCGGTTGTTTTATCCGGTCAGCCTTGGTAGCAGCATTAGGAGAAACTAATAATATGGAATGAGTTTTTTCAAAATGATGTAGGTTTTCTAGTTTTCAGCAAGCAGCAGTTTCTGTTTTTGGTCACGTTGTGTCATATGCACAGCTTAGCACACAAACAAACTGTCACATCTCCTGAAATACCCTCTCTCACATACACTGCCATTCAAAAATGTGTTTTTTCTTGAAGAAATTAATACATTTATTCAGCAAGCATACGTTAAATTGATCAAAAGTGATGGTGAAGACATTTATAATGTTTTATTTATTTATAAAATGATTTAATATTCTGACCTGTGAAGCACTTGGAGCATTTTATTTATTTTAAATAAATGCTGTTCTTTTAAATTTTCTATTCATCAAAGAATCTTGAAAAAAATGAATGAATCCACACAAATATGGTAATAAAAAATGTTTCTTGAGCAGCAAATCAGCATATTAGACTGATTTCTGAACGATCGTGGGACACTGAAGACTGGAGTAATGATGCTGAAAATTCAGCTTTACATCACAGGAATAAATTACATTTTAAAACATATTCAAATAGAAAACTTATTTTAAATTGTAGTTTTTTTTTGTGTAATATTTCTGTTTTTACTGTATTTTTGATCAAATAAATGCAGCCTCAGTGAGCAGAAGAGACTTCTTTCAAAAACATCATTAAATCTTACAGATCTTACTGATAGATTGTGACCCATATTGCCACTCCTTTTCTCATAATGTTGCATTGATCATTAACATCATTTTATTATTATTTTTTGTTGATATTGTTTCCTAAGGACAAAATACAATATATTGTAAATGCATTCAAAAATATTTGCATATAAATAAATATATAAATCATTTGAGAGTGTAGAGAGACTGACTCGATTACATTATTCACAATACTTCATAGGAGTGGGCGGTTGCTGCTCGAATTTTTTTTATTGCATTTACAGCTGTTTCCAGAAGTTGAAAGAAGTATTTTGAATCATTACTTAACAACTACAAGGACCATAGTTATTCTGTCTTAAAACATTATTGTTAAAAATCAGTTATGGAGAATATTGCTTCCTTTTTTGCCCTGTTGTTGCACTCTATTATCATGCATTGCATGGCATATATATTGTGACGTATCATATTGTGATGTACTCTCCATAATGCCCTATGGTTTAGTCACGTTTGTACGACTGCAACCACTACACAAATCAGACGTGCCACACAGCGATACCTTTGAGTTTCCCTTTGTTGTTAGTTTCTACAAACTCTTGCCGCAGCGGCCCAATTCATTAGCCACACGGCATGGCTTTTTTTCAGCGCTCGCTGAGTCATTAGTGACACGCCGGTAATTTGTATTGATTTTTGCGGCCAGGGTGCTTGAAACCCAGTTCCTCTGTGGCAAGATTTAAGAGCACTTGCACAATAAGCTGAACCACTTCCTCCTTTGCTAATGAGGAATCTGAGTGCACCACCCCTGCGCTTCCTCCATAGAAACACGACAAAGAAAATAACCACATGCTTATTAGAGTTTAGTGTATCATTTAGTATATCATATATTGGTAACACAAATATTTTAAGGACCAATTCTCACTATCAACAAGCATGCATATTACTAGCATGTTGGCTGTTTATTAGTACTTATGAAGTACATATTAATGCCTTATTCTGAAAGACCATATTTTAGATCACTTAAACCTACCCCATATCTAAACTTAACAACTACCTCACTAATTATTAATAAGCAGCAAATGAGGAGTTTACTGAGGCAAAAGTCATAGTTCATAGTTAGTTATTAGTGAGAATTGGGAGTTTAAAATAAAGTGTGACCCATATATTTTATTACCAGTGTATGAAATTAAACAACTTTGTATGTTTAATCTTAAATATATATTAACATTTGAACTTTTTGCCACTGTTTAAAGCAAATGTCACAAAATTTGAGATCAAAATGCATTTTAAACAATTTATAACATGGTTTTCTGGAATACTTGATTCTGATTGGTGAATTGTAGCATTTTATGGTCAAATATGTTTGTATAATAACTAGACTGTGTAAATAACTGTTGTACTATGTTTTGTACATCCAAGTGCTTTTTCTCATCACCAAAAAATAAATAAATATAAATAAATCAATCAATATTTCAGGCACTACAAATCAAAAGTTTGGTAAGATTTTTTTTTTTTTATGTTTTTGAAAGAAGTCTCTTATGCTCACCACAGCTGCATTTATTTGATTAAAAATACAGTAAAAATATAATTACAATTTAAAATAACTGTTTTCTATTTGAATATATTGTAAAATGTAATTTATTTTAATCCTGAATTTTCAGCATCATTACTCCAGTCTTCAGTGTCACATGATCCTTCAGAAATCATTCTAATCCGCTGATTTGCTGCTTAAGAAACATTTATTATTATTATCAATGTTGAAAACAGTTGTGCTGCTTCATATTTTTGTGGAAACAGTGATACATTTTCTTCAAGATTTTTTGTAACAGTGTAAAAGTCTGTCACTTTTGATCAATTTAATGCGTTCTTGCTGAATAAAATATTTTTTAAAAAGTCTTACTGACCACAAACTTTTGAAGAGTGGTGTATGTATTTATTTATTTAATAAGTCCATAATAAGATAAGCCACCAAATATCCAAAAATCCAGTTTTCGTAAAATTATAAAACATATTCACGTATTTAGATTTTTTTTTGAAAATGCAAATTTAAGTCTGATACCGCAAAATATGAATGTGAACTAAGCCTTCGCTTTGAAAACAAAACTGTGTATTCGATCCTTCACAGTAATTTTTTAGTTTTGTAGAACAGGTTGTGGTTTGAAATAGTAAACAACACAACCTAGAAACAAAGAATATCCCTCTTTTCCACCCATCTGAAGATCAGCATTTAGCCTGTGAGTTTTAAATTAGCGGCAGCTGAAATTGTCGCAGTGGCTTCATGTCTACTTGCATTACCATAAAGAATAGATCTAGAGAGCCTGATAGATCTGCGCTCTTGTTCTCTGCAGGCCTCTTCATATGGAGAGCAGTTGAAACAGTCGCTCTTAAACATGCATGCTGGTTTTTGTGGCACGAGCACTCGCTTTACATTTTCTTACTTTAAAAAGATGCAATTGAGATAGGAGCGTTTGTGTTTGGCACGTATCACTTGATTAATTTTCAGTGCACGGGTTATTCATGTTACTGCTGGATAAGTGTGAAAGCTTTTTGAATTAGCAGCTATAATTATTCTGTGTGCTCAAGACATGCATTTCTTAGCATTATCACCCATTAGTCTACTGTAGAAATCTTTAAAAACACTCACGCAAGGCTGCGACGAATTTGCATTGTGGTTAATCAGAGAGCAGAACCTTCGAGATGTCAAGGAGATCCTTTTGGAAAAATGTTAACCGGTTTTTCACATGTGCACAATAGAGGTGTGCTTCAGTACAAGGACATTATCTTCTTCCATTTTTAGTTGATGGTAATATGCACGTGGGTGGTGAATTGTCAAACCTCGCTCTTTCTCTGGCCTTGGGCAAGGTATTGGTATTCAAAGATGCGTGCATGAGCGTGCATAAACTCTCACAAACGCACACCCAAGATAAATATTTGTTTACCTCCGGTACCCTCCGGTCAGATGGGATATTTGATTGGGGATATAGGACAAATCATTCCCAAACCTCCTTCTAATTGTTTCCAACTGCTGCCTACATAGACAGTTTCCTTTTAAGGAAGCATCCTGACTGTTGTTGAACCTATAAGTGATCAAATTGGAACATTCAACACAAATAGCACTTTGCACTTGACAGACAATTGATTTCAGTTGAAATTGTTGTTAGTATGTTGGAGTGTTATTTTAATATAATTGAGATACCATATCGTTTATTGTAATATATTAGTTTTTATTTTTAAATTTTCTATTTTCATTTTCATTTTAAAGTTTTAGTAATTTTGATGTTTTTGTCATTTTTAGTTTTTTATGTTTGCAGTTTTTATGCATTTTATTTCAGTTTTAGTTTTAGTTATTTCATCATGTTAAACTAAATAAAAATTGGAAATGTTGTCTTGTTAGCTAGCTGAAATTTATTTATTTATATATATTTTATTTTATGTAACAAGAGTAGCGTTTTTTTTTTTTTGTTTGTTTTTAGGTTTAGTTTCGGTTTAGTTTCACTTATAAAATAATGTATTTTTTTATTACACCAAATTATTTTTATCAATCATTTTATTAACTAATCATTGTATTATCATTAATTAATTATTAAATTAATTAATTAGCATCTATGTATATATGTATTTACTTCAGATTTTTACCTTATTTATTAATTTATCAAATAGAATATTTTTATGAACCAACATTTTATTATATCCCGTTTTATTTATTTATTTATTTATTTAAATATTTTTTCCAGTATTGAATGGAATATATATCTGCAATCTTAAATTACATTTTTTTCTATATAATTATATATTTTTCTATATACATTTTTCTATGTAATTTTCTATATAATTCTGGGATTGACACTGCATTAAATCAATGTAAGTGTCTACAATGCCTTAAAATGCTGTCTAGATAGGTTTTGGACCAGAGCACATATATCATCTTTTCTCAAGTGCAGGTGCATGGAGAAACTTCCACAAACACATTCATTATTTTTCCCTCCTTTTCCTAGCTTTCTCAGCTGCGCGGGAACGATCGGAAGTTCACCTTGCTGCATGCCCTTGTGGAGCAGATCATGTTGCGAGAACCACGTTTGGCCACCTTTTTCCTGGAGCTTGCAGAATTTGAGACTGTTCCTGGAGGTACTCTAATCAAAATTTCATCGCAAGGGAAGATGTGATAGATGTTTTGGGGGCTGATTTGATTGAATGCCTTCTGATTGTGTGTGTCTGTGGTTTTCTCGCAGCTTCTGTTAAAGGTCTGACAGCAGAGGTGGACGGTACGTGGACGCTCTCCTCTGATGTGTTTTGTGATGCTGCTGCACCAAACTTGTTTGTAGTCGTCAGTGTTTCAGAAAAGGATGCTTGATTGGACACATTTGATTGCAGAATATCACAGTTTCACTGCTTTATTCAAGCATGGTCAAGCATTTCATAGAGTTTATAACTTTTTAATCAGCTGGGCATTACATTCAGACTTGTTGCTGCTTGGCTTGCTTGTGCATTCATGCATAAAGGCATTGCAGTTGAGTTCACAGAGTGTAGGGGGTCTATTATAAATGTCCTTAATCACAGATTTTTTTTCCCCTTTGTCACCATTTAGTAGTGAAGAATGAATTTCAGAAGATTGTCCAGTACAGGAAAACATACAGTAAAAGTAAAAACGAAGTCAATCAGCACCCCAAATACTTCAAAGACTTAAAGGTAATATACAAATATACCCAATTATCTTTGGTTTGTTATATCACATAATCACGTTACTTGAATTTATTATGAATCTGAAAGAAAACATTGGTATTAATGGGATGTTAATGTGATCTAATTCGTTTTTTTCTGTGGAACATTTTGAATCATTGGTATTAGTCAATAACAATGAATGGGAACTGCTTTTTTTTTTTTTCAAAACCATAAAACATAAAAAAGAAATATATTTTTTGTGTGACATATTCTACATCTTTGAATGTTAGGTCATTGAGCTGTTAATGACTGTGACCAGACCATTGATTCAGTGATTTGAACTCAAGAATCAGATTGACTGTGTGAACTGGATCCAAAGATTCAAAAGAATGACTCAAATTGGACAGAGCTACTTCTCTCAGTGAATAATGATATACATGTCAGTCTTTTTGATAGAAAGCATGGATAATGACGGCATGTATTCCGATTAATGTAATTTATTTTAGTAGTTTCTTCTGTGAAGCATTTTGAATCATGTACTAGTCAATAACAGTGAAAGGGAAGTATTTCCCTTTTTTCCTTTAAAAAAAAAAAAAGCATCATAAAAACAGCAAAAAACAAAAAAAAAAAAAAAATTATATATGTAATATATTAAAAGTCTTTCAGTTAGTCATTGATAATTTTCTCTTCAAGCGAACTCTTAATGACTGTGACCAGATCAGTGATTCAGTGAGTAGAAGTCAAGAATCAAACTGACTGGATCAAAAGATCCGATTCAAAAGAATACTCAAATTGGACAAAGCTACTTCTCTCAGTAATTAATGATTCAAATATTGGTCTTTTCCTCACACAAAGCTATCATATGATTTCAGAAAGAATAGCACGCAAGTCACATGACACATTGTGATGCTTTTATGCTGCTTTTTACTCAGTTTGGAGCTTGACTGCCCCTGTCTTTATTCATTTTCATTATACTGAAAAGACCAGCCAGGTTGTTCTTTAAAAAATCCTGTGTGCTGCATTATTCTTGAACAACTCCACAGAAAAAGGAAGTTAATCTAGATCATATAAAGCACAGACCCTTGAGAGCTGCTTGTTCGATACACCTTTTCGCTGTATAAAAGCTTTTCGGATGTGTTCTGGTTGAAAAGAAATACCGGTGATCAAAAGCCTCTGAGGCCGATAGCGCTAAGAATTCCAGTGCTACTTCTCCAGAAATGGAAAGAAGGAGAAAGCGCAGCCGTAACACCTGCTCTTGCTTTATCTCCGGCTCTAGGCAGCCATCGAGAAGCATGAGGCCGATCTCAGACAGCTGATGAAGAGGTGTGAGGAGATGAGGAAGCTCTACACTGACATATTGGTAATCCCTGAGTTATTATTTCAATATCTTCTGTTGGGTTGCTTTGGGAGACGGATGGGCCGGGATCTTCGGCTATCTGGAGATTGGCCTTTCTCTGCTTATCTGTGCCAGGTGGACTGAGGTGGAAGAGGGGAATACATTTCAGCCCACCCATTCATCAAGGTTACAGTGTTTTTTTTTTTTTTCTCTCACTGTGAGGGACATGATGCTGGATTGAGATTGACGTATGATAACAGTTTTCTATGATATCCAATGTTTGTTTGTAACAATAAATATGTGATATTTTTTATTTATTTATTTTTTTGGCATACTGAGTTAGTAGACAGCAATTTATTTATTTTTTGTTTATTTTAATATAACTGAATTACAGGGTTGAGGAAAAAAATAAACAAAGAAAATAAATACCCAAAATAAACGTAAAAATATATATAAAAATATAAAATAATAATAAAAAGCTTTTTAAAGATAAAATAATTTTTTTCAGTTCATTAAATATTTGTATAAAAATAAAATTCATAATACACAACAAAAAAGAAAAGAAATTTTGCTTTGCTAATTTTAATGGCCTTCTGGGTAAATTTAATACAAGTTAATCGTCAAATTCAGTACATTTGACACCTCAGACTGAAAGTGATCATATTTTTCATGTTACATCATGATATACACTAACATTTAAAATTTTGGGGTCAGTAAGATTGTTGATATTTCCTTATTTACCAAGAATGCATTACATTGATCAAAATTGATAATAAAGACAATTATGTTTCAAAGGATTTCTATTTCAAATGACTGCTGTTCTTTTGAACTTTCTATTCATCAAAGAAAACTAAAAATGAACAATAAGATCCATCACGGTTTCAAATATGAAGAAGCTCAGCTGTTTTCAGCACTGATAATAATCAGAAATATTTCTTGAGCAGCAAATCAGCATATTAGACTGATTTCTGAAGGATCATGTGACACTGAAGACTGGAGTAATGATGCTGAAAATTCAGCTTTGATCACAGAAATAAATGACATTTTAAAATATATTCAAAATTTGTAATAATATCCCAAAGTATTACTATTTGTACTGCGTTTTTGATCAAATAAATGCACCCTTGATGAACAGAAGATCCCAAGGTTTTGAACGATAGTGTATGTGCTATGTTTCTACTTATTTCTGAGAGAAAACAAAACAGTGTAACTGCTTTGTGCAATGAAAGACCAGCTGGATTGAATCGGGGCCAAAAATACTCAGCTTTCTTAATAATAAAGAATAAATTCTTAGGGAAACTCCTTTTCCTCTGTTTGTAACGTGCAATGTATTTCCCAGCTGTCCCAATTTTCTTCCAAACCATCCATAAAGACTGCGAGTGGTTCATTGTGAACATTCAGCCTATTGTGAGCTTGACAGGATGAGGAGCGAGTCTCCTGCCAGGGATGAGAATCGCTTTAGTTTCACAATTACAGCCCAAACTTTCAGCCTTGGGCAAAGATACAGCAAACAGCAACTTGGGGCTGTTGAGCCAGAAATAATGGAGAGAATAGAGCCAGGATGAAGAGAGAAACTGAGAGTGATTGGAAATAAAACAGTTTTTTTGGCCATTGTATAGTCTATTTCTCTTAGTTTATCAGCATAAAGGTTATAAAACTGGCATTTCTGGAGCCTGCAGGTGTGAAGGTGATTGGACTGGATCACAGCATTAGTTGGTCTAAAAATTTCAATTATGCCATCATTTACTCACTTTTATGCTGTTCCAAACTATGTTTTGCTTTGAAACATCTTTGTCAGTGTTTTTGTATTAGAACTTAGATTTTATTTATACTTTGCAACCAGTATTTGCAAACTAACTAGAAATACAGGATTTTATAAATACAGGATTTTATTAATTATTTATTTATTATTGTTTTGTTTTTGAATATTAGTTTTTTTTTTTTTTTTTGGTTGAACATTGTTAATTTTTGAGTTAAAATTTGTTTTTTTTTAATTGTTTTTTTTTTCTTTTTTTTTTTTACAATGTTATTTTAAATATGACTGAATTTATATATGTGTGTATTTATTTATATAATGGTTATTAATAATAAAAAGCTTTTAAATATATTTTTATTCAATTTATTAAATATTTGGATTGATATATTTTATAGTATATATAAAAATAATACTACACAATACACAATATAGAGAAAAATATATTCATATTTTGACTTTCAATTACAAGATGAAGCCATTTGTATTGTACAAAGCACTAAATGAATAAACAATATCACTATTCATTTGGTTTCTTTTTTTTCCACAGATAAAATTCGGAGAGCCTTTGGATCAAGACTCACAGGAACTTTTCGGATGGATTTGTCAATTTATCAGTGACTTCAAGAAAGTGTACTCTGAATACGCTCAATGAAGCTGAATTTCCATTCACATCTAATGCAGTAGGTGTTTGTATGTCTGAATTTGCACCTGCTTCATAAAATTTCATTGGGAAAGCAACTGGACTGTCTGTGGAAACAGACTTATCTGCAGACTGCGAGCGATGTTTTCTGGATCTTCCCCAGTGCTGGTGTTTGGTTTGATTAAAAGTCTTGGCGAGCTTCTTTGACCCGTTGCAACAGCAAACAGCTCGTTTCTCAGAGGATTTCTGGAGGCACGTATCATTTTGGTTCTCCTAAAGTGTACCTATAATGGATGTCAGTGGTAAATTCACAGATGGCTGGTGTGAAAGAGGCATTCTGGTTCAAACAGCCAGTTGAATGGCTTCCACGTGCGTCTGCTGAATCGCCGGCTCTCTCTGTGGCCTTGAGCGCGTGTGTGTTTTCTGGATGATACAGAGTCGAGTCCTGCGTGGCGGTTCAGCAGAGGACATCTGCATTTCACACGATTCAAAACAGAGTCCTCTTCATTTTTCTTTAAAGGATTTCATTCAGTAAATCAAGAGGACGAATAAAAGAGGAAGAAACAAATCTCTTTTTAAGTCTGATTCCCTTTGCATAACACTAGGATTTACATGCTGGTGACTTGTAATCCCTTTGTAATGAACATCTATTGCAGTTTGTCTGCCGTTGCAGGGATGGGTCACCCAAAAATGAGAAGTCTGTCATCATTTAACTTTGTGTCATGATTTTCTTTCTTCTGTGGAACACAAAAAGAGATTTTTAGCAGTATGTTTAGGCTGTTATTAAGCACTATTTCTATTATTGTTTCATATCCGTCTGTCCCTCCATCCTACGAACTGCTTATCCTCTATAGGGTCACAGTGGACAGATTGTTTATTTTATTTTATTTTATTTTATTTTATTTTATTTTATTTTATTTTATTTTAATTTTTATTTTAATTTTTAAATTTTATTTATTTTTATTATTTTATTTTATTTTATTTTTTCCATTCTCCAAACCACTTATCCAGAACACATCATAGACAGATGGTTTATTTTATTTTATTTTATTTTATTTTATCCATCCATTTTTATTTTATTTTATTTTATTTTATTATTTTATTTTATTTTATTTTATTTTATTTTATTTTATTTTATTTTATTTTATTTTATTTTATTTTATTTTATTTTATCCAGACAAGTTATTCAGGGGACACCATTGACAGATGGTTAATATTTTATTTTATTTTATTTTTTAGATAAGATTTTTGTGGACTAATGTCAGTAACCTGTTCCTTTCATATAAACCATATAAATATAATCATATAAACCAGCACAGTAGCAACATAGCTGTGTAAATATGACCTTTTGACATATTTGTTGTGGGCTACGGAAATACAGATTCATTGTACAATATAACAAGCCAATAAAGCGAGTTTTGCGCCATGCAGTAGGGCACATAAAGTATTCTGTGTGCCATTTCATGACCTGCAGGAGTTTGTCAGCTCAAATTCTCTGCTTAGTCAGACATAAAATGCTTTCCTTCTGCATTGTGGCAAAAATTTAGATTTTTTTTGTTGTTTTGTTTTTTTTGCAAAAATGGAGCACGATGTGCCCTTGACTGCACCGGCAATGATTATTTTATTCATTAAAGAAATATATTCACGTTAGAACACTGTAAGATTTTAATCAAACAAGCTTAATTTGTCTTCCAAAGCAGTGATTTGCATTAATAGTCGTTTTAATTTGCACTTTTATAAAATAAATAAAAAATGGGTATCTCTAAAAGCATGTCGTGCTGTCACTATCTGTATTGCTTTAGTGTCTTTTTTGAACATTTTGTACTCAAAGCCTGTGAACATGTTTAGTTTTATATTAGAAAAAGCAAAGGGATTACGACTCTTGCCTTAAATGACTTCACCTGCAAGCACATAGGGCTTTTACGGTGACATTATTTTAAATCTTACATCTCTTCATCTTCTTATAGGTGTTTTGTTACCTTATATTTTAAAAAGCTTTATAAAGCTTGTGCTTTTTCACTGTGCATGTTTTGCCGTCTCCCTCAGCTGGTGTCGAGCTGAATGGTTTCCTCTTTACAGCTGGTGTGAGTAAGTGTTTGCTGGAGTGATCTGTTAAATCAAGGTCTGCTGGTCATTATTTCCACACGATTCAGCATGTAAAGACACGAGTCTGTGGCATCTCTGCTGTAATGATGGAGGTGTTGAATCACTCTTTCAGATAATGAGACCGTGTTTTTATGTGTTGATGTTGTAGGTGGGAGAATTTATGAAGCTGTGGGATTTAAAATAATGTTTGCAAATGCAGGTATCACTGTTTTTGTTGCTCATATTTGAACAAACCTCTAACCTTACAAATTAAACGCTGGCATTTAACTTATCCCACACAGTTTGGATATATAAATATTAATATGTGCCACAATAGTGTTTTTACATAAATTTTTTTTTAATGGTATTTTTTTTTTTTTTTTTTTTTTTAGAATATACACACACTATCGTTAAAAAGATTATTTTTAAATTATTATAATTTTTTAAGAAACTACAGATTTTTTCAGCAAGGATGCATTAAATTGATAAAAAGTGACAGATATTTGTAATGTTACAATCTTTCTATTTCAGATTAATGCTGTTTTTACTTTCTATTTTTCAGAGAACCCAAACTTGTTTTATTAATTATAACTTTTATTAATATTTCATATTTACATTTTATTTTATTTTATTCTTCAAAACCTTTTATCGAGGGGACACTGTAGACAAAGTTATTTTATTATTTTATTTTTTATTTTATTTCATTTTCATTTTTTAAACTTCCTATTTATCAGATAATCCTGAAAAATTATGTATGACAGTTTCCACAAAAATATTAAGCAGCAGAACTGTAAACATCAATCAGGTGAAATGTATCTTGAACATTAAATCAGCAGATTAGAATGATTTCTGAAGGATCATGTGAGACTAAAGACTGGAGTAATGATGCTGAAAATTCAGTTTGATCACAAGAACAAATTACATTTTAAAATATATTCAAATAAAAAAAACTGTTATTTGAAATTCTAATAATTTTTCACGATTTTACTAACTTCACATTAATTTTCACATTAATGCACCTTTGTGAGCAGAAGAGACATAATCTTGAAGACCCCAAACTTTTGAACAGTATATTTGCAATATATATTTAATTTTTCCTTTGTGAAAATACATTTCTGTATGACTTTCAAAATGTCTAATGCAATAACTTAACTTTGTTCTGAGTTTCTGGCTTCTCTTTATCAGTGCACGAAGCATAAAAAGTGTAAATGCAGCAGCGCATGCACTGCCCTCTTGACCAGTGCTGCACAAAAGCGTTTAGACTGTTGAAGAAAAATCACTCCAGCCAAAGTGCTCGGCCGTGACCCCATCGTATGGACCTCAGATTAAACAATTTCTCTTGGCCTCCTTTGTGGAGTGCCTGCCAGGGGTGAAAGCAGCAAGCTGCCAATCTCTTGTCAGCCAACGCAGCCAGGCGAGATTGGGACCAAAAAGTCGCTTTTCCCCTCAGATGTATTTGGGTCACCTCATCAGAGGTAGGTTAACAGGTGGCTACAGCTCACACAATACAACAGTGTGAGCGTAATGATTATTAGTAGCTGTCACAGAGCTCAGATCTATGATTTTTCCTCACAGACATTTTTTGGGAGCCACAGGTGAGTGTTTAAATCATTCAGCTTTCTTTTCTTTTTCTAAAAAAAGTTAACTTAAAAATTTATATTCTAAAGGAATAGTGATATTTAGGTAATTTAATTCATTTTAATGTTCATGTTTTAGAGACTGACAGATTAGGTCACCTTGAACTATTTTATGGAAAGATATTAATGAAAAAAATCTCCTTTTGTGTCCCACAGAAAATACTAATGGTGTTTGGAACAACATGAAGGTGAAAAAATTATGATCGAACTTTATCAAAGAGATGGATTGTAGAAGGAATTCTGTTTGCTGTCTTTAATTTAATTTCTGTATATTTCATAGTTTACTTTCATAACGCTCATTTTTAGAGCTGTTGGAAAGACCTGCAAAAAAAGCGTGCTCAAGATTTCCTCTTTTGTGTCTTACAGAAAGCTATTCAGGTTTAGAACATCCTGAAGGTGAGTAAATAATGACACAATTGAAAAAGATTACTCTGAGGACAAAACTGTTCATATCAAAATATCAACTGTCATAAAAATGTGAAGCTTAGGAGTACAGAGTTAAGTTGGTCTCGTTTTAAAGAAGACTCTTGGCAGATTATTGTTGAAGTAAAAAATTAGCGAATTTTTATATTTTAAAAATATATACACTACCGTTCAAAAGTTTTGGATCAGTAAGACTTGTAATGTTTTTTTTTAAAGAAGTCTCTTATGCTCATCAAGGCTGCATTTATTTGATCAAAAATACAGAAAAAAAAACAGTAATCTTGCAAAAATGTTATTACAATATAAAATAATGGTTTCTATTTTAATATACTTTAAAGTATAATTTATTTCTGTGATGCAAAGCTGAATTTCCATCAGCCATTACTCAGGTCTAAAGTGTCAGATAGATAGATAGATAGATAGATAGATAGATAGATAGATAGATAGATAGATAGATAGATAATGAATGTAAAAATTCATTGCCTATTTAACTGCAGTCTGTGGAGCAAGGGAGGGATTTTCATTTTAATTCTGAGGTTTTTTTTTTTACTTTCTCTGTAGACTGGCAGATTTGTTTGGGTACCCCTAGAGAAGCCTGTTTGTTTGAACTTCAGGAAAAGTGCAAGGCTTTGTTTGATGGATTTTAATGTCATTTGTGTTCTAAGTCAATGTCAGCTTTGGGGAGCTGTTCACCCGAATGCCTTCACACCCAAACGCTGCAGGCCCAGCGTTACTTTGTGCTTTGTACAAGGGCACACACACACAGCACATAAACACAGACAACTCCACAGTCCTCCACTGATCGCTCCACAACCCACTGAATCATAACTGTGCTCTGAATCGGCCCAGTGAGGCACTCTATCTCTCTCTTTCCACAAACAGTGTCAATGGGGTCGCGTGAACTAGCCTTTTGTTCACGCTCGCGGCCCTGCTTACCTGGCTGAGCAGACAGGCAGTGTGTAGGTCACAGGGGGTTGATTCATTTGCAGCGCTTCAAGTCCAGCTCATTTATCTTACTCTCATCCAGGAATAGATTCACGGCTCTCTCTCTCTCTCTCTCTCCGGCTGCTGTCCAGCAAAAATCCAATACTCTTAATCAAATATTAACTCCTTATGTCATCATTTGTGTTAGAGTCTTACAGGGTGTACCAAAGTAATACATTCTGGAAACTTTAGAAGTTTTGAAAAGAGTTTGAAATGAGTGGAGGAAAAACAAAAAAAGAATAAATATAATACATTTTTAAAATATATTTAAAAAGACAAAATGTATATTTTATATTATGTGTATTATACAAGGGAATTTGAGACTATTTTTAGAATATTTGATTTTGATTGATTGATTGATTGTATTTTGCATTGTATTTTCATTACTTTTATGCACATTTTTCATCGAAATCATCTTGGACATGTTACTTTTTTGGAACATTACAAATATGACAATAAATGCTGTTTGTGATGCATAAACTGTATAAATAATTTATGTAAATAATTTAAATTATATGAAACAATTATATAAATTATAAAGTAATAAATTCTGGAAACTTTAAAAGTTTAAAAGAATTTAAAGTGACTGAATATTATGAAAACATTTTATCACACATATTTTTCTTCTATATATTTTTAATCATGTACACACACACACGCACACACACACACACACACACACACACACGCACACACACACACACACACACACACACACATATATATATATAGGGCCCAATACTAACTTTTTGCCACACCTGCAAATGGCCGGTGATGTGAGAAAATTTACCTGCCAAATTTTTTTTTTTACCAGCCATGAAACTCTTTTTGCAAAAAGAGGCAGTTATTACAACTACAATGACTAAACAATGTTTTCAATTTGTCCTTTACTTTACTTTCAAGAAAAAACAACAAACACATTTATTGATTTATTAATCAATGTTCATTAACGTTTTTGAGTTTTTTTTTTGTTTGTTTTTTTGCCCCTAAAAAAACGAATTGTTTGCGGCAAACGGAGCAGGCCATCGTGTTAGTCGCAGTATCAAATACAAGCCAGTCTCTCTTTGAAGCATCGTTAGCGAAACACCATCTCTCGCTAAAACACCGAGAACCATGACATTCTGATGTTTGCTCATCATGTTTCCGTTCTATTCTGCAGTAACCCCAGGTATGTGTCGCCACATTCTTACACCGTGTTTACACCGGACGCGACAAAGCGACACTTAAAAATCAATTGAACTTTGTGTCAGTACTTCATAAGTAGAGGCAGCAGTTTAGTGTCGGGGATTTGTCGTGTCGTGCCGCGGTACAGACTTTTTTTCTTACAAACAGCTTTTGGCTTCATAAGATGTTAATTGATGGACTGGATTGGTGTGGATTATTGTGATGTTTTTATCAGCTGTTTGAACTCTCATTCTGATGGCACCCATTCACCTTCAGTGATATAATGCTACATTTCTTCAAATCTGTTCCCATTAAGAAACAATTTTCATTTTTGGGTGAACTATTCCTATCACACAATACAATCATGAGATTACAGTCAATATTCTCTTCTCTTTTAGACGGCTACAGTGGGAATATGATGGTGGTGAGAGGAAAATGAAGAACATTATGAAGGTAAACAGCCATAACAACTCACATTTATTCATTAATTTCCTGAGCAGCTCAATAGGTTCCCAGGTGAGTTAACTGTTAATTTGTGCTTGCAAATACTCCATCACTAATTTGTTCCATAAATGAAAAGCCTTGCATTGCTCAAGTTCACTCCAGAGAGTTTGAAATCAACGAATTGAGGATGAGTACAATGTGTATTATGCATTTTTCATTGACTTCTGAATCTGAACTTCATTCCTGGATCTTCTTGCAAAAGCTATTCTTGCAGTGGCTTGATTGCATGACCTTGCATTTAACGATTGAGTCCTGATGAAAGCAATTCATTTATAAAGTTATATAATCTCAATCTCCACACACACACACAAAAAAAAAAACTACATTGACCGAATTGCATTGCTTAATAGTCCGGCATTAGAGCAAATAGCATTCACAGCTCCAACTTGAGATGCATACAGCAGCGTCAAACGCATAAAGCCAAATATTGAAACGCTTCACGGCTCCATTATATTGCACATGAATTGCTTGTCCCTCATATAACTTCAGCTCTATTTTATTTATTTATTTTTGAAGCCTGATTCAGTTTTGCCATATTCTCCTGAGACCCAGCAATTAATTTGTGTCCAATGAAGTGGGCGCTTTTTTATTAGTTTGTTTGTTTAATGGTTACACACCAAACATCAACTGGACATATATGTATTTAATATATAATATATAATATAATATATTTTTAAGTATTGTTACGCATGTTTTGGGGTCTGTCCAATATTATGATATGAATATATAAATATTAATTATACAATTTGGCAATATATTCATACAGATATCATTAATAATTATTAATATTTTTTATGATGTTACATATATACACACACACATACATACACACACATATATATATATATACAGTATATGAATAATTGTACATGAATGTAATATAAAATACATATGTATAATACAAAAATATATAAAACATTTCCATTGAAGTATTGAAGAGTGTGTGTGTGTATATATATATGTATATAGAGAGAGAGAGCGAGAGAGAGAGAGTGTAATAATTATATAAATACAAACTATAATACATTTTTATTGAATTATTGTTATACATGTTTCAGGGTGTGGCCAACATTACAATAAAAATTATAAAAATAAAATTGTAATATATTAATATACATTTTGTAATAAGTTTTGTTATAATATTAATATTATTATCACGAATAATGTTATCATGTAGGCTATATTAAATATTGGTATTATTAATAATAATAATCTTAATTAAACTGTAAATAACTTTCTGTTTGCTGGGTCTCAGGTGTATATTTAAAAAATCATCTGACATTACGCAACATATCGGGTGTCACAGTGAGTTCATAGAGTCGGGCGTCATTAAGGGTGTGCGCTCACTCATAGAACTGTCTTTTGGTCGAGAGAGGAACATCCACAGATGGGCGAAGAGGGTCATTAGGGGTTTGCTTTAGTTCACGTGCTTCGTTTTATGACGCAAAACTAATATGGACAAGAAGTGTCGGTTGCGCAGGCATTGCGGGTAATTATCTCAGTGCGCACTGAGCGGATTTTTACGCGGAGACGCCAGGAACCTACGGAAAACTGCAGCTCTCCAAAACTCACCTGACCGATCCTCTGGAGTTCAAAACTATCAGAATCACACGGAAATAAGTTAAACAATCAAAAAATGACTATAGACATAAGGTTGGTGCATCCACCTACGCGCGTTTGGTGATTTGTAAATCAGCAGCTGGTGTCTGGACGGATGTTTGGCGTGAACGAGCTCAAACACGGAGCAGACGCGAAGTGACGGGACCCAGAGAGCCGTTTGGATTTGGCTACACTGGAGATCGTTCATCATGGTCCCCGTAAAGCGCTTTAATAAGGCGTTTGTCGACTGCGCGGCTCTTTTGTTCTGCCTGGCCGTCACGTGTGAGCTGGTTTTGGCTCAGAATGACACGGAACCCATCGTCCTGGAGGGCAAATGTCTGGTGGTTTGTGACTCGAACCCCGCCGACTGGAAGAGCTCTTCCTCGCCGCTCGGCATCTCCGTGCGCGCCGCCAACTCCAAAGTGGCTTTCTCTGCGGTCAGGAGCAACAACCACGAGCCCTCGGAGATGAGCAATAAAACGAGAATCATATATTTTGACCAGGTAAGGCTGATTTTTATGGTTTTATGCATGATATATTGAAACTAATAGTTTTTTAATATACTTTGACTTTTCAGACCATCTAACTTGGTGAAGGTTTAGACTAATATTTTTTGGTTACACATCCTGATTAATACAGAAAAAAAAAATTATATGTTTATTTTTTAAAGTCAATTTATGTATAGCCTACTTGCATACATTTCAGTTTTAAGTACAAAGAAATTGAAAAAAAAAAAAAAAAGCCCAACTTTTGTTCTCACACTATATAGGGGTAAGTTGTCACAGTGTCATTAAACAGCCTCTCAGACAATTAAATATATAAATGAATAATAATAAAATAAAAGCTAAAATGTAGCCTATGGAGATATCAAATTATTAATTTGGCCAACAAATATTGTATGTAATAAATTAAAAATGACGTGTGACAACTTGCCCCGTCTTTTTGTAACTACACATTGATCTGCTTTTGTAATTAATCGAATTGATGTAATATTTGCAACACTGACAGCATATTTAAAGCTTATTTTACTTTCACATAACAGTAATTTTGGATTTTTTAAAAGATCTACTTAAGTGAAACCAGTTTTATGGAGTATTCAAAATACAACAGGCATAAAGCACTAAATAATTAAATTAATTTGCCATCATTACAGCAGGTCATAATTAATTTGCATTGGTTAATAATGTTCTAAATTAGATTACTGTGATAATTGCATTAGGTTTAGAGGTCAATTAATATTTTGAATTTAATATGGACATTAACACAAGTTCACAAAATAATGTGAAGACAGAAATCAGCTGGAATGAATTCAAAATAAGTAATTTGGTTGAGAGTTCAGATATATAAATTCAGGATAGATTTTGTGAAAATATTTGTACATGAAAAGATTGTTGTGATCAGGTTCACAACTGCTTTCCTGTAAAAAAAAAAAAAAAAAAAAATCTAATTGTTCATAAATAATAAATTGCAACTGTGTGACAGCACATAAACACAGGATTCCTATTATTGCTGCAGATACACAGGCATGAAATACCACTGTTATAGGTCATTAGTGATGAGTCAAACTGCAAGGCCTGTAAAGGGCAGAGATTTGTTCTTATTGTATTGCTTATTTTTAGCTGTGTTTGTGGTGAAAGTGCTGCGTGCTGCACTCATGCATTCACACATTTTGCTTAACTTCAGCCTTTAGCTTTATGACTGAAAAATGTTAATTGGAAACATTCGTGCATGTGCTGAATTCATGGCATACTGCATTTCAAAACACTCCCATTCCATTTGATATTAACTTTAATTTCTTATGAAAGCATATAAAAAATGTGTGAATTTTTTTTTTTTTTTTGGTGCACCTGATTTCATTCAGTTCGCTTGCTTGGTCAAAGACGCGGTAGAATTAATGAAGGAACGTCATTATGCAGGGTCAGATCAAACACGGAGCCTGCATGATGTGCATCCCTAAAGAAAACCAAACTATTTTATTACCAATATCCTTGAAATGAATGAAAAATTATGTTGGAGATGAGATCAACGTGTGTTTGTTTCTCATGATTCAATTATTTCCCAAAAGGAAAAGGAGGGACGGTTGGAGACATGTGTCTCTGTGAAGATTACTTACGGCTCCTTACAACTTTTTCTCAGTGTTTACTCACCCTCCTATTGTTTCAAACCTGCCTGACGTAGAAAAAAAAATTTAGACCGTGAATGGGAACTAAAGATGTAAATCCTACAAAAGGATATAGCACTATAAATGTGGTCTTTTATAACCAATGCATTTATTTTCCAAGGTTTTTTTTTTTTTTTTTTTTTTTTTTTTTTTTTTTTAAAAGTCATATGATTTCTTTTTGTGTGGAACAGATTGAAATTCACTTCAATATTCACTGAAAGTATGAAAAGTTCATTATTAACAATAACACTGTCCATCTGTGAATGAGTCATTCTTTTGAATCAGATCTTTTAGTGAATCAGTTGATACAGGAATCTAAATGATGCGTTCATAGATCAGACTGACTGATAGATCTGATCCATTTCTCAAATTCAGCTCACTGACTCAGTGATCCGTTCACATTGGTTATGGAAAGTTAATACAACTTAAATTTTGATCTGTTCCTTACATAAACTATTGTATGCCTTCAAAAGACTTGACATATAGTGCAAAACTACTTTTATGATACTCTTATGGTGCTTTTGCACGATTTTTGATGCTTGAAAGCTCAATACAAATTTATTATAAGACACAAACTACTTGGTTGTAAATAAGATTATTAGAGCATGTTTTGCAAGAAGATACTATTTCAGTTTTTCTACTTCAAAATTTCATGTTTAATTCAATGTGTTCATCTGTTTATTTGCAATTGTTTGTGAAATTTACTAGCAATTTCACAGCTGATTCATTCATGGAACAGACTCATCTGATTCTTAGATTCAACTCACTGACTCAATAATTCATTCACATTGATCATGGGAAACATTATCAGTGAATAAGGCTTCAATTGTGGTCTGTTCCTCACAGAAACATTTATGTCTTTAAAAGTTATGAAATATTGCTTGAAAAACCCAGTCTCAATTTGTAACGGAAAAATCATTTTTCAAAGCTGGAAATATGATTATTAGAGTATGTTTTACAAGAAAATACTGTTACAGTCTTTCTATTTCAAAATTTCACTTTTAATTTGATGTCACTTGCTGTTTCTTTGTAATTGTTTGTAAAATTACTAGCAATTTCACAGCTAATTCATTCATGGATCAGACTGATTGATCAGACTGATCCGACATACTCAACTTACTGACTCAGTGATTCATTCACATTCATCATGGATAATATTATCAGTGAATAAGACCTGAATTTTGATCTGTTCCTCACACAAAGCCATTGTATGCCTTCAAAAGATTTGAAATATAGTGCACAACTCCTTTTGTTATACTTTCATGGTGCTTTTGCATCCTTGTTGATGCTTGAAAGCTTCAGTCCCGATTTATTGCGATGGAAAAAGAAACCAACTGCACTATAAAAAAAAAAACAAACAAAAAAAAAAAAAATTGCAAGCAATAACTGAGGAAAAATTGATTCTACACACTTTTTTTTTTTCTGTGTACAGAATTCAAAATCTTTCTTTTCTGTTCCACAGAAAAAGGAAAGTCACACGGGTTTGGAGCAACACGAGGGAGAGTAAATGAATTAGCATCTTAGGATGATCTATTTCTTTAATTCCCAGAGATTTCGACAGATGGCTTAGGATAAAATTGTTTCTTTTTGCTGATATACACAGGAAGCTGTGTTCATTTTGCCCTTGAGGAGCCATTATTCTCCTCTTATTGCTCTGGCTGCAGGAAAATTAAAAAATACACGGTAAAAAAAAAATAAAAAGGTGCAGGACTGACCAGCTGCCCTCAGCCACTGAGCTCCAGCACCTTGACACACATAACACTGTCCAATCACCTGTCCTGGCACGTCTCTGGCTCGCGGGATGCCGCTGGGAAAGGCTGCTCGGAGAGAAAGAGAGAGATCTGCCCTTGTGAATGTACCAAGAGCTTTGTGAACCAACAAAAGAGCTCGGTGTTTGGGATGCTGAGTAATCCTAGTGCAATATCACAGCTAGTTTATGCGCAAAGCCTTTGTTACCTTCATATAGCAAGTCCTGCGTCACTGCTGCGCCACTCTATAAATATTCATGCATCATATACAATGGAGTTCCAAAATCTGAGAGTGAAAGCATTTATTTAATTTAATACAAGAAAATCATATGAAAAGGATAGCGTAACAGTTAAAGTGAAAAGCTTTTAAATGTAGTTTAAATGCACTATATTTTAGTTCAATAATGTTTTTATTTACTATTTTATCTTTTTAGGGGATTTTATGGTACTAAATGAGCATAAACCTGAAAATGAAATTTTTAGCTTAAACTGTCGTAAATCTTGAATGCTTTGGAGCACAGATTTAAGTTTCTTCTTTAAAAGAAGACACTTCGCAGATTATTGTAGAAGTGAAAAAAGTTAAAAAGTAAAACAAAAAAAAGTTATAGAAGTTTTTATTGTTATAAAAATGCACAAAAATGCTATTTTTAAGTTGTATATGAAATATATTTTCCAAAAATAAAACAGTGTGAAAATTAATCTAAACAGGTTGTGTTTCAAATTTGAGGTTGAGATCTCAAAAAATGAGCTTTCAGTAAGATTTTGTTTTGGCGCAGTACCAAATATTTCTACTAGATGAAATTCACTTCTCATTCATTTCCGATTTGGTCATTCATATATATATTCATATTGCTATATTCATATAGCAAGTGCCAAAACCTTTACCATTCTGATAGAATAAGAATGATAAAGGTCATTCTTACTCCCCCCAAAAAACAAAAAACAATACAAAACAAAAAAAAAAAACATATTTCAGTCAAAAATGACTAAACAGCACCAGGGGGTTAAGAATGTTTAGATATTTGTATTGGAAGATAAGACAAAATAATCATTTGCACTGTACAAACGGGGCACATAATCAATATCGCAATATGACTTAATCATTTTACATCAGAACTTTCTTTTGTTTGAACGGCTTCTAAATCTGAAACTTTCCTTTTTAGTTTCAGGTTTAAAAATTTCCCAGATATTTAAAGTGCTTTTAGATTTTTGGACCTCAGTGTTGTATGTATATATATTTGTGACCATTCATAAAAAGCTGAACAAGTATGAATTCTCCCTTTTGTTTGAGTTCTTCTTCAGCTTTAATAAAGTAAAGATCAAAAGAGAGAGTGCAATGTACAAATTTACCTTTGTGTGCTCAGAGGGTCAACATACGAACTCTGTCTACTCATCTTTGTGTCTACAAGGTGAAAACAATAAATACACTTTCTTTTTGATGTTTACTTCAATCAGTTTTTCGAACATAACCTGAAATTTCATCAGTTTTGAGAGCACTGTGTTTTTAAGCCTGCTGCAGGACGTTTGTCTCTAATAAAATTTGATTTAAGTTTAGTTGTCCTACATTTGTGCCAGATTAGTAATTGGACCTTTTTTGTTTTTTTGCCTAAATCCAGGAAGATGACATCGGTGGACTGTAAGGTGTTTTATTATAGTTTGGCCATCTAAAATAACAGAAGAAAATGCATTGTTTTTATTATAATTTTGTAGGTGGAATGATGCCGTTATTTAAATCATACCCAAACCCTAAATATTAAAATTCAGCACCAACTCCCACACTATTTGTGCATGAATGATACCTCATATTATGTAGTTTTTTGAATGACATAATTACAGTTAAAAAATACAGTAAAAATACTGTGAAATATTATTATAATTTAAAATAACTTTTTTATTTGAATGTATTGTTATTTATTGCTGTGATCAAAGCAAAGAATGATTTTCAGCATCATTACTCCAGTCTTCAGAGTCACATGATTCTTCAGAAATCATTATAATATCCTGATTTGCTGCTCAAGAAACATTTCTTATCAATGTTGAAAACAGTTGTGAAAACTGTGAGAAAGAACTGAAATAACCATTAAACTATTAAAATCATAAAAAAAATAAAATGGGTATGTATGCATGTATGTGCATATATATATATATATATATATATATATATATATATATATATATATATATATATATATATATATATATATGACAAAAACAAACAAAAAATTTAAATGGAATATGTAAAAATAAAACAGATTGAAAATATAAATTAAACCCATAATAGTATCTTAATGATAGTAAAATAAAACTGATTTAAAATACCAATCTTTTGTAACATCATAATTTCACTTAATTTCTATTTAATGTGTCTTTGCTAAATATAAATATTTTTAAAGCGTTGTTTTAACCACTTGTTAACAGTGTTGATTTACATGTTAATTTGAAAGTCCTAGTTCTTTATATCTTCATTTTAATGAATCAATGCCTTAAACTGACCAATCTTTTAAAAAGATCAGTCTATTAGTCTTTGCTGTTTCAGTCGAATAAAACTTAACCAAACATTACAGGCCTCTAGAGCGTTTCCCCTGTCCAATAATCATCCGGTTTTCATTACAAGCACTGCTAACTGCAATTGTGATTAACATGTAAATGCATTTATGATGCCTCTGTGTTAAAAAGTATTTTTGTGCTATATACCCTGCTTCAGATGCAGTTTCTGTCTTTTGCACGAGTGAAAATCCACCTATGATTGATTGCCCTGCATTTGCTATAGTTCATGGTGCCACATCACCAGATTAGAGTTGAATGACAGTCAGTAGGAAATCCTGTGTTGTTTCACTGCTGAGGAGAATTATTGAAAAGTCCAGCTGTAAACATGAGTGCATTCATATTTCATTCCTGCTGCCTTTTGTAATCTCACTCTAATGCTTTTTCAAGGTCTTTCTTTGAGATTTTAGCATCACAAGCATACATAGTTCACAGAACAAATAACTGTACAGTATGGATAGGATATTTCATTGTGTGTTGAATCAGGTCTGACACCTCTGAAAAACCTCTTTTGCAGGTCCTTGTCAACATAGGAAACTATTTCACGCTGGACTCCGTCTTTCTTTGTCCCCGGAAAGGAATCTACAGCTTCAACTTCCACGTTATTAAAGTGTACCAGAGCCAGACTATACAAGTAAGCACTGACTATATCTCTCACACAAAGAAAATATTTAATCAGTTTCATTTTAATATTGTATTTGAGTTTCATAATGAACAGAGTTAGAGAAATAGGAAACTGGGTAACATTTGAAGCCTGTATAAATATTGCATTTTAAAAGTATTCTCAATTCAGTACAATACAAGGTCTTACAGTACACTTTATAGTCAGTATTCTCATGAATTATTGCAACTTAAAGTTAAAAATAAAAGTTTAACCATCTACATATAATCAAATTCATTATTTATCATGCAGGAACTTCTAATAACTCCTGTTTTCAGTGCTTTTTCATATACAGGTGCATCTCAATAAATTAGAATGTCGTGGAAAAGTTCATTTATTTCAGTAATTGAACTCAAATTGTGAAACTCGTGTATTAAATAAATTCAATGCACACAGACTGAAGTAGTTTAAATCTTTGGTTCTTTTAATTGTGATGATTTTGGCTCACTTTTAACAAAAACCCACCAATTCACTATCTCAACAAATTAAAATACTTCATAAGAACAATAATAATAATAAAAAAAACATTTTTAGTGAATTGTTGGCCTTCTGGAAAGTATGTTCATTTACTGTATATGTACTCACTACTTGGTAGGGGCTCCTTTTGCTTTAATTACTGCCTCAATTCGGCGTGGCATGGAGGTGATCAGTTTGTGGCACTGCTGAGGTGGTATGGAAGCCCAGGTTTCTTTGACAGTGGCCTTCAGCTCATCTGCATTTTTTGGTCTCTTGTTTCTCATTTTCCTCTTGACAATACTCCATAGATTCTCTATGAGGTTCAGGTCTGGTGAGTTTGCTGGCCAGTCAAGCACACCAACACCATGGTCATTTAACCAACTTTTGGTGCTTTTGGCAGTGTGGGCAGGTGCCAAATCCTGCTGGAAAATGAATTCAGCATCTTTAAAAAGCTGGTCAGCAGAAGGAAGCATGAAGTGCTCCAAAATTTCTTGGTAAACGAGTGCAGTGACTTTGGTTTTCAAAAAACACAATGGACCAACACCAGCAGATGACATTGCACCCCAAATCATCACAGACTGTGGAAACTTAACACTGGACTTCAAGCAACTTGGGCTATGAGCTTCTCCACCCTTCCTCCAGACTCTAGGACCTTGGTTTCCAAATGAAATACAAAACTTGCTCTCATCTGAAAAGTATTTAGTATTTTTTGTGTATTTCATCTTTTTTTTTTTTTTTTTTTTTTTTAGTTTGCTTATATATGAAGTTTTTTTCATTTTCCTTTTTTTCATTTTGATTAATTTGAGTAAAAATGTGTTTTCTTTACCAAGAAAGTGTCAAGAAGACTTAGAAATTAGAATTAGAATATGTTGACAAGCCAATCAGCTAATCGACTCAAAACACCTGCAAAGGTTTCCTGAGCCTTCAAAATGGTCTCTCAGTTTGGTTCACTAGGCTACACAATCATGGGGAAGACTGCTGATCTGACAGTTGTCCAGAAGACAATCATTGACACCCTTCACAAGGAGGGTAAGCCACAAACATTCATTGCCAAAGAAGCTGGCTGTTCACAGAGTGCTGTATCCAAGCATGTTAACAGAAAGTTGAGTGGAAGGAAAACGTGTGGAAGAAAAAGATGCACAACCAACCGAGAGAACCACAGCCTTATGAGGATTGTCAAGCAAAATCGATTCAAGAATTTGGGTGAACTTCACACCTGCCCAGTGGTCCAAAGTCCTCTTTTCAGATGAGAGCAAGTTTTGTATTTCATTTGGAAACCAAGGTCCTAGAGTCTGGAGGAAGGGTGGAGAAGCTCATAGCCCAAGTTGCTTGAAGTCCAGTGTTAAGTTTCCACAGTCTGTGATGATTTGGGGTGCAATGTCATCTGCTGGTGTTGGTCCATTGTGTTTTTTGAAAACCAAAGTCACTGCACCCGTTTACCAAGAAGTTTTGGAGCACTTCATGCTTCCTTCTGCTGACCAGCTTTTTAAAGATGCTGAATTCATTTTCCAGCAGGATTTGGCACCTGCCCACACTGCCAAAAGCACCAAAAGTTGGTTAAATGACCATGGTGTTGGTGTGCTTGACTGGCCAGCAAACTCACCAGACCTGAACCCCATAGAGAATCTATGGGGTATTGTCAAGAGGAAAATGAGAAACAAGAGACCAAAAAATGCAGATGAGCTGAAGGCCACTGTCAAAGAAACCTGGGCTTCCATACCACCTCAGCAGTGCCACAAACTGATCACCTCCATACCACGCCGAATTAAGGCAGTAATTAAAGCAAAAGGAGCCCCTACCAAGTACTGAGTACATATACAGTAAATGAACATACTTTCCAGAAGGCCAACAATTCACTAAAATTGTTTTTTTTTTTTTTTTATTGGTCTTATGAAGTATTCTAATTTGTTGAGATAGTGAATTGGTGGGTTTTTGTTAAATGTGAGCCAAAATCATCACAATTAAAAGAACCAAAGACTTAAACTACTTCAGTCTGTGTGCATTGAATTTATTTAATACACGAGTTTCACAGTTTGAGTTGAATTACTGAAATAAATGAACTTTTCCATGACATTCTAATTTATTGTGATGCACCTTTAAGGAAACTCATACTTTTATTGATAAAAACAATTTCAAAAATTCTTTTACCATTAACGTACATATATTATTTTGGTTAATAAATTGTAATTTAATTGTGTGTGTGTGTGTGTGTGTGTATGTATATATATATATATATATATATATATACACACACACACACACACACACACACACACACACACACACACACATATATATGATGTGTCTTTTTGAAAGTATGTTTTTTTAAAAAAATAAAAAATCAATCATTTCCTCATAATTTATCACAAAATTGTACTTTTAAAACTGTACTTAGTATTTTAGTATTGAAATTATATGGCAATTCTTGCTTTTATAAAAATCTTGTTTTAGGAATATTTTACAGTAAACAATAATAATAAATGTATTATCTTGTTAAAAATATTACATGTATTATCTTGCTAAATACAGTTTTCCACCATAATTATAAGGTATTGCAATAATTTTACAATAATTATTTATCATAAAACAATTTTAACAATATAAATAATATAAACATAACAATATAAATATATTATAGTCCTATATATTATTGTCTTATTCAGTTTTCTAAATACTTTTAATATTAATATTATTAATTAATGTTATAGATAGTCTTATTCAGATGAATAGAGATTTTCATTGTAAATATAAGATAATTCATACTGACGTATATCCATAATGACACATATTGTAATCCACTATATATTTTATTAAATAACTGTAATCATAGTTATACTATTGCTGTAAATTATTAGCAATTTTAAATTGCTGTAATTTTTTCTGTAAATTTTAATTAGGTTTAACAAGACAATTTATGCAATTTTACTGTAAAGCACTGTAAAAATATAAACATCATTTATTAAAATTAATAATTTACAGCGATATTACTATGATTACAAAATATATAGCAGATTACAATATAAGTTATTATGAATTATATGCATTTATTATATGCAGGCTTCAAGTCAAGTTTTATGAAACATTTTACTTAATAAACTAAATGCAAGAATTGTCTATCTTTTCATAAATATGGCCACGATATGAAATCATAAATTAAGTCCTGTCACACTTGTATACTTGCGATCTCTGAGTTAATTTTCTCTCTGCATTGAAGGTGAATTTAATGCTGAATGGAAAGCCAGTCATCTCTGCCTTCGCCGGTGACAAAGACGTCACACGTGAGGCCGCCACCAACGGAGTCCTGCTGCACCTCAACAAAGAAGACAAGGTTTATCTGAAACTGGAGAAGGGCAATCTGGTAGGCGGATGGCAATACTCTACCTTTTCTGGCTTTCTTGTTTTCCCACTGTAAAGCAAACAAAAAGACCGCCACCTTTGCTGTCCAATCGTCATCGTGTAACCGGCCCTTCAGCATTAATTGGAGGCTCTCAAATGGAATCATAATTCCAGACATTCATTCAGCTGTTGTCTATACGGACTACTGGAAAAACGCATCAGTGACGGTGAATCTGGAGAGAGGACATCTACTTCAGTGCAATATCACTTTCTGCTGCAAGTCACTCTTCATAGATCCAGGAGGTTCAGCACATCACATCACACTGTTTGTTCGTTTCGTTGTGGATGTCTGTACTGCTTTTCTTTAGCGTGTGGTTTTAGTGAAATGAGGGATCCTGATTATTATTATCTGTTAATAAGGTCATTTCCTGTCAGAGAGGAAATGCACAAAACAATCTTGCCGCTTGAGGGTGCAATATTTCAAAAACCTTTGCTGGCAAATTTACATTAAAATAAATAAATACAGATTTTAAGTTGGCATTGTTTTCAGAGCAAATACACCTTTCTATGTAAATTAGACTTGTTAAAGGAATAGTTCGCTTGAAAATGTGAAAATTTGCTGAAAATGTACTCGCCATCAGGCCGTCCAAGAAGTAGTTCGTTTGTTTCTTCATCAGATTTGGAGAAATGTAGCATTTCATCACTTGCTCACCAATGGATCCTCTGCAGTGAATGGGTGCCGTCAGAATGAGAGTCCAAACAGCTGATAAAAAACATCACAATAATCCACAAGTAATCCACACCACTCCAGTCCAGTCCATCAATTAACATCTTGTGAAGTGAACAACTGTGTGTTTGTAAGAAACAAATCCATCATTAAAGCGTTTTTAACTTCAAACCATTGCTTCCAGGTAAAATAAAAGTCCATAATCCATAATAAATCTTTCACCAGTGAGAAGGTGCCTCGTCTGAATCAGGAGAGAAATCTGTACAGATCAAGCAAATATGTGGGTGGATTTTGATGTGAGAGATAACAGGAGATGGACTTTTTCACTGGAGGAAACGTTATTATGGACTCATATTTTGGCCAGAAGTGACGGTTTAAAGTTAAAACGTCTTGATGGATTTGTGTCTTAGAAACACTCAGATTTTTGCTTAAGATGTTAATTGATGGACTGGAGTGGTGTGGATTACTTGTGGATTATTGTGATGTTTTTATCAGCTGTTTGGACTCTCATTCTGACGGCACCCATTCACTGCAGAGGATCCATTGGTGAGCAAGTGATGAAATGCTACATTTCTCCAAATCTAATGAAGAAAAAAACTCATCTACATCTTGGATGGCCTGAGGGTGAGTAAATTTTTTAGCAGTTTTTCATTTCTGGGTGAGCTATTCCTTTAATGTTAAATGGTGAACCTATTAGCCTGACACAATTGATGTTTTAAATTAATATCCATCATGGTGGCAATGGTGTAATCCATCAAAAAGAAGAACATTATAAAGGCCATATTTCTCAATATTTTCTGCATTTTAAAGCATTGTAAGCATAGATTGCAGTAGTCGGTTGCATCCTCCAACCTGCAAGATGAAGATTTGCGCTGTGCAAATCACACTGGACAGATTTTTTTGGTTGCATTTGCAACGTTACTTGATTTGTATAATTCCTTTAGTCAGTCGAGTGCTAAAACAACACAGCGTGTAAATAAACGTGGGTGCAATTCTTTCTTAATTTGCCTTGTAAAAAAAAAAAAAGGAGGTTATGTTTTTATTTTCTTGTTAAAAATGACAGGATCGTCTCAACGGAAAAGAAGTATAAAACATAATTACTGATTTCAATCCTGCAATGTGAATGCAAAAGAATAAAAGCTCATTTTCACCGTTAAGAGGTGTTAAAGGGAATATTTTTGTGATCCGTTCAGTGACTTCACATGGAGTGTTACAGCACAGTTTGACTTTAAGAGTCTGTGACAGCACATGACAAAGAATCATGGAGGGGTGGAGGCTTCGGTGGGTGGAAAGGTGCCAATTAGCTCAGACAAGCTGCTGTAACACTCTTCAATTAACTCATTAGAATGTAAACACAGCAAGCGTATCACCGTGCCATTCATTCGCTTTTGGAATTACTGGCTGTCACTCATGAGTCACTTACACTGTGTGGTTGAAGTTACAGCTGAACTGTAGTTCATTAAAGCTGGTTAGTTCAGAAATCATGCATTTTTGTGAGACCTAATGACAACAGGTAGAGTATTGATCTCGTCACAGAGTAAATTTAAAGGGACCGTTCATCCAAAAAAGAAAAAGTGTCATTATTTACTCATCCTTATTTTGGTCCAAACCCGTATGCTGTTAGTTTTAACTATTGTTCATATTTACTACATCTTTCAACCTCAAAAAGGACAGAAAATTACATTAACAAAAATTTGTCCATATTACAACAGTCATCCTCTATAGTCCAAGCCATATTACATTGTGCAACCATTTTTGAATAAAAAAAGATGTAGAATTTAAATGTAAAAATTGGTTGTTCAAAATGAAATATTGACTTACTGTACACTGTCTACTGCATACCAGTGTTTTAATTTAGTTTTATTTATATACTAATATAGTATTTATTACTATTTTGAATTAGCTTTTATTTTTTTATATATTTTTTTTAATCCAGTTAATTGCCAAGGTAACATTTCTAATTTTCATTTACTTTTTTTTTTTGAGTTTAAGTATTTTTAATTTAATATTTATATTTAATTTCAGCTTTATTTCAACTGACCACACATTCATATGACCGCATTATGTTCACCACATGAACTCATTTAGTGTCATATGAGTGATTATTGTGCATTTTGAATTGAACTTGTGTAAAACTGTCTTAAAACACACACACACACACACACACACACATATATATATATATATATATATATAAACAGCATACAGGTTTGGATGGACATGAAGGTAAATTAGTGGGTGAACAATTCTTTAAAGTTTTAGTTTAGATCTGGGTCTAAAGATTATAATTAGCTCAAATGCAGGTTGACACCTAATCTTTAATAAAACTGAGAATTAGTGAGAACGCCATACAAGTTATTCAGCTAATGCATAAAGTGGCTCATTGTTTCAAAGGTGCAATAAAATTAAACATTTTCTATATTTCAGTTGATTAAAACTGATGTTTTAATGAGAGATTAACTTGACATTGAGTCAATTTCTTCAATGTACACACTTCAAAACCTTCAGCAGTGTTCATTAGCTGTGCTTCATCAGTTTCTGTGAAAAGCTTTTCACATTGTGACACAGGTCTGCCACTTATTAGCATCTAATAGATTCTTGCTTAATAATACATTTTTTATTAAACAAACTCAATATTTGATAGATTAAAAAGTCAAGAGAGTGAATGTTCAATCAGCCGTGTGACCATAAAAACCAGCCGCTGTGGCCGTTTGAGCTCCAATCAACTTTCAGATTTAGCACAATCTTTATGACTCGCGCAGCAAATTGAATACTGTGAGCCGCATGTAAAAAATACTCCCCTCACTTTTCACTCTGTATGCCAAATGTTGCATCTGTCTTTGTAAATATTTAATTTTCATTCTCACTATGTCACTATTTTTACACTAGATTTGCCGAAATGAAGTGTCATATTTCACGAAGGACAGATTGGTGTAATACTGTTAGTGATTTGAACCTGACGTGTCACATGACCGATTGGTGTCATCTGTAGTTCAAACTGTCTGCCATACATGTTTTATGCTCTAATGAGTCATTAGTCTTTTAGCAGGCTGGTTATAATGGACTTCAGAATTAAAGCTAATATTAAATAGAAATGCTTGGGAAAATCATACTGAAATTTTTGAATCCACATGGCAAGTACCTCAGAAACTCGTAACACTGTCTTGTTTTCATTTATGTTGAAAGCTTTGTCATATTTATATGTAAAACACCTATTTTTATATTATTTAAGATATTTTATATCTGTGAACGTTCTTGTGTTTATGTGCATCACGGACATTTGTGAAACTTAAATGATGGCGTTTGGATCAAAGACTTTATGGTTGAAAACATGGAGATTTCATACGTTTGCATTGGTGAATATGGTGTGGCGACAGAAAGACTTGCGAAAATGTTTTGCATCAATACTGAAACTTTTTTCCCCTCATTCCTAAATGTCCACACCGAACGAGAGACATTTAAGACTGAAATGGTTAAAAGCCTAAACAACAGCAGAAATCATGTAACTGAACCGCATTAGATGACAAGAGGGACTTGGATAATGAAAACGAGCAGCATCTGGTCTGTGTCATTGATTACTAATCACCGAAATGTGTTTGACCACATGGTTGGATTGTTGCTGATTTTAACAAAAAGCCTTTAAACCATCATGTGTTTCTGTCCAATTAAATTGAAGCATCTGTAATGAAAATGAGTCTTTGTTCATTTCGCGGCTGGATTTTAAAAATCACTCCAATCCTTGGAGTTCATAGGATTAGGTCCGATGTTATTCTGTGCATGTGAACACAGGGATTTGATTGAACAGAGAATATCTTACACACAGTATTATGTATCTGTAACCTCAGATTCAAGGCTGCGAGACTGAGTAAACTTTCAATCCACAGACAGATTTTTAGTCTTTTGTTGTTTAACTAGTGCTTGGAGCACTATTTCTGCACATACTAGTGTTCACCCAAAAAATTTAAGATTTGCTAAAATGTACTTACCCTCCGGCCATCTAAGATGTAAATAAGTTTGTTTCTTCATCAAATTTGGAGAAATGTAGCATTCCATCACTTGCTCACCAATGGATGCTCTGCAGTGAATGGGTGCCGTCAGAATGAGAGTCCAAACAGCTGATAAAAACATCACAATAATCCACACCACTCCAGTCCATCAATTAACATCTTGTAAAGCGAAAATCTGAGTGTATGTAAGAAACAAATCCATCATCAAGATGTTTTTAACTTCAAACTTCGCTTCCAGCTTAAATACAAGTCCTCTGTCCATAATATTGCTTTCTCTACTGGAAAAAGTCGTCTGAATCAGGAGAGAAATATACACAAGCACTGTTGACAAGTGAAAACAGTCCAAAACAGTTCTACACAAATACGTTGACAGATTTTGATGTGAGAGGACAACAGGAGATGGACTTTTTCACTGGAGGAAGCGTTTTTATGGATTATGGACTAGCGACAGTTTAAAGCAAAAACATCTGAATGATGGATTTGTTTCTTACAAACACGCAGCTTTTTGCTTCGCAAGATGTTAACTAATGGACTGGAGTGGTGTGGATTACTTGTGGATTATTGTGATGTTTTTTTCAGCTGTTTGGACTCTCATTCTGTCGGCACCCATTCACTGCAGAAGATCCAATGGTGAGCAAGTGATGCAATGCTACATTTCTTCAAATCTGTTCCCATGAAGAAACAAACTCACCCAAAAGTTTTTGAGTGAACTATTCATTTAAGATGTGGTAACATTTACTGTTCTATATCAATTTTCACAGGTGAATTCAGTCATTTCAATAGAAATTTATGCATTCTGGAATTTCGAATTAACATCAGGTTCTGTTGGTCATGCAAATTTGCTGCATTGACCCACAAAAATATGCTTGGTAAGTGATTTTTGAACAAGTTGTATTTCATACGTTCATATTGACATTGTACAATGGACCTTTTTGTCCATGAAATTTTGCTAATGTGATCATACCTTTAGGGTTATTGCTTTAAACAAAACACTAACCTTTAACTCAAGCCCTAGCAACCACTCACAACATCTCAGCATCCCGCATTCAACTTTTGCATGTGCAAACATTTTCTCCAGAAGTGCCCAAATCTGGACTTAACAAGGATTTCACATCAATGTGTGACATTAAAACCATTCCAGTCACCGTTTTAGCACATTTATTTGTTAGTAAACACTTTTTGTTGCCAACACAGGAAATTAGACTTGCAGAAAATCACTTGAGAATTCGCACTGGGATGCCCGCGGTTATTTGCTAGGAAATAACAATAATTAAAAATAGTGACCCACAATCAATAGCATTTTGTGAGTTATCCGGTTCACCACCTCAGATTGACCACCGGGCGAACGTGTAATAAATCCTTTATAATCTGAACGCTTTTAAAAGTTTCCCACTTAGCAGCCGAACCTCATTGGGGTGAACAGCACCAGTCCAATTACTCTAAATATTAAATCACCCCCGAGCAACAAAAGCACGCCGGCTAAACGGATGCCTCCGTCCAGCAACAGCCAATTCTGCACATTTCACCAACTGACATTATGCAGAATCTGCACTTCTGTTTCTGAATAATTGGTCAATTTGGCCATTTTCCTCTCACGGTTTGAGAATGATAAATATGTTGTTGTGGAGGATGAACACAATGGCCCACCAAGCACCCGGCGGACACCTTAGTAGGTAGGATGGATTTTACTGTGGGATGCTTGCAAAGTCCCTGTTTACTGGCCTCTCCTCATTTAATATTAAACACAGGAACAGCAACCTGTTCCTGTTATATAAACACAATATAAAGCAACCATCAGTGAGAGCTATTAAAACACAACCGAGTTGGACTAAAAGAAAAGAGATGAGAGAAAATACCTCAGAAAATGAGAAGAAGCTGCATAATGTTGTGCATTTGGATGAATTTCAAGACTCAAGTTATTGATTTGTCCGTCCGTCTTGCGAAAGAGTTTTGGGCACCGGTCCTGCTCAGTGTGTCTGAGGAAATGAGAGGGTCCTTGGTAATTATTGTCATGAAAGAAATTATTCACAGCTGGTGCAATTAGTCAGGAATTATCAAGATTCATTATTCATGCTGTGAGTCTTGCATTGTGCAAACAGCCAATTACATGACACCGTGTCCAGATTGCACAAACATGCATATAGGTATGCCTTCGGAGACAGGTGTACAATAGTATTAAACTAATGTAATGCAATATTATTACGCATAATAATTAAGCTTAATGTGAATTTGCTGGAGCTTGTGCCTAATTGAATATTTTTTCGTTAACTATTTCAGTCTGTTTATCATTTGGTTTGTGAATTCTTGGAATAGTATGAGTCATGCTTTTATTAAATTTTAAAAGCTGTCCTCATTCACTTTCTTTAAAAAACAATGCTTGGGATGTTCTGCCTAACATTTATTGAAGAAAGCAATGCAGATACATCTAGTGCACTCAAAATATTTTTGATTTGACCTCCTAAATGCTCTTTTTTTAACATTACAGAAATATGTTAAAGCAATGTTAAAGAAATATGTTAAAGCACAAAGCAACTTAACCTATAAGGCAAAAAATATATTTTCTACCAATATATATATATATATATATTTTTTTTTTTTTGGCCATTTTTAAAATATGTATTAAAATATAAATATATTTTTAAAACCCTCTGTATATTTCAGTCCAAGACAATACATTCATGTCACATCTGAAGAAAAGATTTTGTTGTTTATAATGTGAACATATAACACATTTGAATAAATTTAATAAATAAAGTAATGGATAAAGCCTAAATGTAGGCTACTGTAAGACTAAAAATGTCTTGCCCCTAAAATACTTTTTAAAATATGAAGATTGAAAGTAAATATATTTTAAATTTCAGTAATTTATTGAGCTTAACCGTTTGCAACATATATTTAAAATATTTTTGGCCATATATAGAAAATATACTGTTTTTTTTCCATATGGGAAGTTAGTATCAAATCAGAATTTACATAAAAGACATTAAATAACCTCAGAATTTTCTAATTGTCTCATAATCATTCATTTTTATTTACAGGTGATGAAGAATTGGACAATTAAAATGTTTTGTTTTGGATGCTTCCTGCCTAAGTAAACACAACAAACTAGAAATATCTCACTGTATCTAACTATCATCAGCACCTTCAAATGGAGAGACTTGTGTTGATTCAGTGGAAAGTTCATTTGGCTAATACAGCACAATAATTCCCCAGTCTCAAGGCAAGCAAATTGTAAAATAGCTATGTCTGCATGTTTGAGAAAAAAAATCAAAATGTTGTGTTTACCTTACGATTCAGCGAACACCTTGTCATAACAACAACCGGTCAATAAGCACACTAAAGTCTCATAAATCTAAAGTGTTACAGTTAAAATTTCCATTTCAAATGAAACATTTGCGAGAAATGACTCACATTTCAGTGAGTCAGTTGTGAATTTAGTAACTGAACGATTCACTGAGTGAGTCTGATTCAAACTGCTAACTCGCGAATGAGTGAATATTGTGGCTAGAAGGGATACAGCTCCGAACGGAAACTAACAATGAAATTTAATTTTCTACCTATTAGATTGTGTTTTATTAACGTCTACATCTACCCCAACCATAAACCTACCCCTTACAATAATGAAAAAATAGTAATTGTTGTACAGTGTGACAAAAATTACGCTATATTGATGTGCGCATGCCCAGTAGCCACAGAACGAGTTTGACTGTGTCATGAATCTTTGTAGCAGGAACGTGTACGCATATGGATGCACATACAGTTTCACGACTTTTGTAAATGAGATTTTAAATTATTATAGGCCTAGCCATTTTCGGTTTAGTCGCAGTCTGGAGCCACATCTGGAGCCACATCATTTTTCGACCTTTTAAATGCATAAAATTAGTCAGGTAATAACTGCATATCATTATATCAGTACAATCTCTAATAACAGTTTGTTCTTGGACATCCTGGATAAATTCAGCAAAGAAACCATCCGAATTAAGCAGCTTCCTCTGTGTTTCAGCTGGATGTACTTGGAAATCAGCCCTCGAGAGCTCTGTGGGAGGACGCTGTTGACATTTAATACTCTCTGATTTCCCTTTCTAATCTCCGAACCGAGCGTCAAAAGTGAGGAGGGCAGTCTGACCGCAAAATATTACACAGTCTGCTCAACAAAGATGAGCTGTCATGAATATGAGTCGGGAGTTTTCCATAAAGGTCGGCACAGATGATTGGCACCCGTGTTTTTTATTATTATAGGTTTGTAGCTGCTCTCGAGTTTGAGCTTATAGATGGAACATGTCAAGGTAAGAGGTGATGTTCAGAATGATTGTAACGGAACAGACACGGCTTATGAGCCGCTTTCAGGTGTTGGATGGAAGACATAATGACTCTGGACAGAAATGCTTCTTATTTTTCAGACTACTGTCAGTCACGGCGCTGAGGCTTTGATACTCTGACAAAGCAGCTTTTAATATGAGTCCTGTATTGGTTTGTGTGAAGTCGAATAAAGCGATCTGAGATTCATGATGTAACATGCAGGACATTCTGTAAATCAAAAGATTAAAGTGAAAGTGAAAAAAAGTGAAAGTCGTGACGTATTGTCAAGTATGGTGACCCATACTCGAAATTGGTGCTCTGCATTTAACCCATCCAAGTGCACACACACACAGCAGTGAATAGTGAACAAACACACACACACACACACACCGTGAACACACACCCGGAGCAGTGGGCAGCCATTGCTCCAGCGCCCGGGGAGCAATTGGGGGTTCGGTGCCTTGCTCAGGGGCACCTCAGTCATGGTATCGAAGGCAGAGAGAGTGCTGTTTATTCACAATCCCCACCTTCAATTCCTGCCGGTGCGAGAATCGAACCAGCAACCTTCAGGTTACAAGCCCGACTCCCTAACCATCAGGCCACGGGAAGTCGTTCTTTCTTTAACAAAGAAATGACTGTTTAACCTTGATGTAGAGCACTTGAACAATGCTAACATTATTAAATATTAGTTGAAAATCTAGCAGTGAGAAAAAATAAACTGAACTACATTCTAAAAACTGCTGAGTTAAATGCGAACAGAACCAGTGATTGGGTTGGTTTGACCCAACGGTTGGGTTAAATGTTTAATCCAACATTCTGGATAGTAACCCAAACGCTGGGTCAAAACAACCCCATCACTGGTTCTGTCCATATTTGTACATATTTTTTTTTTTTTGTAATTTGATTTAAATGTTTTTATAAATATGCTTTAAAATAAAATAAATAAATAAATAGAATTACAGGAAAATTAGGGTTTGTTCACACTTGTAGTTGAGTTCTTTTGGTCCAAACCAAAATGAAAACAATAGGCCTACATTTAGTCCTGGTTCGCTTAGCGTTTACGCTGTTATTCATTTATTTTTTAAACCAAACCATTTTTTTCAGCTTTTATGACATATTTTGCTATGGAACGTACTGAATATCCAAAACAGTGCTGTGTGCTGGACTAAATGTGTTCGTTGTATGTGTATGGTATTTTTACCAGCTGAGAACTCGCAAAGAGTTTATAAAACACACAAATGAAGATTTGCTGCAAGGAAACGGCGGTTCGACACCTGTACTGAACTTTAATTGCCAACACACCTTCTATGACAGAAAGTACCAAGTATTCCTCATCATCACATCCTGATTTTGGTTTGTTTAATGTCTTTAGTGTGTTTTGCATTCATATTTCAGTCAAAACGCAGCAGCTCATTTGGAAGCTGAAAAAGTGAGTCTTGGTCCACTTGTTTGCACACCAAGGTTCAAAAGGCAGCATTCACACTTTTTTAAATGAATCAGTGCAATCACATAAGATTTTGTTTGTGAAAGCATCTATAAAGCTTGAGTTTTAGGCCAGTCCAGGATGGCTTGCCAAAATATAGCCAGGCCACAGTAGTAGCTGGTTGTGAACTTTCATCTTTCCCTCTATTTCAGGAAAAGAAGAAGAAGAAAAAAAAAATCTCTAGCTATGTGGTTGTGATTACAAGTTCAAATCTCTTTCTTGGCTCTATAATAGATGTTTGAATGTTTCAACACCTTTAAGAAATGTAGAGTCTCTTGTCTTTTTATTTCTTTTTTAAGGGAGCTTTCTACAAGTTTTAGAGGGAGATAATGAAGTGAAAGAAATATTTGTATGTTCGTAGATTTGTGTTGGATCTTTGGAATTGAAATGGTTATTTTATGTGTAAACATATCATACTTTTTCACTTATTTCAGTTAATGTCATAAAACTAGCGAGCTAAGCCAGTTTACTGACAGTGTTGTGTAAACATGGCTGAAGACGTGAAAAGCGGAGGAACACACAAAACGGATCAATGGAGTGAGTCATTTACGCTGGAACTGCTCCGATTCAAACTCATTCAGTTCAGGAAAAACGACCCATTCATTTTTAAATTTTGACATTGCTTGTAATGACTTTAAAAAGCACGTATAATGGGTGAAATGGAGCTTTTTGAAACTCCGAATCAGTTAAACCATATTGCGTTGCAAAATGATTCAATGTTTACAATCAAATCGCTTTTCACGAATCATTTGATTCAGATCGGGACTTCAAAGCGCGTGTCGCAAATCGTTTGATTCAGATCCAGATTTCGGAGTGGGTTTGCAAATCTTTTGATTCAGATCAGAACTTCTGAGTGCGGACAGCGAATCGGGTTTTTTGTTTTTTTCTGATTTCGTTTTTAATTAAACAGTACAAAACATCAACCCATTAAGGCAGTACAGTTATAAAAAAAAAAAAGAAAGAAAGAATGAATACATGAATACAAATCCCTTAAGAAATATAGCCATGGTTTTATTATACTAAAAGTGTATTAACCATGTTTATTTATTTTTGGTATAACCACAGTTTTTCTAATAATAACTATGGTTAAACTATGGTTAGTGTAGCAAAACCATGGTTAATTTCTTGTTAGTATGCTTTAACTATAGTAACAATTTTTCCCCCTTCACCTTTAGATGACACATAGAGAATATTTTCTCTGCTTTAGGATTGACAGAGCTTTGGATAGTTTCCATATACCTGTCTAGATCAATTTTGAATAAAGAAAAGCCAGATTTTTAAGTATGTGAAATATAGCTATCAGGAAATACACATTGTTACATTTTCCTGTATTCTCTTTTGAGTAGTCAAACAATCCAAAGAAAACATCTTTAAAACAAAGAAAAGTGACTTACAAAATTAGATTAGAAAAAAATTGACCAAAGTTTCTCTGTGTGGCTACATTGCCAAACAAGTGAATGACATCTTTCTCTGTAGAGTGACAAAAACAGCAACTCACTTCAATGTCTGACTTATATTATAATTACATCCATAAGCTTTTTGTGAAATTTGGATTAACTCAGTCTATTGCTTGACCTCTTCATATTTAAGGAGAGAGCTATAGTTTCCAAAGTCGGACATCACTTGTTACAGTTTTCAAGGATGTAGAATTTAGTAGGAATGCTATGACCCTACCAATATTCAGCAAATAAAGTTTATATCTTTTCTTGGTATTTTTTTAATCACTATTGCTAAGTGACCCAGCAACACATTTTTTTATCGTATTTATTGTATTTTATTGTAATTTATTTGTTTGGTCTATCCAATATTTTTCATAGACTTGCATTTTGAAAAAAGGGCAAACCATGTCTGATAATACAATGATAAAACACCATTTTAAGAGCAAATAATAACATTTCTGTCTCTGTGAAATGTTGTAAAGCAACACACACACAATTTCAAAAAAGTCTCTTTTAGTTTTTTAAAACTATGATTGATCCCATGCAATGAAATTTAACAGATTAATCTAGAACATCAAGACCGATGTGGGAGACTTCAGGGGAAGTACTTGTTTGGCATTTAATTATCTTCCTCTGATTTTCAAATTAGTTTTCTTTTTCATAGCAAAACTAATAATAATAGACAGTGCTGGATCATGAAAGATTAGATTTGCTTGTCTGGAGACAGCCAAGAGACGGCCTGTTCTATATTCAAATCATATGAGATTCCCACCCACTGCTTTAAAAACACTAAGATATAAAAACACTTGTAAGGCAATTAAAGAGAGAATATATGCTCAGGTTTTCAGGGAATGATTTCTCCATGGCTGGCTTCTTCTTTATAAATATTGTTTTGATGCAGATATTCCAGTTTTATTATCAGCTAAAAGCCCTTTGCAAATGAAATGTTTTTAATGCATTATGGGTCTGTCCAATTCATTTAAGTTTTATTTTTTGCCACAGACTTATTTAAAACTTCTTTATAGTTTAATTTTATAATAAATAAATTATTTATTCATTCATTCCAGTGAGACCATTTTATTTTTTATTAATATTTTAAATCAGTTTATACACTGTAAAAAGAATTCCGTAAAAATTTACGGTAAAAAACCAGCATCCGTGTTTGCCAGAATTCTCCAATAAAAAATACGGTAGCAACATTTTAGGTTTTACGGTTTTAACTTAAATTTACAGTTAAATACCGTAATCTCATTAACTGCTATAATGTTAATATACCAACCTATTGAAGTACTGAAATCTGTTTTGTACCTTTGTAATGCACTGATAACCACCAAATGCAGGTGGAGATGAGACAGTCACATGATGAACCAAAGCCCATCACAAGCAGCTTTTAAATAATAACATATATAGAAGGTGCACAGTGTCATTCACACAAACACTAAACACCATCATGGTGAGACTCATTAAACTGAAATATGCAATAAACATTAATTTAACAACATTAGGTGTAACATACAACCCTAATAAACATAATAGTTATTTCAAAGAAAACACATCCAATTTGAAATGCAACACAGGGAATTCTGGGAACGTCAATTTACTTTTTTTTTCCCCTGTAAATTTTACATTCTTTTTCACTTCCAAAAATGGTATTTCACCGTAAAATTGTCTGAAATGTCTATTACAGTTTTTCACCGTATATATTAGGGGAACTTACCGTTAACCATTTAACAGGTTTTTACTGTAGCATTTTCAGTTTTTTACTGTTAAAATCACGGTCATATCTTTATATTTTCTGCTTGCATTTTAATTTTATAATTGTAGTATTTTGTCTTGTTTTTTATTAAAAAAATTTATACACACATCTATATAGTTTTTTATTAACATTTTTTTTTTAATCATTTAATTAAGATTTATTTCATTTCAAGTAACAATTAAAATTTTTTAGTTTCAGGTCTAGTTTTAGTTATAATAACCCTGATCCATTCATTTATTTATTGATTGAACATTGGTGTATATTGTCATAATATTATCATAAAAGCCCATGGTAAAATCTGTGATGCACAACCTCAGACAGACAGTATCTGTAATTAGCTAATACTCCCCTCTAGTACATTTATAAGCATTTCATTCATCTGTGATAGTAAATCCTTGAACGTTTTTCTTGGAGATTTCTCCAGTTTCCAGGGAAACCTTTCAAAAAACAGACCGATCAAACCTTTGAGATAGAAGGACAGCGGAGTCAGCTGAGTCATTACCTTGTGTGGTACATAGAAAACTAAGCGACGAATCAGTGGTTTCCCTCCGTGAGCAAACATGCTTTGTCTGCTCCCTTTATGATAAATGACTCCTGCGTCTCATCCGATAATCAAAAGCTATATATGGCAGACCATAAGCTAGCCTTGGAATAGCCTGAGGACAGAGGGATAATATGTAACACTGTGACAGAGGACAGATTCAACGGTTTGCTGTTTATTGACACCACAGGCATCCAGATCTAATTTATACAACAGTCAGGCCAGGTAACAGAAGCACTCCCTCTGAATAAATACCTAAAATACCGAACTGAAGGGGAAAACTCTAGACAGAGATTTAGAAATGGTACTAGCTGAGTTAGCTTGTACTGCATTTGTTTCCATATTTCTTTTATTAATTAGAACTGTTTGCATAGGCAAGCATCAGTATTGTTATTGCTCATATTTACTGCTCTTCTTCCTCCTCAAAGGGAACCTTGTGCTACAAACAGAATTAAAAGGCTCACAGTGATTACATTTTTTTGTGGCAATACAATGGGCCATAACAATCATCATAAAACAGAATAGACAAAAAATAGGCATCAAATTTTACTTATGCTGTATATCGTTCTGAAAGACAATGTTAGAAACAATGAGCATGGATGGATGGATCTAAAATTTATAGAAAATGGATGGATGGATAGATCTAGAATTTCTATAGATAGATAGATATATACTGTAGATAGATGGATAGATCTAAAATGTCATTAGATAGATAGATAGATAGATAGATAGATAGATAGATAGATAGATAGATAGATAGCTCTCAGATTTCATGGACAGATAGATTCCTCTAGATCTTGCAGTTAAGAGGGACATTATTGCAAATGTGCATTTATCAGTCACTAAAAGCCCTTCGCCATCAAATCCTTTTTTTCCGTCTTTTCCCTCCTACTTTTCTATCTCTACATATTTTTGTGCTGTTTTCTGCCTTTCGATGGATTCTTGACTTTACAAAAGCTGCTGAGAACAAGGAATCGTGGTCTGTGTGGATGAAGCACCATCCATCAAATGACCTCCTCCGAGACACGCAAACTACCGCGAGGAGCAGCTGAAAAGTGCTGCTGGGGTGAATTCTCATCTTTGTCTGTCATAATCTTTGCATTTTGCATCAGTGTGTGAGATCTAGAAGCGAGAGGTTCATGTTTCCATCTGTCCATCATCATTTTCAAATCTCCACTGGCACAGCGGTGTCTCTGAGAGATCGGGCCTTTCGTCCCCGTTGCGGGGGTTTCAAGGCGTGTTTCATTGCGTGTTCTGTCAGATCAGGGGTTTCTCAATTAACTAATTCTGATGCAGATGAGCAAAGGGGAATAATCGAGGGAGATGTTGATGCAGAGTGGTTTATTAGTGGTAGAACAAAGCAGATGGCATCTTTTTTACACATCCTCTTCTTAAAGAGCGCATATCAGGAGAAATACAAATTTTCTTGATCCTGTGAGATGAGAGTTCATCTCATTGCGAAAACGCTCTACTCAAAACTCCCTAGTCAGGTCAAAAAGACAATTTATTGGTAATACGCTTCAAAAACATTTGTTGTGTTACATCGTTATGCCAATAGGTGGCGACAAATGACTGTTTTAACAGTGAATCATTGAATCATTCATTCAACCGGTTCGTTCGAAATACTGTTTCAATCAAGAAAGAAACGCGACTGGTTTTGAGTGAGTTACTGAATCAATGAACCGTTTCGTTCAAACCATTGATTTATTCAGGAACACAACTACGGAGAGGTTCAGCTGTTAATTACATTGTTTGTAAGTATTTGAAAGCGCAATACAGTACACAATATATTGAGTTTTGTACTTTACACATTCAAGTTTCAATTTCAAAGCTTAATCTTTTTATTTTTAAATCTTATCTCATATTTAACAACGTCCCAGGTTTCAGTCAGATCTTTACAGTTTGAGTGGCACATTTAAGCACAGATTGTTTTGTGAACTTGTTAATACGTAATTCTGGTTCTGAAAATTGGCTGTTACATTAAGGATCACACAGATAAGTACTGTTTTTGAAAACACCGGTGTGCAGCATTTCGTACGTTAAGATGGTGCTTATGTACGTCTTAAAGGCACAGCAGGATCAAAACAATACGTATAATAATTCAGGATCAGAGTTGAAACTAAAAAACTCAATTAGGTTTTTGGTGAAGTAAAAACTGGCTAACAAGCAAAAACTAATTACATAAACAAATTATGTCTTTAAATAACACATATTCTTACACCCTCATACTCTTGTGTAACTTCTATGTTTTTTTTTCCTTCTTGAGGCGCTTAACATTTCACTTTTGTCGATATAATGAAAAAGTTGTCTCTGGCAATTATTCATAACTAAGCAAAATAAGTAGCAAAAGAACATGGTTACCACAGCAGAAATGTAAGAAAACGGCAATAGGTCATATTTCATAGAATTAGACGTCTATGTGAAGAAATGTATGTGGGAGGAAAATTGTGAGCCCTTGCATTCTGTATAACTTTGAAATGAAATAGCTTATTTATTCTAGTTTTTTCCCCATTAATTTTATTCATATCAATGAAACATTGTTAAAATAACGAACAGAGTACATAGCTAGTTATTTATTTATATAAACAAATAAAAGCATAACCCAAAATAAATACAGAGCTCAATGTTCATTATGCCAGTGAATTTACAATTACAATACCAACTAAATCTCCTGATAGGCAGGCCCGGATTAACACAGTGTAGTGCCCTAGGGGGACCACATTTGAAGTGTCCTAAGCGCAAACACAAATAATGTAGCCTATGCTGATCGGGTCAGTTGCACAGGTGCTCCTAAATATGTTTTGATAGTCGCACACAGTACTTTTCAGTCGCAAATGCGACTAAAATGGTTGCACTTTATAGCCCTGGCTATTTTCTCTCTTTTTTTTTTTTACATTTCACACAACCGCTAAACTTATGCTGCCTGTCTATCGTGAATTTAATATTCAATCAGCGGGCTTGACTCTGACTGGGGGGAGGGGGCAAATACACTGTGACCTGACCCAATAGCAACTCTTTATATGCATATATTTAATATTTTCCAAGTATATATTGAATCATTAACTGTTCATTTGTATGTATCTGCATGTCTTCCTGCAAAATAATATATATACAAAACATGAAAAATATTTTAAAGGCCTTGTCATTATCTTAATCACTTAGTGCCCCCTATTGGCTGGTGCCCCAGGGCACTCACCCAATCCCGTCTATGGATAATCCGGCCCTGCTGATAGGAGATCTCAATATGTAGTGCTTCACCAAAGGCGTCCATGGATGAATGTAACTTCTGAATGATGAAAATAATCAAGGAGTCATCTGTGAAGGGAAAATGAAGCTATTCCTACCTCATATTCCATATCTGTTCACAACAGACACCATGAAGCTCTCAACTTCTCAGCTGCAATGTCACATTGTGTCACAGCAGCACCTGAATGCAGAAAGGTGACTATCAGAGAAAAACGGACCGAAATAGATCTTAAAATCTGCCAAGTAGGACGTTACTAAATCAACATCCTCTGTCTGTTCTGGAACAACACTGCTGATAATATAATATAATATAATATAATATAATATAATATAATATAATATAATATAATATAATATAATATAATATAATATAATATAATATAATATAATATAATATAAAAAAATATATATATTACTGGATCAGCATCCTTTGTTAATTGTGGAACAACATTGCTATCAAATAATCATATCATAAAATGATAGACAGAATGATAGATAGATAGATAGATAGATAGATAGATAGATAGATAGATAGATAGATAGATAGATAGATAGATATTTAGATAGATAGATAGATAGATAGATAGATAGATAGATAGATAGATAGATAAAATCTGGCACATTTTACATATTTTGCTATGTATTATTAATGGGTTTCACCCCTGATCAAATGAACAAATAAAATAAACAAACAAACAAAAAATTCAGTAACAATAAAAAATGTATATTACTGGATCAGCATCCCTATAGTTCAGGAATAAAAGTGCTGTCAAATAGTATTATTAAAAAATAAATAACTTGCAAAATATAATAATAATAATAACATTATTATTATTATTACTGTTGTTATTATTATTATTATTATATTTTTATAATATATATTTTATATTATATTATAATATTATATATTTAATATTAATTACAAATTATATATTTTTTATTAATACTTTTTTATAATAAGAAAAATATGTATTATCGGATCAACATCTTTATAGTTCTAGAACTTTGCCATAAAATAAATAAATAAATAAATACATACATACATACATACATACATACATACACACACACACACACACACACACACACACACACACACATACATACATACATACATACATACACACACACACACATACATACATACATACATACATACATACATACATACATACATACATACATAAATAGTAAAGAATTAGATGTTATGAATGCTGCCTCTAATTAAAATCTCTTCTCTTCTAAAATTTCTAAAATTTGATCCATAGAAATGTTGTTCTATGAGGATGTTGATCCAGGAACATCTACTTTGATAAATCACGTATAAAATACAGCATAAAAATCACATTAAGCAAAAGGCCTAGTTTATCATGTGACACCAGTTCCAACTGAGCAAAACGTGAATGAAGATTCTAAAGCTAACCCTTTCTGAAAATCCATTTCTGAAAATGTCATAAAAAAGCAGGCCGCAGAGAGCGAATTTGTTTGAGGAGAATAAAAGAAGATAAAAACAGAAGAAGAGGCCAAAAGTGAGGGATGAACACTTTATCTCTCCTGTCAAATTCAGAATGTGATCCATCATTGGGGAAAAGAGAAGTTTTTTGGCAGGTGGATGCTTTCCATTTTGATCCTGAAAGGAGTGACTTATGCCCCTTTCACTGAGACAAATGTCCATAACTTTTTTTATTCTTTTGGGATGTTTTGGTGGGAAAGGTGGAGAATGTAAATGAGCTAATTCAAGCATGCAGGAACAGAAGACGAGTAAATGAATAGCAGGTGCTTGTGTGAACTCTGACCTATAGAGTCTTAATCACCACATGGAAATGAAACCTCATCGAATCAACATCAGCACTTGCTTTCTCATGTCCGCTAACAATTAAGAGGCTGTAAAGTGTAGATGAGTGTACAGCAGGATTAATATTTAGTTAACTAAAACCTTTTAACTAAACTAAAACATTTCAGTTTCTGTCCTTGAATTTTTTTTTTTTTTCAAGAAATAAATACTTAAATTCAGCAAGGATGCATTAAATTTATCGAAAGGGACAGTAAAGACATTAACAATTTCTGCCACCGTTTTCACAAAAAATATGCACAACTGTTTTCAGCATTGATAATAATCAGAAATGTTTCTTGAGTAGCAAATCGGCATATTAGAATGATTCCTAAAGGATCATGTGACACTGAAGACTGGAGTAATGATGCTGAAAATTCAGCTTTGCATCACAGAAATAAATTACATTTTAAAATATATTACAAACAGAAAACAGTTATTTGAAATTGTAATAATATTTCACAATATTACTGCTTTTACTGTATTTTTGATAACTATATGCAGCTTTGGTGAGCAGAAGAAAGTTATTTTAAAACATTAATGCACTTTAAGTTGAGCAGTAAACTGAAGTAAAGTCTTGTTCTGTTGCCCCTTGAAAATTGTGCTGCGTCAACAGTTTGATATGGGACAGATTTACACCCAGACGAATGCGACTGGACAGTAAATATCACCCTTATCTTCATGTCTAAATCTTAAAGTTTGTGTCTAACCTGAATGTGTGACCTCAAAACACAATAAATAAGTGTAGATGCATACAAGCAAATAAATGTCCCTGTTGCTGAAAATATCCATTAAATATAGACTATAGATTATATAGACATCTATTTAAAAATAATTCTAAATTAATTATAATTAATTAAGTTCAAAATTAGTACAATTAAAAATGATAAAATAATTACAGTTAAATAACATTCAAGATCACTATTTATCAGGACAAATTATGCAGATTTTTTTTGATCAGATAAGCTGTTTTGTATGGCACTTTTTATTTACTGTATGCTTAGATGAGCTAAAGACTTTTAAATCAAGATTAAAATCATTGTTTATAACAAATGAAATGGCTAATATATATATATATAGGAATCGAAGGAAGATGATCAGTACAAAGTGACTTGAAGAATGTAAATGCAGCATTAGATTCTCCACATTATTCATGCGAGGTAAGGCCACCTATATGATTTCCATGCAAACGCATATCACACCAACTCATGAACAGGTGCTCACAGCCAGATCAGACACAGAAGAAATGCACAGCTTCCTATACTGTGATTCCCACATACACACACACACACGGCAGGTGTAACTGCTGGCAAGGGAATCACAACTCATTGCACAAGTGGGTAATGTGATTGCACATTTTTCTGATGAATACAGTAAAACTATCCTTGAGTAATGTAATCAAATGACAATATCTGTCACACTGATTATGTAGTGATGAAAATTAGCATGTTATTAAATTATCCATAAAATTATAGGGAGAACAGCATGTGGGGAAACCGAGCAGTCTCTCAGCCAGAAATGGCAGTTAGTGAAACCTGTGAAGTGCAGAAAAACATGCAAATGTAGACCAACTAGTGTAAGCATGAGCTGCTCTTCACATCAGCATATGCAGATGTTTAACCTAGCTAGAAATTGAGATCTCGCACAAGCTCATTTTGTGCTTATTTGCTTCCAGGAGAGTTTTATAGCAACGCAGTATTCACGTTTACAGTGAGGAGCACAATGCAAACTCATTTTAGTTAGCAACATTAGAACAATATGAATGAATTGTGAAGGGAAAAAGGATAGAATTGTGCGATATAAATATAGAATTGTGAGAAAAAAGACAGAATTCTGAGATATGAATTTAGAATTGTGAGAAATAAGCTGAATTGAATTTAGAATTGTGAGAAAAAGCTGAATTCCGAGATCTAAATTGAGAGTTGTGAGAAAAAAGACAGAATTCTGAGATATAAATTTAGAACTGTGAGAAAAAATTAATTGTGAGATGGAAGTGTAAAATTGTGAGGAAAACTGAATTGGATTTAGAGTTGTGAGAAAAAAACTGAATTGTGAGATATAAATTGAGAAGTGTGAGAAAAAAGACAGAATTCTGAGATATGAATATTCTGAGATATGAATTTAGAATTTTGAGAAATAAAATGAATTTAATTTAGAATTGTAAGTGATTTAAGTGTAAAATTGTGAGGAAAAAAAGAGAATTCTGAGATATGAAAATTCTGAGATATGAATTTAGAATTTTGAGAAATAAAATGAATTGAATTTAGAATTGTAAGTGATTTAAGTGTAAAATTGTGAGGAAAAAAAGACAGAATTATAAGATGTAAATTTAGAATTGTGAGAAAAATATATAATTCTGAGATATAAATTTAGAACTGTGAAAAAAAATGAATTGTGAGATGTAAGTGTAAAGTTATTAGGAAAAAAAGAAGAATTCTGAGATAAAAAGTCACAGTTACATATTATTATTTTAACTCCAAATTGTCAGTTAATAAAACTTAATAAAAGACTAAACTTGAACACTTTAAGTTAAAACAAATATTTCTCTAACTATGGTTTTGAGTCAAATATAAAAACAATGGCAAGAAACTGAGCACAGTTTTTTGCCCCGGATGTTGTATTTCCTACCAAAAATGTTATAGAAAGATTTTCACTCTCTTTTTTTTCTTGGTGTGATGATGCAGTTAATTGACCTGTGATTTAGAGCACTCCAGCGATTACATTCTGATTTTATTGCTTTTTCCTATTCAAATTATCAGCATCTCACTCAAGTGATTCCTGCTGGGTGAATCTCTAGAAGAGGTTAATTTTTTTGTGCATGCTGTGATCTTTAAAATTAAACACGTTCATTAACTTGATGACTGGTTTGCTACTGTGAGAATCTCAAGAAAAGAACTCTTGAAAACTTTCCTTATGAAAGAAGTGTGTGCATGTGTGTGTGTGTGTGTGTATACACTACAATTCAAAAGTTTTAGATTAGTAAGACTTGTAATGTTTTTTAAAGAAGTCTCTTATGCTCATCAAGGATGACTTAACAGAAGGATGACTGCACGCGCTGTGGGGTTTGTGGCAGGCTGGTCGTAGGTTGGAACGGAATGTGGAGGATTTCATCGAGCAAATTGATCTGGTCCTTTTTCATCTCGCTCCCACTGGAAGGCACCGCATCTCCCCAGCTCACCCCACGCCGAGAACCTCCACATACCGCCGCAATGGCTCGGACCGCCAGCCCAGCCCCATTCCCCCATTCCCTCAGAAGCTTCGCCAGTGTCCCCAGCTCACTCAAGGCCGTAGTCTGTGGCGAAGTCAAGGCCGCCGTTCGCGGGAAAATCTAGGCCGCCGTTCGCGGCTCCCTCAAGCACGCCGCCGTTCGCGGCCCACCCAAGCCCGCCATCCGCGAGGAAATCCAGGCCGCCATTCGCGGCCCATGCAAGCCCGCCGCCGTTCGCGGCTCACTCAAGGCCACCATCCGCGGCGAAGTCAAGCCTGCCGACAGACGCACAGGTGCCCTGGGATTACTGGTGGCATACGAGGGTATGAGTTGGAGCCCACCTCCAGAGCCCGCTCCTCGACAGCGCCCTCCAGTGCCCGGTCCTCGACAGCGCCCTCCAGAGCCCGCTCCTCGACAGCGCCCTCCAGTGCCAGCTCCTCGCAAGCGCCCTCCAGAGCCCACTCCTCGCAAGCGCCCTCCAGAGCCTGCTCCTCGACAGCGCCCTCCAGAGCCCGCTCCTCGCAAGCGCCCTCCATAGCCCGCTACTCGACAGCGCCCTCCAGAGCCCGCTCCTCGACAGCACCCTCCAGAGCCTGCTCCTTGCAAGCGCCCTCCAGAGCCCGCTACTCGCAAGCGCCCTCCATAGCCCGCTCCTCGACAGCGCCCTCCAGTGCCCGCTCCTCGCAAGCGCCCTCTAGTGCCCGCTCCTCGCAAGGTCCCTCCAGTGCCCGCTCCTCCAGGGCCCATTCCAGTGCCCGGTCCTCCAGGGCCCATTCCACTGCCCGCTCCTCCAGGGCCCATTCCTATGCCCGCGTGCTAGTGCTAAAATAGAAACCATTATTTTATATTGTAATAACATTTTGCAAGATTACTGGGTAACACTTTACAATAGGGTTGTATTAGTTAATGTTAGTTAATGCATTAGTTAACATGAACTATCAATGAACAAGGCATCTGTTCAGCATTACTTAATCTTTGTTCATGTTAATTTACACATTTACTAATGCAGATTTTTACATTAACAGATTAACTAGTTAACGTTGTAGTTAATGCATTAGTTAACATGAACTAAAAATGAACAAGACATCTGTTCAGCATTCCTTAATCTTTGTTCATGTTAACTTATTCATATACAAATGTGTTAGTTTGTACATTAGTTAACATGAACTAACAATGAGCTATGCCTGTAAATAGCTTTATTTAGTAAGCTTTATTTAATTATACTGCATATATGCACATAAGTTTAAGTAGCAGCTAACACACACAATGGATACACAATACTAACTCCCCATTTGGGCACTGATTTGGGCTATGTCACGGTGCGGTAGGGATGCGCCTCGGAAAGAACAAGGTCTGGGTCCAAATGCAGGAAAAGTCTACTTTAATAATAAACGAAAATGCCAACACGGCAAAAAACAAAACAGGTTAAGGAGTGGGATACATGAGACGGCAACACAGTGCATGTATCCCCAGAGTTAAACAGCAACTACAACAATCAATTCAACCAGACAGAGTAGCGGGAGTGTGGTGTATAAATAGTCCATGGTGATGGGGAACAGCTGGGAGTGTGATGAGTGGCAGGTGTGTGGATTTATGGCAATTGAGTCCGGGAAGATGGGAGGTGGCGACCTCTGGTGGTGAGAGGGATCATCGCGGGCCTGGACTCATGACAGGACCCCCCCTTAAAGGAATGGCTTCCAGACGTTCTACACAAAGAACAAAAAAAAAAAAAAAAAAACAAGTTCAGGAGGGAGGTGGAACGGAGGTAGACCAGGGTGAGGGATGGCGGGCCAGGCCCGTGTAGCGGAAGAGGGCCTGGAGGAAGAGGTAGGCAAGGGTGCCAGGGTGGTGCCGGCAGAGCAGGAGGATCGTGAGCAGACACCGCCGCCGCCTCAGGAGCTTTGTGTGCAGACACTGCCGCCTTGAGGAAAACGTGAGCGGACACCGCCGCTTCTGGGAATTCGTGAGCGGGCCCTGCCGCCTCAGGAGGAACGTGAGCGGACACCGCCGTTTCTGGGAATTCGTGAGTGGGCACCGCCGCCTCGGGAGGAACGTGAGTGGGCACCGCCGCCTCGGGAGGAACGTGAGCGGGCACCGCCGCCTCGGGAGGAACGTGAGCGGGCCCCGCCACCTCGGGAGGAATGTGAGCGGGCACCGCCGCCTCAGGAGGAACATGAGCGGACACCGCCGCTTCTGGGAATTCGTGAGTGGGCCCCGCCGCCTCGGGAGGAAGGTGAGCGGACACTGCCGCCCCGGAAGAACGTGAGCGGGCACCGCCACCTCGGGAGGAACGTGAGCAGGCACCGCCACCTCGGGAGGAATGTGAGCGGGCCCCGCTGCCTCGGGAGGAACGTGAGCGGGCCCCGCTGCCTCGGGAGGAATGTGAGCGGGCACCGCCGACTCGGGAGGAAAGTGAGCGGGCACGCTGCCTCGGGAGGAACGTGAGCGGGCACCGCCGCCTCGGGAGGAACGCGAGTAGACCACGCCGCTCGCAGCGACATCAGCGGGGAATCTTGCACGTTTCGTATCAGCCTGGGATGCTCTGGAAATGGACGTGAAGTACTGGGTGCGGCAGACGAGGCCTGTGACACCCCTTGGATCGTCGCTTCGGGAGAACTGTGAGTGGACTCCGCAGCTAGCTCCACCCTGAAGGCTGAGCCGCTCAAATGCAGAGCCAGGTTAATATAGTCCTCCAGCGACTCCTCTGGAGCCCAGTATGGCATCATGGACTTAAAGGGGTCAGCCAGGCCTCCCCAGAAGATGACCATGAAGTCATCATGAGGTCTTCTCTGTAGCCGACTGGCGAGCCATTCCCACGAAGTCCCTGGCGTAATCCTGCCGGATATCGAGGAACTTCCCTGCTGGACCCATGTTGGCGGGTTGAATTCTGTCACGGCGCGGTAGGGATGCGCCACGGAAAGAACAAGGTCTGGGTCCAAATGCAGGAAAAGTCTACTTTAATAATAAACGAAAAGGCCAACACGGCAAAAAACAAAACAGGTTAAGGAGTGGGATACATGAGACGGCAACACAGTGCATGTATCCCCAGAGTTAAACAGCAACTACAACAATCAATTCAATCAGACAGAGTAGCGGGAGTGTGGTGTATAAATAGTCCATGGTGATGGGGAACAGCTGGGAGTGTGATGAGTGGCAGGTGTGTGGAGTTATGGCAATTGAGTCCGGGAAGACGGGAGGTGGCGACCTCTAGTGGTGAGAGGGATCATCGTGGGCCCGGACTCATGACAGGCTATTGTTAAACTTGGAAACCATCTCAACATCAACTGATAATGTTTCTCATGTTTGTAGAATGTTTATTAACATGTCTTACCATTAACAAAGTATTTACTTAGGGAACTTGTGAACCTTATTGAAGGTGGCCTGTGGTGCTGTGGTACGATGTGCTGGAGGTTGCCACCCTCATTGCCTACACCAGGGGCGGTCCTGGAGAGCCACAGTCCTACAGAGTTCAGCTCCAGCCATAATCAAACACACCTGAAGAAACTAAACAAGGTCTAAGGGTTACTAGAAAGCTACAGGCAGGTGTATGGAAGCAGAATAATGACAATAGTTTTTGAAACATAAAGCATGCTGAATTCCACAAATCGAAAAAACAGATGCGTTGCAATTAACAGTGCTTGCATTTTAATGCCTTGTATTTCTAGGGCTAGCATTTTTAGGTCCTGAAATTTAACATAGCTGTTTATTTAAGCTGTGAATATTTCAATTCAAAATATTTCACACACATTTTCATAATTAAAAATTCAATAATTCATATTAACCTTCCAGAATTCACTTCCAAAATATTCAGTCTGTTTAAAAATACAATGCATAATATTCGACAGGCAGATTTTGGTCATTTTATTTCACTTTCCAAATTCGCTGCCACAATTTCAGTGGTGCACATCCGGGAACCGCAGGAATAGCAGTAGAGCACCGATGCATGATCTCCAGCTGATGTCAGCCGCTCACCAGCAGGTGGCGCAAACGGCTGTTGATGAAGGCCATATGTGGATCAAGTCATTCATTTACAAAAACTGATTTGCAGAAATGGAGCAAGCCCTAAGCAGAAGTTTTGATTATCGGGGCCAGTATAAACATGTGGAAACGCTGATTGTGTGTATGTTTAATTCAGCATCTTCGCTGTTTCCCATAGCCTATATGTAAGCAGCTTTCTGTACCACAAAGGAGATTATAATGCTCTTTTACCCAACGCTGAAGTACAGAACTAACATTACATCTGAGGAAGACATGCTTTCGGTTGCTTAGTTTCTGTAACTTTGCATCATGGCTTGTGTGACGCTGTGCTGTAATACCGAGGTTAGTGTATAATGTTACAAAAGCTTTTTATTTCAAATAAATGCTGATCTCTGGATCTTCCTATTCATCAAATAATCTTGAAAAAATGTACTCAGCTGTTTTAAATAATAATAATAATAATAATAATAATAATAATAATAATAATAAATGTTTCTTGAGCAGCAAATCAGCATATTAGAATGATTTCTGAAGGATGATGTGACACTGAAGACTGGCGTAATGATGCTGAAAATTCAGCTTTGATCACAAGAATAAATTACATTTTAAAATATATTCAGTTATTTTAAATCGTAAAAATATTTCACAATATTACTGCTTTTGCTGTATTTTGGATCAAATAAATGCAGGCTTGGTGAACAGAAGACACTTCTTTTAAAAAAAAAAACATTAAAAATCTTAACGTTACCGTTCAAAAACTTGACTGGTAGAGTAATCTCTCTTAAAATACCTTACTGTGGGTTATGATAATCAAAACAGTCCTGAGCTAGATTAAGCTTTGATCTCTGCAAACCAAACTATCACTTTAATGAAATATTTAATAATAATGTTTAATACCGTAAAGCTGCTTGATTTAAGGTATTACATAAAATACTATAGACGTGACGTGAATGCTTTACTGAGCTCGTGCAAACATCCAGATGCATTTTTAACTGCTGCTTTCACACCGCTGTGATTTTTTTGTGTTTATTTCGTTATTGAGAGGAACGCGCGCATTATTTACATATCCAAACGCCGTTCGGTTCGGCTCTGAAGCAGCGTTGAGTCTCTTCTTCTCTTGAATTGCATCCAGGAGGACTGAATTACAGTCTTGCGATACAGCGCCACACTGGTCAAACAGCAGTATTGCAGGCTCTTACATTAGTTCATATGAGATCAAACGACTACTCGACAACAAAAATATGTCTACAATTTTTTATTGTCGACGTTGTTGATAATGTCGACTAATCATTTCAGCCCTATTACAGAGGTAAGGGAAGATGTGGGATAAAAACACAGCCTCCACCCGGCCACAGGTATAAATCAGACAGAAGGGTCAATCAAA